>OX375869.1:38723364-39250422 GCA_947359475.1 Heligmosomoides polygyrus bakeri
ATTTTCTGTCCCTTTGTTTTTCGTTCACTACTTGTATCACTTACCTAATCCCAAACCTGAAAAAACGAGAGCACGCTGTTCAGAGCAAGTCATACAAACTCAGAGGCATTGCTGATGGAAAGCGCTATACTCAAAGAAGGATGACAGTCGTAACGGGCAGGGTCTCATGGGTTGCCAAAGGTTAACTAGACTACCACGGATCTCCCTCGATAGAGAGCTTTCGGGCTTTCTTGTTAAGAGGGATCTCGGGCCACTTGTCGCAGGGCCAGGTGGCGCGTCCCCGGCTGGTGGATAGGGGAATTAAATGCGAACCAAATGCGACCGTGTACTGCTCAGAGACGCAGGTGGGATGCAGGGGATGGACTCCTTGCTCCTGCTGTGTCGGGTCGACGCGTTCCTTGTGCGTGAGAGCGGCATGTTCGTGCACAATGTGTGTGGCTGTGCGGATTGTAACTGTGTCGGCTCGGCCAAAAGCTTGCACTCGGTAGACTGGGAGTACATGTAAGGCGATTCGAGGCCGCCTTAAGTCTCGCCCCGTCCCTTCGGGCAGTCTGGCTGGCTGCCCGGAGTTCTTCGCCCGCACGACAGAGCCCGACTAGCTACCCGTGTGTACTCTAGTCAAAAACAGCAGCACTAAAGGGCCTCATTCCCCTGACTCCGAAAGAGCCCTCATTCCTGCAGCGATGGGAAGGACGAGTAGTAGGGGAGTAGGCGGCGTTGGTGTCCTCGTCAACACGCACGTGGCCATGAACATCGATTCGTATGAGTGTCTCTGACGACCCGAATCGGACGTCTGTGACTGAAGCGATGTGGCTCCGTGCCAGCTTTGACTGTGTTCGTCTCGAATGCCCCAACATCCGACTACGACGACGAAGAGGTCGAAGCCTTCTACGTGGAGCTGGAGAAGTTCTATAAGGAAGACCACACCTTCTACAAGGTGATCGTCGGCGACTTCAACGCCAAGGGCCGCGAAGGTCGCCGGAAGAACTTCACATCGGACCCACGGTTTGGAGTGGAACGAGCAAGGTGAAAGGCTGTCTGAGTTTATCATGTCGACCAAGACCATCCATGGAAACTCACAGTTCCAGGAGCCTCCCTCCATACGATGGACCTTGGAATCTCCAGTGGCCACTTCCACAACGAGATCGACCACATCATCTTCAACCGCAAGTATTGCCTGACCGACGTTTCCGTTGTCCCCAAGCTCTACAGGGATCGAACCACCGCCTCCTTCGCGCGAGGTTCCGTTTTTTGCATAAAAGAGAGAAGGCCGCAAAGTTCAAGAAGAGGAGTCCCAGAACAACCATCAACTGGGACATGTACACCTCTCTGGCCTTTGGGAAGATACTGTCATGGACAACATCGACGAGGAATACGACCGCTTCGTGCACCATCTCCGCGATAGTGCTAAGGGAGCCGAGAGCTGGAAGACCACCAAGAGACGTCTGTCTCCGGAAACTCTCGAGCTGATACGCCAGCGTGGAGCAGCACGACCGTCAGACAACTACCAACTAACGTCCGAGCTTGCGAAGCTATGCAGAGCGGCGATAAAGGAGGATCTTAAGGAGAGAAGGGCGGAAGTGTTGGCTGAAGTAGCAGAGGCAGGGTTGAGCATCCGCAATGTCCGCCGGAACTTCGCCAACTTCAAGACCAAGATGACCGCTCTCCGACGTCCCGACGGAACCGTCACCTCTTCCAAAAGGACCATGGAGAAGGTTATCCACGACTTCTACTCCGATCTCTTCGATAGCCACGTCCACCTGCCCCCATGCCATCTTCCGTAGGATGGATACGTCGTTCCCTCTGTTCTCCCTTTCGAAATCCGACACGCCATCTCGTCGGTGAAGAAGCGTACAGCACCCGGTCCCGACAGGATCAGACCCGAACACCTGAAGAACTTCCTGCCAGCGCTCATCAACACCCTGGCGCGGCTCTTCACATGCTACCTGTCGGAGTGCAAAGTTCCATCTCAGTGGAAGACCAGCAAGACCGTCTTGCTGTACAAGAAGGGAGACGTGCACGACATTGGCAACTATCGCCCGATCTACCTGCTGTCCGTAGTCTACAAGCTGTTCACTCGAGTCATCCTGAATAGGATGACTCGAGTGAACAGCTGGACGAAGGACAGTCACGCGAACAAGCAGGATTTCGGAGAGGATTCAGCACGATCGACCACATACACACCGTTACGAAGCTCATCGAAGTGTCGCGAGAGTACAAGCTGCCGCTGTGCCTAACGTTCATCGACCTGAAGAAGGCATTCGACTCCGTCGAAACTGAAGCGGTCCTCGAAGCCCTGCTTACTCAGGGGTTCCTACTCAGTACATCAGAGTCCTTCGAGAGCTGTACAATGGATTCACGACCAAGATCTCACCATTCTACATCGACATCGTCATCGACGTGAAGAGAGGGGTTCGGCAAGGGAATACCATATCCCCGAAGCTCTTCAGCGCCACCCTCGAAAACGTCATGCGCGAACTAGAATGGGAAGACATGGGATTGAAGATCGACAGCCGTTAGCTGCACCATCTTCGCCTCACTGACGACACCGTGCTCATAACACCGAGCATCAGTCAGGCGGAGCGAATGCTGGCCGACTTCGATCGTGTGTGTGGGAACGTTGGACTGCAGCTGAATCTTACGAAGACGATGTTCATGAGGAACGGACAAGTTTCTGATGCCCCATTCTCGCTCAACGGAACGAACATCTCCGAATGCTCCAGCTACGTGTATCTGGGTCGCGAAGTCAATATGGCCAACGGCCTAGCGCCGAAGCTGAGCAGGAGGAAACGAGCGGCTTGGTGAGGTTTCAAGAGCGTCGAAGAAGTCATGAGGAAGACGAAGAACGTCCGACTCCGTGCCCACCTATTCGACTCCACTGTTCTTCCTGCCCTAACATACGCCTCAGAGACCTAGGCTATACGAAAGCAGGATGAACACGTGATCAGCGTCGCGGAGCGCGGAATCGAGAGGACGATGCTCGAAATGACACGACTCACGCAAGTGAGAGAAGGCCACCGGAGTTCCGAGCTTCGCCGACGTTCGAAGATCAGAGACGCTGTCGCGTAAGTCGTCGAAAATTGGGCCGGCTACGTAATGTGCTTCGCAGACAACCGCTGGATGAGAGCCGTCACTGACCCGATTCCGCGCGATGTCAAGGGAACATCAGGACCAGGGGTGGGCGGAATTTCTGTTTTCTGCTTTCTGATTTTCTGGCCATTTTGGACAAATTTTTTCTGTTTTCTGTTTTCTGGGAAAATGGCCGAAATTGGCCAGAAAACAGAAAATAGAGCTGCGAAAAAAATTATATAATAGAAATCCAATAAAGAGAATCCAAAAAGTATCATAGAATCATCTAGAGTTTCATCTCAAAATAATGTTTCTAGAGTATTTTAAATTGCAAGCATGTAAGTTTCTGGATCTGCCCTTGTAGAAATTGCACTATGCACTCAAAACTATGCCACTTTGTTTGTTTGATTGTATAAGTGCTGCTGACATGGAGCCCCTTCACAGGACATTTCTCCACTTTCATAATTTCGCTTTGTATTCTCTTAAATTTCTGCAGTAGTTTAGACTATCTACGATTACTTAGAACTTTATGCAAAGGCTAGAAAACTAGTGTTCTGAGGGGCATTTCATTATAATATATGTTAACTAACTATGTGCCGTAGAGTAATTGTGAGTAGGGTTATTCTCCACCTCCGGTTATTGAAAATTGTTGGCTGGTCTTTCCCAATGATCGTAAAACAAAGCCTTTGACGGAGCTGCTTTTCTAACTCTTGTTCAGCTTTTGGTTGTCAAACATTAGTGAGAGACTGAAAAGTTTTAGTTACCTTTGACTTCACTAGTGTAGTGATAGAATAGTGATACATAAAAATTTTAATTTATCACATCTATCATCTGTCGTCCCGGTGATCATCGAGTTATTCGAACGGGCACCAGCAACGTCTCCATTTGTCCTTGTCGCCTGACAGAGTGCTCCAATGGCCTCCTCGCCGGACGGACACGAAGAGCGTCATATCGTTCGTTCAGGGCTTCCACGAAGAAGTCCGACCAGTGCGTTGGTGGGCATCCTGGTATTCTCTTGAAATCTCGCGGAATCCAGTGAGTGACGGCTCTCGTCCAGCGGGTGTCTGCGAATCGCATTACGTGGCCGGCCCAACTAATTTTCGACGACTTGGCCCATGCGACAGCGTCCCTGATCATTGAACGTCGGCGAAGTCGTGTTACTCCAAGCATCGCGCTCTCCATTCCACGCTGCGCATCGCTGATCACGTGTTCATCCCGCTTCCGTATAGCGCAGGTCTGAGGCGTAGGTTAGGGCAGGAAGAGCAGTGGAATCGAATAGGCTAGCATGGAGTCGGACTTTCTTCGTCTTCTTCACAACTTCTTCGACGCTCTTGAAAGCTCCCCAAGCCGCTCGTTTCCTCTGGCGCTAGGTCGTTGGCCATATTGACTTCGCAACCCAATAAACGTGGTTGGAGAATTCGGAGACGTTCGTTCCGTTGAGCGAGAATGGGGCATCATAAACTCGTCCGTTTCTCATGAACGTCGTCTTCGTAAGGTTCCGCTGCAGTCCAGAGTTCCCACATACACGATCGAAGTGGGCTAGCGTTCGCTCGGCCTGGCCATGCTCGGTGTTATGAGCACGATGTCATCAGCAAACTTAAGATGGTCAGTTGCCAGCTTTTAACCTTCACTCCATGTCTTCCCATTCTAGTTCGCGTATGGCGTTTTCGAGGGTGGTGCTGAAGGGCTTTGGGAATACGGGCTCTCCCTGCTCAATCCCTCTCTTCATGTCGATGATGACGTCGTTGTAGAGTGGAGAAATCTTGGTAGTGAATCCACTGTACAGCTCTCGAAGGACTCAGATGTACTGAGTAGGAACGCCCTGAGTGAGCAGGGCTTCGAGAACCGCTTCAGTCTCGACGGAGTCGAATGCCTTCTTCAGGTCGATGAACGTAAGGCACAGCTGCACGATGAGCTTCGTAATGGTGTGTATGTGGTCGATCGAGCCGATTCCTCTCCGAAATCCTGCTTGTTCGCACGGCCGTCCTTCGTCCAGCGTTCTGCTAACCCTATTCAGGAGGACTCGAGTGAACAGCTTGTAGACTACGGACAGCAGTGAGATCGGGCGATTGTTGCCGATGCGGGCATGTCTCCCTCCCCAGCAAATCGAGATGTAATATGATATGAATATATGATGAATAACAATAATATGATGAAAAGGGTATATGTTTGATCCTTATTAGATAATGTCTACGTATTTAAAGAAACACTTTCACCCAAAAGTTTTTGCGCTGACAGCCTCTTCAGTCGCACTCTCGTGTTGTTCTGTGAAATATCAAGCCAGTACCCAAAACATCTTTGGCCCGTGTTTGGTGCTCTATAAGGCCAGTCTCTAACTAGTGGGCCCCCTAATCTAGCGAATCGTCTGTTTTGAGATTACACTTACATTTGGACTGTGAGCCTTAAACCGCTATATTTTAACATGAATGCAATAGGAAAAATTCATCATTTACAAGCCACTCCTATAAACGCTTGCAAGTTAAAACGCTGGTCCACGACCACATTTCTAGTCGTGCAAAAAGCATTTGCTACTGGACAAATGGATCTTCGGATTGAATAGTTGGGTAGTATGATAATTGCGAAATTTTCTGTTTTCTTCTGTTTTCTGGCGTTTTTGGCCTTTCTGTTTTCTGATTTCTGTTTTCTGACGAAAGAGATTTTCTGTTTTCTGTTTTCTGGGAAAATTTTCAAAATTTCCGCCCATCCCTGATGCGCAGGGCGCAAGAACGCAGAGACCCTGGCCGATGGCGCGCTCCCCAACGAGAGACGCAGACAGCGCGACAGCGCGAGAGACGACGGCGCGCGACCCAGCCAGAGCGCAGACAGCGAGAGGGCGCAGAGGCGGGGGCGCAGGACGCATCAAGCGTGCTAGCCCTGGTTTATACTGCCGCCGCCACGCAGCGCGGCTTCACGGTTGCCATAGATATCGATTTTTCGCGTCGCCCGTCAATATCTATTCCGACCATAGTGCCGCGCCGCGCAGCGGCGCAAGTATAAACTAGGGCCTACTCACTGCGCCCGAATAGCAACAGTGTGTTGCGAGCCTCCAACAGGATAGCAACACACTGTTGCTGTTGCTACGGAATAGCAACCGCAGTTTCTGTTGGCAGTTGCTATTGTTTTGAAGGGGCGTGGCTGGGGGGAGTCTGTTCGGCTCGTCGAACCCGAATTATCCGAGTAGCTGGAGCGCGTCACGCAAGTTGGAGATCCAGCAAACGCTTGCTTCTACGAAAATTTCCCGCAACTGTGCAATTCTACAGGGTGGCTCCTAATTATTTGCGCGTAGTTTATTACTAATAACTTCAAAAAAAGCAAACAAAAAACAACAGTTATACAATCTGATACAACTTCTATATAGAGCAATGCCTAATAATCATTCACTCGGGAAGATGTTCGAAATGGGCTCCTATTGCAGCAGTACAGGCCTTCAGTCTCTTCTCCACCGACATCACTATGGCCCGCAGGAAGGTGACGTCGATATCGTCTCACGCCTTTTGAAGTGAAGCTTTGAGAGCGTTCAAACTTTGGTGACTCTTCGAGGAGACCTTCTGCTGCAAGCAGCGTCACACAGCGAAATCCATCGATTCTGATCACGCGAGTTAGGTGGCCAGAAGTCCTTCCTCCAGTAGCCAAGGAAGTGACTCTCGCAGAATACCAGTGTGGATCTCGCAGAATGAGCAGGTGTCCAGTCCTGTTGGAGCACGCATTAACCACTGACAATTTTTTTCAGAAACCCAGGAGAGAAGAACATCGCGCAGGATCTTTTCTTGGTAGACTTCAGCGTTGATTTTCACTGAACGGTCGACGAAAACCAGGAGTCTTCTTGTCCAGGGTAATGCCAGCCCATATCATTACAGATTTCGGAAGAAGAGTCCTTTTGAAAACGCGACGTTGAGAAGGGCTGTTTCTGGATGGAGGCAGCAGCTGACGCTGATTCTGGGAGCTGTGTAGCATTTCAATGGTAGAAATTTTCTCGTCCGTCCAGATGACGTTTGACAAGCGGCCCTGCTGGATCTCCTTTAGCAACAACTTGGCTTTTTCCAATCTAATCTGCATGGCAGCTTCCGTAAGGGCTTGTCCGCGATAAAGACGATAAGAGGAAGTCCATGATCTTGTTTGACGATCTTCTGGATTGTTCTGCGGGAAACCCCAAGGTCTACGGCCATCCGATTCATGCTAATTCCATTGTTCGATTCTCTTTTTGATGACCTTTCGAAGGCGGAAAGTGTTCACAGTACGTGGTTTGCTAGATTTCTTCCTCCGTTCGACCGTTCCTTCCTCTCTGTACTTTTTCATAATGTGTTGGACTGTTCTGGCAGAAATTTGAAGTCGATTAGCGATTTCTGCTGCGGAATGTCCTTTATCGGCGAGATGAGCGATGGTGGAACGATGTGGTGAAGCTTTCGTTGTCGAGGGTATTGAGTGCATCACCTTGCTTGGCTTTTGTACATACTTCCCCCATTCTAGAAAAATCCTAATAATTAATCTCCCGCCGTTTTCAAAAATACGGTAGCGGTTTGAATTTCGCGCAAAAAATTAGGAGCCACCCTGTAAAGCCTTTAAGATAACGTAATGCTTTAGAATACTTTACTAGAAACCGAATGGCGCACAAAGATTGGCAGCGCATAGCAAGTGTTCCTATTTCGGCGCGAAACGTGCGTGCTGGTAGAGCTACGTCATTAAGGCGCCTTTTATACTCCCGCCGCGCAGCGGCGCGTCAATTCGGGACGCGGCGCGCCGCGGCGGGAGTATAAAAGGCGCCATACTCCCGTCCGCGGCAGCGACGCGGGAGTGCATAGCGATGCGACGGCTCGCGATGCGCGTCACATCGCTGTGCACTGACAGCTGACATAGTTCGCGCAGTTCTGCAGACGGAGACTTTTGCAGCATTTTAGCGAATCAGCTGAATCAGCATGCCTACGACTTGTAGTCCCTTTTCATATAGTAGTGTGGACGCGCACTTCTCATAAGTCTTAATTGCTGGAGCGAAATTAAACGCAGTACTCTTGGAAACGCCGAAGAGAGCGCGGACACGAAAAAACCTAGTTCAGAAACATTATTTTTAAATAAGTGCTCCGACACGCCTCTCGGCGTGTCTCGCACTTGCGCGCTTCGCGCGACCTTAGAGAGTCACTAGGCCAAGATCACTTACTTCAAGCAGCTGCTCTGCTTGTGCAGCCTTCTCGGCACCTTAGCACTAAAAAGAGGTATTTGAACACCTTAATAATTTCGAATCTTGGTTTACCTTCTTTAAGATCAGGTGAGTAGTTCTTCGATATGAAGCCGTCCAGCTCTCCCTCCCTCCATCCTCAACATCTCTTCAACGTCGGCACTAACTTCAGACAGTTCAGAAATGTAATTTATTTGCGTTAATCAGTGCTTTCTTCCTCAGACTGTTGTGGAGCACTCATTTGGCCATAGTACCCGAGGGTATCCCACCTCCCCCCACCCCAATCGTTTGAATCTGGGAGAAAACCACCGGTCAGGCGATCGAGACTGGCCTCCACATTGAAAACTTTCCACCTGATGTGGAGCACTCCTTCGGCCATAATACCCGCGTGTCCCCCCCCCCCCCCTCCCCACCCCGATCCGTCGAATCTGGAAGAAAACCGCCGGCGTGTCTCCCACTCCCACCCCCCTCCCACCCCGATCAGTTAAAACTGGGAGAAAAATACCGGCGTGTCTCCCACCCCCCTCCCCACCCCTACCAGTTAAATCTGGGAGAAGACCACCGGTCAGGACCTCGATTAGCCCCAAGGCTGAAGTTTCGTGCCGCTTGAACGACACCCACAGAAAACCAAAAATATTGATCGATATCGATTGGTCGACTTCCGATTCGCGTTCAGCGACCTCGATTAGCCCCAGCGCTGTAGTTTCGTGCCGCTTGAACGACATCCGCAAAGAATCGATGATATCGATCGATATCGATTGTCTCCCCTGCTGTGAAGGCCTTCCGTCGATGATCATCTAAATGCCCAGGCACGGTTGCCGACGTCTTCGGCACGTCTACGGCTCACCATGCACGTCGCCGACATGTTCTGCTCGTCTACTGAGTCGCCAGGTGCGTAGAAACCGTCTGGGTATTTTCCGCTAATTTCTTGCTTTAATTTGTGCCCCGTAATTTCCCCTATTTTATGACTTATCGCCGATCGATAGTGTGACTCATCGTAAACAACAGTACTGGACAATTGCCAAATATCCCTTAAACTTACAGAAAGAAGTGCACAAAGTCCAAGGGGTAACTTCGGACCAAAAACCCTTCCTCTTTTATAAATAGGGCGATTTGGTGGTCACTCATTACTCCCCCTTAGTAGAACTCGTCCCCCATTACCACTGGTCCCCCTCAATGGTCTTCCTTAGCGGACGACATGTTCGGCACGTCTTCTGAACACCCAGGGACGTCGAACAACGTCTTCGGTACGCCTTCTGAATCCCCAGGCCGCTTTCGGCATGTCTTCTGTAATTTATTCAATATCGATCGGTGGTGATCTACACTTCAAAAACGAACTTCATAATCATGTTCAGCGACCTCGATTACCCCCAGGGCTGAAATTTCGAATCGCTTGGACGACATCCACAAAAAATCGATAATTTGATCGATATCGATTGATGGTGATCTACACTTCAAAAGCGAACTTCATAATCGTGTTCAGCGACCTTGATTACCCCTAGGGCTGAAGTTTCGGACCGCCTGGACGATATCCATAATTATTCGATACTTTGATGATATCGATCGATGGTTATCTACACTTTAAAAACGAACTTCATAGCCATATTCAGCGACCTCGATTACCCCCAGAGCTTAAGTTGGCGACGTGTTCGGCACGTCTACGGCTCGCCATGCACGGTCGCCGACGTGTTCGGTACATCTACTGCTCGTCATGCACTTTCGCCGACGTGTTCGGCACGTCTACTGCATCGCCTGCCACGGTTGGCGGCGTGTTCAGCTCGTCTACTGAGTCACCAGGCACGTAGAAGGCGTCTTGGTATTTTCCGCTATTTTCTTGCCTTAATTTGTGCCCCGTAACTCCCGTAATTTCCTCTATTTTATGACTCATAGCGTCGATCGATAGTGTGACTCATCGCTTAGCGGATTATTATATAGTATGAAACTTGGAGCTGAAATGGCAGATTTTTGTGATCAACGCGTCACGATAACCCTCTAATGACCTGACAAGCACAAAACTGTGCGTCTTCGTGCCTATGTGGAACCTGAGAGTCAAAAGAAATACTGTAGTCAGCGAATACGCGGAAAAAAAAACCGGCACTATTGTACATTCGGGACTCCAGAGGACGAGGAGAGGTCGAAAAAAATTTTTCGCCCAAACCTCGTCCAGGGGGGTTATTTGGGGTGCTGATCACGAATCTGACATCCGTTTTTGAAATTTCGGCCGATTACGGTGGTACCGGTGACTAATGCTGTCGAGGTCATAATCACCGATTTCGCCCAAACTTCGCCTATGGAGGTTATTTGGGATGCTGATCACGAATCTGACATCCGTTTTTCGTTTTACGCTGGAGTACGGTAGATTACGGTAGGTACCGGTGACCAAGGCTGTCGAGGTCATAATCACCGATTTCGCCCAAACTTCGCCTATGGGGGTTATTTGGGATGCTGATCACGAGTCTGACATCCGTTTTTCGTTTTACGCTGGAGTTTGGGCGCAATCGGTGACCATTACCTTACTCACCGGTACCCACCGTAACCTACCGTACTCCAGCGTAAAACGAAAAACGGATGCAGATTCGTGATCAGCATACCAAATAACCCCCATAGGCGAAGTTAGGGCGAAATCGGTGATTATGACCTCGACAGCCTTAGTCACCGGTACCTACCGTAACCTACCGTAATCGACCGAAATTTCAAAAACGGATGTCAGATTCGTGATCAGCATCCCAAATAACCCCCATAGGCGAAGTTTGGGCGAAATCGGTGATTATGGCCTCGACAGCCTTAGTCACCGGTACCTACCGTAACCTACCGTAATCGGCCGAAATTTCAAAAACGGATGACAGATTCGTGATCAGCATCCCAAATAACCCCCATAGGCGAAGTTTGGGCGAAAATTTTTTTTCGACCTCTCCTCGTCCTCTGGAGTCCCGAAAGTACAATAGTGCCAAAAAACCGCTAGAAAAACATGACTTCGAAAAAATCGGCGTTCAATTGGCACACTTCTGCACCGGACATGTCAGCGGGACCTCCCTGTGACTTGTTCTGCACAGAAATGTAGATTTCGGTGCCGGCGAGGAAGTTCAGAGGCGAAAAAATGCGAGGATCGGCACAAAAATGAAAAAAACGGCCTAGAATAATACCTCCTCAAAAAACTAGCTGTTTAAGCCATCGAAAAAAATGAGTCTAGCCACGACGAAAACCCTACTAAGAGAACAACAGAAACACCACATGACCACCCAACATCACCAGACGTGTGTTGAAATTGCTGTGGTATGGTCACGAACCAAGGAAGTGTCGAAATAAGTGAGCGAAAGTGCATAGAATAGGGCACGACAAGCGCTCCCCCTCCGCGACCATCGCTGCCCTTCGCTCGTCGCACGGGAGTATGTTTCACTCCCGCGACGCGGATGTATAACACCCCCTTGCGACGCATCGCGGGAGCGATGGCGCGTCAACTGACAACCGCGCCCCACCCCCACTGCACCGTCCGCCACCTCAGAAAATTTTGAACAAGTTACTTGGCCTTATAACCTCCAAAATAAGTTACTTGCGCCTTTAGACCTCCAAAACAAGTTACATGCTGCAGTACTGCAGCGAGGGCGCGCCGTTGACAGTTCCCCGCGCTCGTCGCTGGAGCGATGCGGGAGTATACCATAGGCCTAACCGTAAAAACAGGAGGATGTGGTAACCTTTCCTGCCCATCTGTCCAACTTCGTTTCTTTCCTATAGCATGCTTTTAATCATTATTTGTTCTCACTTTTTAAGAAAAAACCTATTTTTTGCAGCATTGAATAGTGAAAAGACCGATATAATTTTTGGCCGAGATGAGGAATAAAACTCCGTAAGAGGTGCTAACAAGGAAGGGTTCCCAACTCAAGGTGAGCTTTTGTGATGCTGTTTAGACAGAATGTAGGGCCATATGAGAGGAATCCAGGATTACGGTTAGTTTTTGCTGAACGCTTTTTAAGGACCTGAAAAAGCGGTATGAAAACGTCTTCGCAACACTCATCAACCCCTATGATACCATGTGATGTGCCTCGGTGGCGCAACCGGTGCCGCCTCATGGGAGCACTCCAGCGGGATTTTGAGTTCGAATCCGCGTACTGCCAATATTCTTGCACATATTGGTTTGCTGTTCTTACGCTTTCTCACGATCACAGGAGTCAATTTTAGACCATCAATGCTTACAACAAACCAAGGCTGTCTATTTGCGCCTTCATATGTGCTAGTTTTCAACGATGCGTATCTGCACCATATCATTCTTCTGGAAATAAAAGGTCATATTGCTCTTCTCTTTTAGTCAACAGCTATTGTGCAAAACTATGAAACAAGTAAAACACAAACGCGTATCACACCAGCAACATCTTACAAAAGCCGGTGAGGAACAATCTTCTCCCTGGCAGGAATGATCACTTCTTCTTCGTTGAACGCGTAATCCGTGGGTGTATGTAGGGTCCTGGGTGAACATCGACGTAACTAATTGCCACCCACAAAAAAAAAACTAGCACATGTGAAGGCGCAAATAGACAACCTTGGTTCGTTGTGAGCATTGTTGGTCTAAAATTGACTCCTGTGATCACGAAAAAGCATAATGACAACATGTGCTCACTCAGGGTGTTCCTACCCAATACATTGAAGTCCTTCGAAAGCTGTATAGCGCATTCACAACCAAGACCTCACCATTCTACAACGACGTCGTCATGGACGTGAAGAGAGGGGTTCGGCAGAGAATACCATATCCGAAGCTCTTCAGCGCCACCCTCGAAAACGTCATGCGCGAACTAGGATGGGAAGACGTGGGAGAGAAGCTCGACGACAGCAACTGCGCTATCCCGCCTCGCTGACGGCATCGTGCTCATAACAGCGAGCATCAGCCACACGGAGCGAATGTTGGCCGACTTCGATCATGTATGTGGGAGCGTTGGACTGCAGCTGAATCTTACGAAAGCGATGTTCATGAGGAACTGGCGAGTTTCTGATGCCCCGTTCTCGCTCAGCGGAACGAACGTCTCCGAATTCTCCAACCACGTTTATTGGGTTGCGAAGTCAATATGGCCAACGACCTAGCGCCAGAGGAAACGAGCGGCTTGGGGAGCTTTCAAGAGCGTCGAAGAAGTCGTGAAGAAGACGAAGAACGTCCGACTTCGTGCCCACCTATTCAACTCCACAGTTCTTCCTGCCCTAACATACCCCTCAGTGACCTGGGCTATACGAAAGCAGGATGAACACGCGATCAGCGTCGCGCAGCGTGGAATCGAGAGGACGATGCTCGGAGTGACACGACTCACGCAAGTGAGAGAAGGCCTCCGGAGTTCCGAGCTTCGCCGACGTTCGAAGATCAGAGACGCTGTCGCTTGGGCCAAGTCGTCGAAAATTAGGTGGGCCGGCCACGTAATGCGCTTCGCAGACACCCGCTGATGAGAGCCGTCACTGACTCGATTCCGCAGGATGTCAAGAGAACATCAGGACGCCCTCCAAGGCTTTGGTCGGACTTCTTCGTGAAAGCCTTAAACGACCGGTATGACGCTTTTCGTGTCCTTCGAGCGAGGGGTATCCATTGGAGCACTCTGGTACGCGACAGGGACGAATGGAGACGCTACTGACGCCCGCTCGAGCAAGTCCGTGATCATCAGGACGACAGGTGATACAGGTGATACAGGTGAACCAGACAAAGTGGTTGAACCTTTACTTGTTGTTCTTCACTGTTCTTCACTTCATTTCAATCTACCGAAAACTGGCTGTGAAGAGGGAATGGTATTCCTTTTCCTTAGGGTTGAGGTGGTAGAGGAAGGTAGGGACTAGTAGAAGTAAGCTGTTTCTGATATTGTCAAAGAGAGGATGGGTTTTCAATACGTTTCTCTCACTCATTATCTAAAAGGAAAGCTGGAACCGAGGCTCGTGAAAGAATAATTTCTTTCAAACGCTCCGTTCATAATGTGCGTTCCATTCCCAATTTAAGAAAATTCCCCAGTCGCAAAAACGAGAAGTCGTTCTCCGCATCGCTGTCACTTTCTGTCGTGAAAGCCTTGTGATTAGATGAGTACGCCTTAGATTGCGCTGCCGTAGAGTGAATGCACTACCGGACAAAGCTGGAGTAGCGAAAACAGCTGTGAATAAAGCTCCACGTCAAATTCCATTATAGCACGCCAGCGACTGGTGGTGGAGAGCACTTTGTAATGCATGGTTTATGGAGAGCAAAATCGAATTTCCTCCAGATAACCACCGTAGTGGGTCCACGCGGCGACGCGTCTATAACACAGCACGTAGGCGAGCGATTCTGGAATCATGGATTTTTGACGCTAATTGTTCTCACATTCAATTTCCTTCTCCACACTCCTGTTAGGTTTAAAGAAAATTCTAGAGATATCATAAATAAAAGTATATAAAGTATAAATATAATTTCTGGGTCATCCAGGTAGAAGTGTTGATTTAGCGATTTTTAGTTTATATTGTGCTGGGTTAAGTTCAATTTTAGGTGGGATTAATTTTATGTGTACTACCAAGAATTTACGTAGTAGATCAATTTCTTTGGAGCATATAAGTTTATTTGGTGCTATGTGACAACGGAGGGGTTGGCAAAATTTGAAAAAATATATATGCCTAGGTAGACATTTATGTAAGCAAGACAAAACCACTTACCATTTAACCGGAATGGTCCTCCATGTTGCTTGGGGGGGGAGGTCGTCCGAGTGACCTAAGTAACCTAAGCCTGAGGGTTAGAAATTACCTTAAAAATCATAAATAGCTGTAAATAGAGGAGATAGAGGTACCACTAACCTAGTCTGATATTGGGTATTTCTTCGCTATCAACTGCCACAGCAAGAATAACTTCGGTTCGATTGCATTCGAATTTTAATTTTACGTCATTCCCACTGGACCCTTTTCTCGGGAAATTGGGCGCGGACGACGACAGTTTGGGCATTTCCTTGTTTTCCATAAAAGGCCCCTTTCAGACAAAAACTGGTCGAATTCCTCCGTGGTCATCCGATCTATTTCTCCCCAGGAACCAAACAGTGTTAGGTCCTTCAGGCTTTCCAGCTTCTCGGCAGCAGACATTTCACCTGGAATCAATCCAGGTTTAAGTTTACGATCACATATTGGCTTAAATTTGCTTCCAGATTTTAGGCAAGGGAAGGGACTCCGGGGTGTATGCAATTTAAACACGGGTGTGTAACTCGGCCACACCCCGGAGTCCCTTCCCTTGCCCAAATCTGAATCCCCCCTCACTCCCATCCTCCTCGGCGCACCTCCTTTTCCTTCCGAATCCACCCTCCCCCCCCCCTCGCTCCAACCCCCCTCGGCGCGCCTCCCCTCCACCCTCCCTCCCACATAATACACAAGTAAAAAAAAACTCTAAAAGAACTCTAAACAAAAAAACCATAAAAACACCGCTGCCGGGCAACTCCGCTTGGAATGGTTTTTCGTCGCGCCGTCTCGCGCACTCCACGCCTCCGTTCTCTCTCCTCGTGCAATATCATATTCGCTGCAGGACCCACGTCCGATAGTAGGAGCACGCCCTTTAAAGTTTCCGGTAAAGTGACGTAGGTGAGTGCTTTTTTTAATTTTCCTTATTGTTTCCGGGAATTATTCCCTTTTAACGTATCACCTAGGATGTGCTGAGTCGCATCCTAGGTGATTCGTTGAATTTTGCCAACCCCTCCGTTGTCACATAGCGCCGTTTATTTGTGTGAACTCTATTTGTTACGGTTTTTTTATTTGCTTTATCTTTACCTGTATTAGCTGGTGCTATTACTATATTATTGACTGATCGTAATTTAAATACTTTTTTCTTTGATCCTAGAACTGGCGGGAATCCTTTAATTTATCAACATTTGTTTTGATTTTTTGGACATCCAGAGGTTTATATTTCGATTTTACCCGCATTTGATATTACTAGTCAATCAACTTTATATATATTTTTATATTTCCAGACTTCTGTTACTGGAAAAATGCATATACTAATTCTATTGTTCTCTTCAGTCGTTTGTCGTGATCAGTCCCAGCATTTTCCCTCCTGCACAGTCGCCGTTTGGCTACAAAATCTACGTTGTAAGCGAGCGCTCGGAATGTATGCTTTTCAGTTTTATATTAGCTTTTTTCTACTTTTAATCATTTCTGATTCTTGCATGTCTACTGTTGTGTTTGTCTGAGCTATGAGTTTTGCTTACTGTTCGTTGATGTAATAGCGCGCCTTTCGGCGCATAAATAAATAAATAAATAAATGGATAAAGGACGGCGTTACTCGACCCCTTTCAGGGTGCACCACGCATTCTTCAATGGGATGTTGCAGAGGACGCGATTTGAATGCGTATTTGGCCTATGCAATGACTTGCAGTGGCCACGAACAAATCAGCGCTTCATCGCTACCAGAAAAGGCTGGTGCCAATTCACCAACCCTAAAGGGGTGGAAGATTTGGTTGGCCTGGGAGGGAAGTCTGAACCAAAATCCCGGTATCGAGTGCATGCGATTGCCGATACCTCCTCCAACTGCGCTCCAAGCGCCCAATACTAGCTAATACCATACAAATTGTTACACTGTGCTGTGTGAAGCCGTGAATTCCAGAGATGTCCTAGATGTCCATAATTCCTCTATGAATATAACATGCAACAATGTAGCATGAAATTTCTGTCCTAATAGGATGAAAAAGTCTTAGAAGAAGCTTGTTTTTGAGAGCCTCTTCATAACATGTAGACCCATTTTCACCATTTTGCTTTTTTTTCTGTCAAAAGAGCGGCTAGAACCCTGACAGTGAGTTCGGCTACCGAAACCGCATGCGGTCCTCCCTTTAAATAAGCAGTTCAACTCCGCACCATACTTTTACTTTTTTTTTGATTGAGGAGGTAGTCATGAAGTTCTGAGTGGTAGGCGTTGAGCAGGTTCAAACAAAAAGGGCAGCAAGGACTAGTGTGTTATAATAAAGCGTGGAAATAGAGGAGCAGGAGCTAGCAAGCAGTGTGTATCTGTATCCCATGATTCCTTGAGGCAAAACTCGATTCGGATCCGTACTCCACGATCTGATCGACGAGCATGAGAGAGCTCAATAGAAGGAGCCCTTTGCACTATTTCTGCAACAAGAGACCACTTCTCAGACCTGCTGCTACACGCGATAAAAGTGGATCTAAAAGAGTGACTAGGAGAGAAAATGCCCGAACCGCTCCGCGTCTATTTTGTTGCGAGAAAATGTCCGCAGCCAGGGAAGAAATGGCACCCAGTCAAGGGAGAAAGTGCCGGCAACTATGGAGAAAATGGGCAATGTCAGCCCCTGATATAACTACTGCAGTGTCTAGGTGGTATTTGGGTTTACTGGGAGACTTTTCATGGTGTTACCATGATAGAGAAGCTTCCTGGTATTCGAGGAAACATTCTCGCACATTATTGCGTGCATCCTCAACCGTAAAGTAACGCAGTCGGAGTAGGTGCCGATTGTGGCGTGCATCCGATACCAGGGTCCTGGTTCGGTTTTCCCGCCCAGGCTAACCGAGATTCCATCCCTCCGGGGTCGATGAATTGGTACCTAACTTGTCTTAGAAGGATAAAGCACTGACTTGTTCATCGGCTGGCCACCGCAATTCATTGTATGGAATGCAACGCCGTCCTTTATTCTTTATCCTTTATCCCCAGTTGTAAACTGTACCGGCGGTGTTCTATGTAGAAAGAACATTCAAAGGTACACTAGGAGGATGTTTGCTTAGAACTGAATTCATAATATGTAAAATTGAAACGAAAGCACCATCGTGAGCCAAACAGATTTACTTTGCGATGCAATAACATGCGGAAGTGCAGGTCACCCCAATTTTTTATTATAGCTTTTTGAGTAGCAGTAAAGTAGGTTTATGCGTTTCAGAGAAGCTTAAAATTGCAAATAAAAAATTCATGGTTTCATGAGCTCATTTACAAGTTGAGGAGTAAATAGGAGTCTAGGAGGGAAAAGACCTCCGCTTGTTGTCCAGGAGGGAAAAGACCTCAGCTTGTACGGGCAAAATAATGATTACCACTGCAGAATGATTACCACTGCTCCACCAATCTCCGCCGTACAAGTAGTAGAAAAAATTGCAAATAAGAAATTTCGTAATTCACGTATCTGTATCGTCTTGGAACCTACCGAGTTATGGGCTCCGAAAGTTCGCTGTGGAACGTACAGCTGCACAAGGCAACATCTTCCAGTCATCGAATATGCAGAAAAGAGGCCAATTGTTGCAAGGAAAGGGTTCGAACCCCTGACCCCTCGCCCATGAAACAGTATATTCGCATTTTTATGCTTGTTCGATGTTTGAAAAATATTTTACTGTGTGATTCCACAGTTAAATTTCAGGCTCTCTAACTCGGTAGATTAAAGAACTTTGCAGAAATGGAGCATAATCTGCTTCTATTGGAAAGCTGGACATTCTCGATGATATTCGTTTCCAGCGTTCAGATATGTGCCTGAGACCGTTCGCTGGAGAGATTTTTCTGATGATGGCTTACATAATTTCAGACAAATCGTTTCTTTGTTTACTAAAACAGGATTTGAACTTAGACATTTCAACATTTCTCTGCGTTTCAAGTATTTTTACTCCGGAGCACGCGCGTGTTGCAAGCGCTTGTTGTTTTTTTACTGAAATAGCAATTTATTTTCCTTTGAGTTGTTTGAGAGCCTTGTTTCTTTAATATTCGAAATACATATCTTGAAAAGCATGTCTAGTGTTTTTCGCACATGAAATACTTTGACCAATCTCCTATTGAAGCTTAAATTCGAATAGAGCGTTGCAGAAATTAACCCTCTGATTAACATTTCAGCAGGTTATGTGTTTCCGAATAAACGGTTCTCCGTAGAGTTTCGTGCCCACTCCTAGTCCTGCTGATGGTGCTTGCCGCTCACAGCTACTTACCGCAGGACGGCGCTTTTCCTAGTTGCTGTATGACAATATATTCTGGCGTACTGTACGTCCTCGTCTACTCGGGCACTTTTCCTCACGAGTGCGGTGACTTTCTCCCTGGCAACACTCACTGTGAGATTTGGGCATTGGCTCCGTAGACTAAAGGAGGTTGAAAGCACTTCTGCGCTATCGCAATTTCTACGGACTTCGCAGATTTTCCTCAGAAGCTAGTTTGCTCCCAAAAATCAAAATCAAAATTCGCCGTGGTTGCTGTTTGAACCATCACAGCTCTGAGAAGTAACTATCCTAGTAAAACGAATTTTTAAATCGTGTAGGAAATCCCAGTTGTAGGTCCAACAAAAGCTTCGGTCATCAGACGTGATAATGTTCAGCTGTACGATGAGAGCCTACTTTCGAAAACCGATCTTACAGAATCCAGATGATTTAAGCTGGTGACTCTGGCACACTACTTGTAGTCCACAAGCTCCAACAGTATGCGCCGTTCTCCCTTGGAATTCCTACAGTACATGTAAGTACTGGTTCAGAATTAGGTAACCTATTAGGAGAATCTTGTCGACTGTATAGAACGTGTAGGACACTCCAATGTCTTCTCCAGAATGTGCATCCGATTAGTGCAGTTGCGCTTCTATTTAAAATTGTCGCCATTTTACCGGTCTCTTGCAAAGCAAAAATAAAACAAATTCACTATTCAGTGGTGTTCGCTACGTGCCATGATGTAGTATTTTCCAAAAAAGCGAGGCAAGAGCCTTACAGTGCGCCAAAATTATGGCGACAAGATATTCAAATCGCCGAAAGCGAAAATGCAGCACTTTCGAGAAACCCACGGATCGATAATGATTATTAGTCTATTGTTAACTATACACAACATTAATATCCAGTTTCGAAGATATCTTCATCGGCGTCGGTAGAGGCTTTGAGACGCTTCGAGAAGACATCGACGGAATCCATGGAGCGTGAGGTTTCTAGCAAGCTTCCGCTTTTAGAGCTATCCAGACGGTTTATTTCATCGGATTCAAATACGGAGAGATGACTGGCCACTCTTGGAGACTGATTAATTCCGAGAAGTTGCCTTTGCACAATTCCTGCACCATTCTTGCTCTGTGAACTGGAACTCCGTCCTGTTGGTAGGTCCAGAAGCGGTTTTAGTCCCCAAGACCCAGCTTACGGAATATTCTTCTCTACGACGTCTCCATGATGTCCATTCCTCATCCGACCGACCGAGCGCGCCGGGGTCCTGCGAATTTGCTCAAGTACCTTCCTTATGTTGTGCCTAGTTGTCACAGGTAAGTGTCTTCCTCGACGGGATCTATCATCCTCTGTTCCTAGGTCTTCGTAGTGTCTGGTGGATCTATATACAACACTTCGATGAATCACAAGGCGGTGGTGAATATCGCGTGCCGAGAAGACTTGACGGTAAAGCTCAATGATTGGAGCATGGTGGCACAAACGCTTCACCGTATTGAAAAACAACTTATTTTTATGCTCGATTGAGATAAGCATAAACAAATCGATGCATTAAAAATAATAAAAGCGCGGAAAAAAAGCAGACGCTCCGAATAGGAGGCCAGATTGTTCGCGCATGTGGTGTCGCCATAATTTTGGCGCACCCTGTACTATGCTGCGAATGAGGCAAGAAATCAGCTACGAGAAGAAGAGGGTAGGAAGGAAAAATGTGTTGGCGTGACCCGAGCGCGTTGCACGAACAGGGTATTTAAGCATCGCCTCCTCTGAGGAAGAAATCTGATAGCAGAACCACTCTAGAATGGCTAGAAGAGTAGGTTGTTGAGGACTCCATTTAAGAAATCTGATGGCGCACAAACAGTCTGTGTGCATAGCAATTATTCGTCTTCCACGATTTTGTAAACTTGTCTTCCCAACATCAGATTTTCATGCAAAGAAGGTGAGAATTAGCAAAAATCTTTGTCTGATCGGCGCAGCAATTTAGCGCCATATTTTCCGAGCCCAACTCTGCTATAATAGAGTAAAATGCACATATAGGCAAAGTGAGCACTCGACCTGGAAAGCTACCTACATGATCTGAAGCTTTGGTTAAGCCAGGATTCACCCCTAGTGAGCAATACCTGCTGCTTTTGATAGTTCCTAAAACATCCGCGAATAGTGTTTAAATTCCATCAAATTTGGTCTTTTCGAACCGATTTTATATCACTAGATTTTGTCGCAGTATTCATATGCTACCCTGTAGTTTATAAATCTGACGTCTAGACGAGAGATGGATTGTGAAGACGAGTTCTGGGTTTTATCGACCCCAGAAGTTCTGGGATTTACGCATTTTGAACCGGCGAATCTTCTCGGAGTTAGAGGGTCCCATTCTAGGATGAGCATGGCGGATCATAGCGTACGGTACTCGAAGCTCACCGTTTTCTGATTAGCCTCAAACCCAGCCTCGGGTAAGTGGTAGAGACATTCGAATTTCTGCTCCGAATGACCTCATCTTCTTCCAACCTGTTGCCACTTTCAAATGTTGTCCGGCTTTCACCGTATGCAGTCGCTCCCTTGCCCCGTTATTCGCCTATTTCTCGGTATGTATGAATGCAGGAGAGCCGTGTGTTGCTTCCGACGTTTCCTTCCTCTGCCTCATACTTACATCGATTATATCGGCTGGCCGCATCGGTGCAATCGCTGAATGGGCACATATCTGCGGGAGCTGGTGTGGAAACATTTTGGCAGGAAGTCGTCGGTCGGTGCTCGGCCCGCTGGAGCGACGAATCGATATGATTCTGTTTCCGACGTCACTCACTCCGACACTAATCGCTCATGACATTGGAGGCAGTCTGGCGAAGGCGCCACACCTTCCGACGGCTTGAAATCGACTTGCGCAGAGATCAGCCTCCCCCCCCCCCCCCCCCGCGGGAGCTTCTCCGCATCAGGAAGTCCCCCACCTTCCACGACGAGCGGAGGCGTCGCGGCCGGACTCTCAAACATGGCGGCGGTGAATGCAGAAGTATCCATTTCACAGTAGCGGACGACGCCTGAAGCACCGCCACTTTTGCTACCCGTATTTCTCCAACACCTTTTCCAACAACATGCGCCATGAAAGTGCAAGGTGAAATGCTTCCAGACTAGCTTCTGGTGTAGGCAACATGTTGATGACGATGATTCAGCTGCTCTCCCATTACGCGATTGTAGGATTGACTTATAGGGTTCCAATCGAGAACTCACAAGAACCGCCTCTCGCTGTCCGTTGAAAGCGCTGATCTCTATTAAGCCCCGTTCGAGCGTATATTTCCTACAGCGCTGGGAGAAGCGGTTCTGTCCTTTCCACAGCAGTTGTTGGCATCGGTTCTGGCCTCACGGAGGCCACTTTTTCAACCACGTTGTGCCCTAGGTCGGGTGACCGAAACCTGGAAATTAACTCACTTCAACTTTCTTTCCATGTAGTGCTACTTCACGAATACATCCCTAGAAATAACGTTTAATGGGATCGTATGCCGTACTCATATGAGGCTCAGATATGGTGTATTGTGGCGCTCTTCACTCGGAGGAAAGTCTTATTATTTGAAAATTCTGCATTTCTATAGGGAGTATATTAAAAGAGGACGCTTGAAGCGAAGCTGGCAGGAAGTTAATTCTTTCCTGCAGCCCGGTTAGTTTTACTTTCATATCTAAACGAACCAAGTTTTCCATCGGGAATAGATTGTTAGGTACAAGAGAGCACTGGCACGTCTACCGACTGCTCACCGCAGGTGGGCTAAAACATGTAGGCCTACGTATGTAGGCTTAAGCGCATCAGTGAGTCGGGTCATCCCAAGTTGATGTCGAATATGTGCCGTTTCCCAGGGGAAGATGACCACATTTATACACCACCATTTACCCTATGTCCTTTAGAAGTAAGGAGATTGAAACGATCATGCGGCAATGGCAATCGTGTGCAAGGAGAGGTGGCCATGCTATTGTATAAGCACCAAGCGGTTAGTGAAACAATGAATAGCAATTTCCTTTTAGCAAGGGCTGCTAGTGCGAGGCATCATTTTGCGGCATGCAGCTCATAAAGGAGTCTGCACTTTGGCGCTGCTCTGGTGATTACCAGTGTCCTTTGAAGTAATTATCGGGCATCTGAAAAGTGCGAGCAGGTGAAGTGGCAAAGGCCCTGCAGATGCGCTGTTAGCGAGGCTACCTTGAGAAGTGCGAGGTAGCTATGCTCACAATGAGGTCTCAACAGGTAATTCAGACAGAGAAGATTCGGTGCACTCAGAAACTCTGCGTACTCAACGTTATGTGTTTCAAATCAAGTGTGGAGCGATCATGTACAAAAAAGCGCCGCGGACTGCAGGAGGGTAGATCCAAAAAACTAACTCCACACGAATGTAGACCCTTGCAACCAATGACACGTTCTCATTATGGCCTTTCGCTAAGGACCAGTCCTTATAAACTAACGGGGTGTAAGCTGTCTCGTTCTTGCAGAGCCAGGTTCTTTTTTGAACCACAGAAAGGACATCGCTTAGCTACGTAGAGACCGACTTAGGTCGGCTTTTAAGATCATACGCTCATTTTTCATGTTGCACCTTCCGCCTCATGATGTGCTTTCTGTGGATTAAATTTTTCCACCGCAGTTAAGCACTCCCTCATCAGGGAGCTCTTTTGAGACTGACGGCCCAGAATGCTTAAAAGGGACGTCTAAAAAAGTCCTCGAAGTCATAGCCGTTAAGACGTCGGGTCAATGACAGACCGCTATGAAGCGATTTGAATCATGGGGAAACCACTTGCGATCCGCTCCGATACTCTAGCCTGATCAGCTGCACTGCTGTGCGGTGTCCGGGGGTGGGTGTTCCGGCGCTAAGGGGAAAGCAGCGCGGCTCCCGCTGAACACCAACTGAGCAAATCTCGCCGTTGTTGCCGTCCGTCAGAAGCGAGGAAAACAAATTCGAATAAATAACGTGGATGTCAGTCGCATGAACGCAGCGCCGCGTCGTCCTTTCGTCCCGACGATTCCTCGGAAAATCCCGCCCAGACGCGTGAGAAGCAGCAATCCAGCTGGAGGCCCTCGCTTCCCGAACACGCAGGAGGCGCACTCCGACCAGCCGCCCCCTCCCTCTCCCTCCTTCGCTGTCGTACGCACAGTACACATAGTCGGCTGGGAAGGGTGGAATCCCCGACATGCCCTTCTGTGGGCCAGCTCCTTCCTTGCACCTTCTGCCGATCTCGATATTGCTCCTGTACATGCAGTGGACGCAGCTCAGTCGGAGCAGGCGCCGGCTGTCACATGGACTTCGAATCGAAATTCTTGGCTCGAGTCCGGGGCAGATCAGCCAAACCATCCCTCCCTCTGGGGTTGACTAGGCTTGTCTCTAAATATTGACTTGTCCGTCCGTCATCTAGTCTTCGCAACTCGTATAGGCCAAATACCCATTCAAATTTCCTCCACGACATCCTGTGAAGGAAGGATGCGTGGCGCATCCCGAAACCGGTTGATTAGCATCAAACTTTATCCTTTATTTACTTATTTATTTAGTTATTCGCTTAGTTCATCTACTTATCTGGTTGTCTACTTACCTATTTCATTTTCTTTCTTTTATTTCGTACAGATTTTTAGATTCGACCCTTTCATGAGATTGCACAGTGCTATGAATCCAAAAGACCAACGGGAAAAATAAAACGCCCTTCTGGCAGCAGTGCATCACAAATGAGATATGTATTGGGTTGATCGAAAAGTCTTGATGGAATTTTCTTTTCTTTTTTTCTTTTTTATTCTTTTATTCAGCGCAAATCAATCAGCTAACCACCATTGTTAGTCACCACAGTGGCCCACCTACTGGAGTGATCAGCGATCGACCCTTTTCTCAGAAATGGGGATACGAAGTGTCGAAGAAGTCGGCGACCGCTCTGACTTAAGTCTTCAAACTTTGTGAAACTTTTCTTAGCTGAGAAAGCCTTTAGGGAGGTATTCTGGTATTCTGGGTGGGCTGCATAAGAAGAATATGGCGGATGGGGTGCTGCTCGATTTCTTGTTTGTCGCTTTAGCTACGTAGGGTCTGGCGTTACCATGAAGAAGGTGCACTGAACGTCGTCTCGCCCGCCTCTCCCGAACAGTTTCCGTGAGTATCTGGAGTTGAGTGGCGTAAACGCAGCACTGACTGTGTGCCCTTGCCGGAGCAGCTCTAGTACAGCATTCCCTTCGAGTCCCAGAAGCAACAAAGAAGAATCTTTTTCATGTGCACGTTCAACATTGCTTGCGAAGGCGACTCTTCTCCATGAGGTGGTCAAACGACACGGTGCGCGTCGGAGTCGTAGAGAAGCCAACTCTCATCTTGGGAAACCATGTATTCCAGAAACTCCTTATGAGGCGAGCGGAGAAGGAGAAACTGATAGATGGATATGCGGATGAACCGCGGTCTATCGGTCTAGGCATGCGGAGTATATCGAGTCAGCACTTTTGGTAGTCGAGGGCTTGGAGGCTGCTGACGACTTCCAATTCGATTGGGTACATCCAAGTCTTGTCGGAAAACTCCGGGTGGCAGGTCGGATCCTCCTTGACAGCGCCGAGAACGCGGTGTACCAGGAGCGTGCGTAGTTACGATTTCTGAGTTACGGTGATTTTTGGCAAATTTTTTATGATTTAGATTTACGACATTTTGAATCGTAAATCATAAATTTTCGCAAGTGTGATCTTTGATCCACAAAAAATTGCGCATAAACGAAATGATGCATCCCAGGTTATAAGGATGTGCCCGTCTTGAGTCTCCTCTTATAGCTCATTTCCATTTCTTGGCGCTGCTTTTTGATATTCTGAAGTGCCATCGTCACGGAAGACGCCGTACTACTATGCACGGGCCTTTCGAGTTCGACTTGTCTCTTTGCTTCCGACCTGCAGATATAGATAAACGTACATAGGAAACCGGTTGACTAGGTAGATGGCTTCGAAATTTCAGAAATCACGAGCACATAAAATTAGAAGTGTCTTTGCTACGATATCTCTACAACAAACGAAGCATCTGGTTTCAGATGTTGTGCTTTGGTTATTGCTTGGTACCCTCCCTTTAAACAATGGATATTTATCTACCTTTCCATCGCATTTTATGTGCCGTTTTCACCTGCTTCTTTGAAACGGACCTCTACAAGTCAAAATAACTTCTTTCGGTTTAAACTGCATGTTTACCAAATCCAATTGGCCTCATTTAATATCGAACTAGACACCTTCCAAATCATGGTGGACGTCTATGAAAAGTCATCTTGAAGACGCCTTAAAAAGGTTATAAGTCATACGTACCTCCCATTTAAAATCAACTACAAAGGGCATCAAAGAAATATGACCATATTGTTTCAATGTCCACAAGATTCTTATCAGCCTGCTGTGGAAACGTTCCTTTATTTTCTAAATGTAAAAGAAGCGGGATCTTGCGTTGGCTGGGTGCGCGATCACTGTTGCATTACATGTGCAGTTACTATTTTCGCCATGTATTAGTAGCGACAATAGATTTCTCCTAAATTTTAAGTTTAAACAGAGGCTTTTTGCTACTGTTTTGCTGTCTTAGGCCTACATATACGCAGGCTGAGGGATAGAAATAAGAGTTTAGAAACTTAAGGTCGGTTAAACAGCCTACATATACGCAGGCTGGGGGATAGAAATAAGAGTTTAGAAACTTAAGGTCGGTTAAACAATGTAAAGTTTTTGTTGAAACGCCATAGGATAATGTAAAGTTTTTGAATACACCATTTCTTTCGACTTTCTTAAAACATGCTACGTTTTTTACAAGGATGTCTTAATAGAAATAAAAATAAAAGCAAAAGCGGAAAAGGTTTGGCAATAAACTATCCCGTTTGAGCCAAAAGTAACATCTAAATAAATATTGGATTACATTTGATTCAGTTTACCAGAAGAAATTCTGAAAATTTAGGTGCGTTTCATTACATAATATTAGATAACATTAGCGATTTAAGATTTACGGCGGTTTCTCTTCGAAATGACTACTTACGATTTAGTTTTCAGATTTCATTTGCGTACACCCCTGCAGTGCAGTGTGTGGTTTAAATAGTGTGCTTACTTTGAAGTGCTTAGATGCGGCTCTGGCGCCGTAAAACGAGAAACAACTATAACCTACTGAGCGATGTTACCGACCAGACGCCAGCAGCAGAGAGGAGTCTGAAGAAGTAGGACCTGACATTAGGGACGAAGGCATCAGCTAAAAGCTAGATCGAGCCATTGTACCACATGAAGCAGCATGATTATTTAAGAGGGCTCCAGTGGCTCCTGGAACGCTTCGCAGAGGTGTCGCGAAAGTTTCAGCGTGTGCTAGAGGGTCTCAATGAGCAAGAATTGAATGGTCGGGGTCATACGGTAAGATGAGCCAGGCATTTATCTTCAGCCTCTTTACCCATTAACGAGCTCATAGCAGCATATCGAAATGTGTTGCAAACGGCCTGGCTGCTGCACGCGCCGGCTAGTGCGCTCTTATGCAAACGCTGTTAATTAGGTCTAATCGAAAAATAAGCGCCACATCGACTCGAATTTATTGGGTGAATGGCTCAGAGCTTACAAGTGCCGGCTCCTGTGAGAACGGCTGATTTGGAAAGACGCAGAACACACGTTGGAGGTGATATTTAGGGACAGGAGGGAGCGGGCGTTCAACCTTAAGGGTACTCATTAGAGTAGAGGCACCGTCTGCGACGAAATCAGTGAATGTTTAGAGTTTCTTCCCGATCGAAAACTGAAGGCGCCATCCAAAATGTGATGTTCAAGGCATCGGGCTACTTCTTTGTCAGCGTAATCCCTCTTATAAATACGCTTTAACAGCTACTTAAACAATTCTATTTTCAAAATTCTGTTTTGAGCCCTATCATGGCGCCTAAATCGTCCTCACAATTTCTTCGGTATTCGCCCATTTCCAGCTAATTATTTGTAGTTTCAAGCAAAATCTGAGCGAATTGTCCACCATAGCAGGAAACGCACTAATTAAGGCTTAGGTTGTTACAGTTCACAGGCTATTCACCCTATTTAATTTCGGAAACGTAGAGCTGCATGAAATAGAAAATGGAAGCTCTGTAACTGCAGCATACGTTTAGCATCCCTTCAGAAAAACCTCTGTGCTTTCAGGAATTCGTGATTTTCTCGTTTTAAAATAGAGCTCGTAAATATCCGTCAAACTGATTTCAGATCCCGCCTAGTTTTGTGATCGAGCTCGAAAATGTCTATGCTTGCCTTCCGCCACCCAACTCGGTGCAACCGGACATCACTAAACGGAAAAAGGGCTCTATTTCGGGATGCAGAAGACCAGCGCTTTCGTTCTCCTTGAGAGCCTCCTTCCTAGCCGACTTATCGAGTGAGCACACCTTCGATTCTGTCTGCAACACAACTTTTCACGGACGAGTTGGCTTCTTACTTTCTTCACCCCTAAGTCACCATCCATTCAGGAACTTTGCACCGGGGGGGGGGGGGGGGGGGCTTGGATGAAACTTCAAAATTCGGGGAGGTGGGGACATTCAGGGGTGCCTGCCGGGGTGGGGAGCGCCACAGGGGTCCATGGTGCTGTGAACCAGCCTACTACTACCTCGCACTACTCCACTGTAGCACACCCTGCCTGCACGGCGAGGATATCGATCTCGCGTCGCAGCAGGCCCAGTGTGGAGCCGGCAGAAACAGACATCATTTCCTCTTCATCCATAATGTGACACCCTCATTCCGTCATGTCCTTCCTCGCTCCTGTCCTGCTGCCCGGTCCTGCTCTGGTCCAGCCACGCCGGTCCGACCTCCTTCCCAGCTTCCTCCCTACGCACCGTCAGCCATGTCAGCCGCCGTCTCCGGGGTCTCCTATTTCAACCACTTCGCTCCCTCATCATCGGCTGCGAGTGGACTCCAATCTGCCCTCTTCTACGCAAAAAGACGCCGAACCACATGGCCGCCAGCGCAACGAAGCGATTGTTCTTTTTTGCTATTCGAGTACGTCGACAGCTCAATCTCCCAGCTCCTCCAGCATTCGAGTGTTTTGCGGCTCTGAATCTGTCCCCGTCGCGCTACCTGAACCGCCTCCATAGCTCTCGGGCACGGATCCGCACTCTGACACCATAGCCTTTCCTCAGCCCCTCCCCTGTTCATAACCATTGAGCACAGAATGCGCCCTGCCTGTGTGCCTTTGTGCATAAGAATGCGGGCTCCGCGCTGCACTGTGTTCCGTCCTAACGACATGTGCATTATGATACATTTCACCAAAAAATGAATGATGCGCCACTTCTTCGTCTGCCAGCGAAGCTCACGCCGTTTTCTGCTTACCATTTGTTGAATTGATCTGCCACAGTTTCTGAACTTGATAGTTTCCATCGCATCTATCAAGGGAAGTGCCGATCTGTGCGCCCTATGACACCACAGTCGACGTGAGAAGCTACCAAAAACAGCGGAAGTCACCCAGACGAGGTGATATGCGAAAGTGTGGTGTGGTTTAGAAGTATGCAAGACATTCTAAGACGCGACCCACCTTTTTGAGGTTGTTACGACCAAGGCCCAGGCTAACGTAGGCCGCGAACTTCAGCCCACTTTAAGAGAAAAATCCTACACCAGCCCGTGGTGTTATCGCTATGTGCTGCGTTTTAGCAGAACATTTAACTTCAAGTCATCTAGTTATCTTTAAGTTGGGGATCGGGAAAGCTGGCGCCTCGGCATCAGAAAAGGGGGCTGTGCCATGAAGCAGAGGAACAGGCGCTGAAAAAGAAGAAGATCTTCAAGTTCTTATGACGATGTTTTGTTGTGATCAAAACTCCGACGTACGAGTGAGTGCTGATGGGTCCCCCAAGGTGTGGATGTAGCGCTCCATCAAACAGCGTCTGCGATGCAACGGCGTAGAGCATTAACGCCCGACCAGCAGAAGGTGCCAAGTCCCACCTGGCGCTGGAGCTTTGATCGCAGCAAGACATCGTTGTGAGAACTTACAACCTCATCATCAGCCAATTGAGGTTTAAAGAGAATAAATTGACTTCAAGTTGTCTGAAAAATTTTAGTGAGGGCTCGGCTTGAAGAGCCGAATCTGTGGCACGAGTGGCACTTCTAGATGGTCGCTACCTGGTCACATTAAATGATACGCGTCTTTGTCTCGATAACATTTGAGCTGTTCAAGTTTGGAACACACTCATTACATCTATAATATACCGCTCACATAAGTCTGTGCATGTCAATCGCTTTTAATCCCGACTTGTCCTCCATCTCCTCATTGCTTTATTGGGTGTTTCACTAGACATTTCTCATTCCTTGAGGTAGTGGATCATTGCCGCTAGAATTTCCTGTCCCACGAAATGCGTTGGAGCTTTCCAGAGTCAGTAAAATGTAATAACAGATCGAAGCGTAGAGCTCTGCCGCATTCCTTCACTATTTTCTCGGAGCTACCGGTAAATTTCAAGACTACGCCTGCCCTGACCCTACTTTGAATACGCTGCAACAGCCTTACTTCGACAAGAAAGGAAGTTGCCACGGCCGTGTCGTGGATAAAGACCACGATTCCCGCGAATCATGTAAGATCGCTTCGCGTGACAGTCTAGAACCTCAGTCCTCTCTAACATCTCGACTACGACGGCTCGTCCACTCAATAAAGGGCTATTCATTGAACCAATGTGTGCCTCGAAAAGGGGCACAATTTCTACAGCTGGCAAACACCGCATCAGGCCGTCACCTTATACGTATGCACCATTTTCACGTCAAATTGGACACTCTTCTATGCAATCTTTCCGCTTTTGAAATCAAAATGAACACCCTTAAAATCAAAACGAGCGTCCTCCAGGTTCAAATAGAGATTATCCGAGACGGTTGAATAATTTTTGTTCAATGAAAATTTAGTTTGACTTTATTTGAAATTTTTTATTCACCTGCCTCAATAAGTGAAATGCACTGTTTGAAATTTTATAAAATTTTTATTTATAAGAAAAAATAACGAATCAAGTTTTGTTTTAAAACGCAAAAAGGCAGCAATCATTTAGTGTATTAGAAGAAAAAAACGTTCCAAGCACTCGAATGGATCGTCGCTATTTTTATTTCATTGATAGCAAAAAATCTGCGTGGAGTAACACAGATGTAAACGGTACAACAAACGCTGCCATAAAAACACATATTCTCACATTTCTGCTTCAAGCAAACAACATTTACACCACACTAATCATATAAAACCCGCTACGATTTTACGATTTTTTGGTTTTAAAACTTTCAAAAACGTATTGCTGTATTTTCCTTGTACAAAAATTGTTCTAACATTTTGGAACGCTTCAAATATAATGTGGAAAAAGCTCGTTTTGATTCAGTTTCAATTTGATTTTAAAGTGTCAAGCTTGTTTACAAGTGTCCAATTTAATTTGAGAAGTGTCCATTTCGACCACAAAACAGAGTATAACCTAATAACACTTGTACATTTTTTTCCTCTTCTTCTCTTTCCTGAGTGCTGGACATGAAACCCGAATACGCTCACATTGTTCCCGCAAAACTACATCAACATTGACCTGATTTAAGAATTGATGCGAAAGTGCTGCAGCAACTGAGAAAGCTTGTGTATCCGGCGAGTGTCCGTGGTGCGAGAGGCGTACTTGGCTGAAGGTTACTATCTCATCCGATCGTCAATTTTCGGGGTGCTTTACTCCAGATTTCCCTCTGTTGCAGGTGGCTTCGCGCCAGACTTGCCCGAGTGACAAGTTCGAGGTCCACATACCTACGTGAAAAGTCTCTGCTTCGCAAATGCACGTGACTTGCCTTGCTTCATACATCTTGGTCACGGAAGCGAGCGAATAATGATGGGTCTATTTTGCCTTATCCGAATTATATTCCGCCGGATATCACCAGCTCCGAAGCACTGAAGGCTTGGTTGGTGCAGGCCCGAACCAAAAAACTGGAACTGATCAGCTCCTGGGAATTGACGTTTTCTGCCGACTACGCATCGAATCTTTCGGATAAGTGGGTGAGGCGGATTCATACGTTAGGTGCGTCTCTCGACTACGGCGGGACGAGCGCCCCGGACTACGGTGACCCTACCGGCTACTGAGCGCGCCTCGGACGAGTAGGGCGGACTTTGAGACATGGAGCCGATTTTTGCGCTGCCCAGGAGACTTCGGGTTTTAATTGCTTCCTTTTTGCCCTTATTCCTCTAATTTTCTTCAATGAAATGTCTACGCATCAAAATAACGTAAGCAATAAACAAACATTAGTATATGCCACACACAAGCGAAAAACAAACTGATAAAAAAGGCTGAAAAGGGAACCTGGCCTAGCTACTGCTTGCGGCGTCAAAGAAAGGGTTGATCTTATTTTCCCTAAGGTTGCAGCATGAATATCATTTTCCAAGTTTTCAGTGCTCCTTTACTTCCATTGCAATTTCGTATATAAAATTCCTGTTGCAATATTTTTCTTCATACGAACTATCTCACAAATTGGCTGTAGTTGTAGTTCAAGTGGAAAGGGCGAAAGCTGTGAGTGCTGTGAAAGCTTTTCCTGCTGCTGCACGGCACCTCTGCTCGTCTGCCATCATCTCGTGATGGAACCTCGTCCGAAACCGGCATTTCACCCGACCACTCTACCGTAATCGAGCGCTAGCCCCGCCTTCTACGGTAAGAGAAGACAACTAAAGTAACACGGCGTCCGATATCCTGTGTACTGGACTGGGCCATGCGCTTTCAAGTGTAGCAGTAATCATGACCTCCCTGGTAGAGTAGCTTTATCCGTCCTAAAAAACGCATAAAAAGCCAGGGCAAGCCTTGTCGTAAGTGGCTGTAAAATGGAAATCTGACGTTCACATGCAAGACGAGTTCGTTTCGGTAATGACATTCCCTGCTTGCTCTCCACCCAGAGTGTGGAGTGTCCATTTAGGTTTAGAGAAACTGAGGACGGTAATTCGGCAGAGTTAATCCACCTTCCTCGAGCGCTTACAGGCCCTCCTCCATAAATCCTTCGCCATTCATTTGAAGGAGTTCGCCTAGAGGGTCTATCTGCCCTCCCTCTACCCGGCTGTCGCGTCTGAATCAGCTGCTCCACCTCGGTCTTGTTCGATGTCAATGCCTCTTCTGACGCAACGTCCCGAAATTGATCGTGTGTATGTGTGTGCATGTGTGGAGCATAGGGGAGCTCTGAAAAAATCCCGTTCGCTCCAGTCGTCCCCGTCATTAACTGCCCCCTCCCAACGCGGGGGCTCGTGCTCACACCCACCACCCATCCCGGGCCACAGTCGCCACTGTCCTCCCACGGTCTTCTTTTGCTCCTTTCCCGCGAGCCGTCTTTTTTCCTGCCGACATCCGGCGTCTCGACCGCACTCACGGTCATGTCCCCAACTGTCGTCGAGTAATTACTCGAGCCGCCTCGGACGTCGTTTCTTTCCGATTTCGTCCGGGAGCTCCTCGACATTTATTGGCTCCGTTATTGGTGCTTGACTGTTGCAGCATGAAACGCTTGGAGCAGAGGCAGTATTGGACCACCTGAAGAGCCGTTTTTGACGCCACCCGACGAACATGGACAGGGCGAAGAAGAAGTGCGTTGCGTTTCGTTTTGTCTGCTTCGCTCGCCAAGCCAATGGCCCTGCGTACATTTCTCATCTCTGCCTTCTACAGATTCGCATCTGCCATCGATGGTCTGCGGTCGTTTGCCAACCGATTGGAGATTTCTGTCGACGAGAGAATCCAGCCGGAACACTGTTGCCTTTCAAAGGTATTAGCTTGCGTAGCTTGAATTACCTGATGTAGAGCATTCACATTGGTGTTTTACATTCACCGTGATGTGTTTCTCAAGGCTCTGCTAATTTTGAAGGTCCATTCCGGGCTTCTATACCAAGTGCAGGCCTCTGATTGTCTTTTATGTGGTACATCCAGGAGCTCCTCCCTCACCCTGTTCCGTGCTCTTTCCTGGGTCAGCGTCAGCGCGGATATAACTCGCATATAATTTTCCAAAATTTGGCAGATGTAACACCCCCGAAAGGCACTTGGTCTGGATGCCCGGAAGGTACGAGTTCCTTCAATCCTTGTTGAGCGTTATCCTTATCTACCATAGGGCAATACTAAAGGCAAATTATTTCATGAGGACAGCAAGGTAACCTTATCTACCATTCACCCTTTCATCCTTCAGTGGCATCAAGAATCCCTTATGACTAGAGTTGTTAAAACTTCAGATGAACTACCTCCTACGCTAATTCATTGTCTTTCGAAGAGATTCAACTTCAAGTTAGAAAATCCGCTAAAACAAAAACACTCCTGATATTCACTGTAGCGTTTTTCTTTTGTATCCCTTTTGTATCAGTAAATGTTCTATGTCCTACTACATGATCCCGTATTGCCTTTTTATTGCCGAAGGAGAAGCTACGTGTGTGATTCGTTCTCCCAGCTGTAAACCTCGGAGACGATTTCTGTCTTATTTTCTTGAGTTATTATCACTCAGGAAAAAGTTCAAAAGAGTCGGGTTCGCGGGTATTTGAGTATTTGCCTTTGTTCTATCTTAGCTTTCATCTGCTTCAAAAGCCTGCGTGCTGTCTCTGAGATAAATGACAAGGCGGTAGCTAAGAAACTGACAGCTGACTGGTGATTCAGTATTGCATTTTTAAAGGGCTTCATGGTGCTATGTGAAATTGGTAGGAGTTGGGCCAGAAGGGTTTTTGAACAGAACTTGGGCAGTGTCACACTCAACTTTCCTTGTGGAATGCCATACTTTCATTATTTTGAACAGAAATTAACTCTGTTCTCAGCAAAAACGTCCTTGAAGCTGACAGGTGCAAAAGTGCAGTTTCACAGGTTTGCGAACGAAAGCAGTCTCAGTTTCTTGGAAGAATGCTTGCACTAGGAGTGAAGCGATTAAGGGACACCCTTCGCCGATAGGGCGCTTGTTTTCGCTTAAAGAAATCTGCGAGGGGAACGCTTAAAGGAAGTGACACGCAGGCATGGTGCGAGCTGCAGTCGGCGCACCTTAATGCTATTCGCTCACTCCTGTTTAGTTTCACGTCCACTCTCATTTCGGCCCCAAGGCGGGTCAGTTGGATCTCATCTCGGACATCCTTTCCCTGCCCAGTTTTGCGCTTTTCGCATTAACGTCAGCACAGAAACCAGTTATAGCCACAGTTTTTCGTTACTGGTAGTGTATTTCTCATCTATTGTCTTTCGTGCCCGGTGAATTTCATAAAGTGACCACTTAAGTACTATAACACCCAAAAATTTGCATTTCAAAAGCGATGCTCCGCACTGCACCATCCAGTACACCCCTCGACTGGCGTGAACTGAGGGGTTTCGTTTCGAGTTTCTATCAGTTCACTGAAGCCGAGAGCGCATCTGCTACTTTGCCCTTCTCAGGTTACTCACAATCAGAGTTGTCGTTTCGCTAATCACCACTCCAAAGGGCACCGAAATTTCAATGCCTGCTGTGCATCTTTCGGTAATCGTTTTCGTACTTTCTTCCAGAGATGGATTGCTTTTCATATTTCGTGCTAGATCTAGGTAGAGTTTATATGATAGAGGTTCCGCAGATGGCGCGATCTTTTGACCGGCTTGCAGAACGACAATTTAGGCCGTGGAGAGCGTGTGTCGTCTAAAATTTGTTCTTAACGCTTAGAGCCACATTATGCTCAAAATGTTCACAACGCTTAAGGCAGAATGTGCTACTGCTAAGCTGTCGACCCAATAAACATGATAGTGGACTAGGATAAGGATAATGTAGGATGGCGTGACCCAATCCTTATTTTGGATTAGGTCGCGCCGTCCTCCTTCATTATCCGCTCAATCTAATGTGCGGGATGTCGTGGAGGCAATTTGAATATGTATTTCGTCTACACAATGACCTGCGGTAGCAATCCGATGAACAAGGTGTTCTATCCTCGCAGACAAGTTTGCTACCAAATCACCGACCTCGGACAGATGGGAAGTTTGGTTACCCTGGGCGCGATCCGAACCTTGAACCCTCGATTCTGAGTACAACGGTAGCTAGTGCCTCCTTTTACTGCGATATCACGTGCACAGTAGTCCGAATAGATAGTGGACTTACGAAGCTGAATCCCTACATTTCACATTCCGCGATGTCTTAGAAAACGTTTCCCAGTCGCTCTCTAGCCGAAGTACTGACAATTTCTGCTCAGGCATTGTCTTCCATTTCCCTTTCGTTTTTCTCTACTGGTGTTCTTTCGTGATCGCTACAGTTAATCATGCAAGAGGAGGGAAGCATTTAGTTTCACCGCATTTTGTTGTTGTAGAGGGAGACCGCTTGATGAATAGCGTTATTGTTGCTCCTCGCGAAACCGGCTCCAACCCTTGTTTATGGAGAATTTTTCTCGTACGTTATAGTGGGCAATAAACTGGTTGAGTGATTGCCCTTCTAGGGAATGCAGATGTGGTAGACGGCGCACCTTTCTGGCTCCATACTTGGATCAGAAGACTGTAGTAAGCTTGTTAACTGCGTCTTGGGGTGTTTACTAGCGGGACTAGAGCTGTCAACTCTCATCTATCGCCGTGGACAGCTCTCATCCTTTATAAGCCTTGGGACCAGCGACGACATTGACTAGATGAGCGCTCTATTTGTGTCGTCCAGCTGTCCAACCATTTTTTTATAGAGCGGATGGAAATAATTTACTGATGAGCCACATTGCCTGATAACGTTTCAAGTGATTTCAGCTGTATGAAGTAAAACAGGTGGTATTGATTGTCGTAAGCAAATTGGGAAGGGCAATGAGTTGGCTCTCATTGTAAAGGGAGCGTTACAGATTCTACGAACCTCTTCACGTTTATATTTGCGATAGGTTGTGGTCTGTATATCATACCTTTCGTTTAGTTTCGTCGTTTTAGTTATCGGGCGAAATAAAAGTTTACTTATTTTCATCAGAAAATGGGTTTGGCTCATCAAAGAGTGAGCACATCAGCCCATCTCACTGATGAGCTCCCACATGAGGATCTTTTCTCTATCTCGGGCAAAGAATACCCTTTCGTTTGTTCATAAAAAAGAGAATACATATGGTAAAGGCATGGAGATCATGTTTGACAATCAATCATGTTTGTGGAATGCGCGCTACATTCCACTTATGTGGGGGTTTCGTAGTTTGAATATGCATTCAGCCTTCACCACGATCGCGAAAAAGTGTTCTCTTTCACTGTTCATCAAACTTTCCTAGTCTTTGCAAGGTATCTGTGATTGGAAGAGCTTTGGCACCACACCTATTCAATCACTGTTCTTCGTTTCTGACCACTGGAATAGGGCAAGATACTAAGGTTAAAATTCTCGACATTAAAAATTTTGAAGCATCAAAATTTCATGCCTTTTCTAGAGAAGGGATTTCTAACATCTGACAAAGATGCGCACTCAATGGCCTCCATTCCTAGGTATTTCAATGTCGCTCTTAGAGCTCACTCATCGGGTTCATCTCGGCGTCTACTGTTTATTTCATGTGCAACCAAATGCGTTAAACCCCAGTGTGGGGTTTCGTAGTTTGAATAAAAAAATAAAATAACTTTAGTCATGGCGCAGTCTTTTATATGAACGAAGAACACTCCGCTCAGTTATACCTCACAGCTATGAATGCGAGAGAATATTAATTGCATTTCGCTCATCGAGGTAAAGTCATTAGGGCATAACACATTACTTGGGGCCATAGCCTGCAGCTGCGTGGTCTTCACTGTTTCTCCCCTGTTTTATCATTGTTAAAGCGGTTCTTCACGAAACATAATTTTCTCCTGAAATTGTCAGCTCGTCCGAGGTTCCATTTCTTAGAAGGTGACGGAGCTAATGGTTCAATGCCTTCTGATGGTATGTGGGAACAGGAAATGGCCGGTGTTCATATCTGCAGCGTCTTGGTTCAAAGTTGCGCAGTCTGATGCAGTTTCCTCTTCCCTTGTCTTATTGACTTAGCTTGTTTGCTGACTTCGTTACGCAAGCGCGAACTTGGCATTCATTGTGAACACTATAGCCTGAGTATTGTCTTGCCTTGGAAACTGAGCAAGGTAAATAGGCCAAGTCATGAAGGCCATATGATGGTGAAGCCATACCTTGAGCTTAATTTTCGACTTAATTTTCTCATTAAAGCGGTTCCTAGTGTTTTTTTTTGTATTCACTTTTCATTCAAAGTCAACCGAGCAGATACCACACCTTAGTAAATTCTTTCTTTCAAATAAAAGTCCGATTAAATCCAAGTACTGGAGGTTATCGTGAAAAGATGAAGTGCTTTCGTGGAGACCACATCTATAATATTTGGTTGGCGGAAAAGTTTTTCCGCCACACAGTTCTGCACCATGCCAAATATTTGAAAATTCCTCTGAAACCTTACGTCTGAAATGTACACAGGTCCAACACAGTGGTCTACATGGACCCAAATATACCTTGCTTTCCGCTGCGAATATAGCTGAAAAACGGTCCTTAAATCCATGCAACTTCGGTTTTTTGCTCCTGCTTTGCGAATTCAGGAAACAGCAACGCAAGCGATGCAGTGTGGGGTATATGTGACGCGATGGACCTTTCAGTTGTCTCCTACGACATGGCAAAAGGTTGTTTCCGCAAACTCAAAAACGACGACTTTGACTTCAGTGACAAATCGCGGTCTGGTCACCCGGTGACAGTGAACGACGAGCGCCTTCTGGAACTGATTGAAGAGAACTCACGGCGAGAGGTCCGTGAGCTGACAAGAATTCTTGTGCCATCGAGCTGCAATAGCTGCTCATCGGCATCAACCTGAAAAGACAGAGATTTGGCGCATGGATGCCTCATGATGTGGGCGGTCAACCGTTTCAAGTGCGGAGAAATGCATACGTAAACCTTTTCCGTCGGAATTTTGCTTTGCTGGACTGGTTTGTTACCTTACGTAAGTCACACATACGGAGCTTTAGTAGCTCAGACGTGAAGAATCAGACATACCAACACCAAAGCTGGAACCCTACACTTGGAAAACAATGCTCAATGTTTAGTGGAACTGCATAGGAATCATTCACTGGGAGCTGCTTTCAACAAATTTTGTTGTTACCACCGAAGTTTACTGCAAGCAGTTGGATCGCAGCGCTGCGGCGCTACGTGGAAAACAGGGAAAGGCCTTTTTTCTCCACGATATCGCTCGTCCACGCATTGCAAAGGAGACCCAGAAAATTCCGTCTTGAGGTGGCATCAGGGATGTACCGAATTTCTGCTTCCGTCTTTCGAATTCCGGTTTTCGGCCGTTTTTAATCCTTTCCATGTTCCGCTCTCTTTTGGTCCGGAAGACGAGACGGAAATGGTGACTCATACACATTGGTTGTTTTGCACTTCTTTCAAGCACCTCTTGAACATAAACGAAAAACTGAAGAAGGATCAAAACAGTGTAAGAACCAAATTGGATTCTTTTTTTTTTTTTGTTTTCTTTAATCGACGTAATGCCCAATAGTATAAGGCCACAGGTTTCATGAGTGTTTGAATCAAGAATCAATTTTCTTATCCAGGGCCTGCTTATCTTTTTCCCCACTGTCAGATGATGCTATGGTACCCATGCGACCTCAGAGAGAGGGTGTGGTGTCGTGGGTGCTGAACGCAACTGCAACCTTAACGCTGCCCCCTCCCAGTTAGGATAGATCTGGGACATTCAATAAGACCGGTTAAGGGTTGTGAGTGGCGAAATCTCTGGCATCTTACTCGTCAGCTGGGTTCATTGTGTTTATATTACTTTCTTCCTATTCACAGAAAGATTCTGCATAAATTTCGATTTGCCACACTAATAATGTTTGAAAACTCACCACAGTAATAATAGGAATACGGGCACTTTTTACTGCTATATGTTTGGAAAGGAGTCGCATGCTGCCTTCCCCGTCTACTAAATTTGTTAAGTGCAACTTAGGTATCACTGCCATTATGGATACATACACTGCGACCAGAAAGTATAGGGACACTTAAAATTGTACTTTTCGTACGCTCATCGATATCAATCGACCTGAATTTTTTACTGTAAAATTCGTTACGGCAAAGAAGTCCGAAGCAAAAGATTTTAGCAAAATCGGTTTGATGTGAGCTAAATAAGAAAATAAAATATGGAGACACACCATTTTCAATTGACCAGAAAGTATAGGGACACTAGTAAAAAAACAACTTCATTGCAAGATAAAAAACAGTCGTTGATAACTAGTACTCAATTGGTCCTCCGCGGTTCATTGCAGCATCTACAAGTCGGGCTGGCATCGAAGCAGCATGATTTCGAAGTGTTTGTAGAGGAAGTTCATCCCAAGCGCGTAGAATTGCTGATCGAAGTCCTTGCAGAGAAGAATATGTCTGGTTCTTCCTTACAAGGTGTCCCCAGATATTTTCCATTGTGTTCATATCGGGAGAACATGCAGGCCAGTCGAGAACTTCAACAGAATTTCTTCTGAGGAAGCCTTCTGTGGATCTGCTGGCATGCGGCGGTGCAGTGTCCTGTTGAAAAACCCATCCCTGACCAGCATTCTGTTGAAGGAATGGGAGCAGATGGGTTTCCAACAGTTGCTGGTATTCATCTGCGTCCATCCTTGCTGACGTGAAGGCAAGAGGGAGCTTTCCTTCTGCGTGGAATGCCGCCCACACCATAACTGTGCCGCCTCCAAAATTCCTTCTTGGAAAATACTCCTTCTCCTTGCGTAAGTCATGCCAGTAGAATCGGTTCCCATCTGGACCATCGACGTTAAAGCGCTTTTCGTCCGAGAAGATCACCTAAACTATGAAGTGTTAAAATACCTAGCGTCAGAACTGACAACGCAAAAAATCTGCCTTAGTCCAAAGACGTCGTTTGTTCCTAGAGACGAACTCGAGCCTGTTCCTTTTGTGCGTTTCTGTCAAACGTGGAGCAGAACGGAGCTGGGCATATACAACATTCCCATTGCGTTTTAAGCAGCACCGAATCGTTTCTTTCGAGACTTTCTTACTCAAACTCTTGCGCACTTCGTCCAAACTGATTGATTTATTGGAAGCCATTCACACGATTTGCCTCTCGTCTCGAGTCGAAAGAAGCCTGGGACGTCCTGAAGACTTCCTCGAGTGATATAGATCAGGACTGCGTAGAAATTTGCAAATAGCGTTCTTTGATCGTCCCAGTTGAGTCGAAATTTGGCGTATGCTGAGTCCTGCATCTCTGAGGGCCTTGATTTGAGCTTGTTCCTCTATTGATAGCATCGATCCGCGACCCATCCTTACAATGAGCAAATTATGAGGCAGTATATTGCATAGCAAAATAGTTTTCAACTACGTACCTTTCTCCGCGCACCTTATTTGGTGGTGTCCCTATACTTTCTGGTCACTCAAAAACAGGGTCCCGTCACGTGATCCTTTCCCGTTCCTTGCCACCTCGGGGGATTTTGCCCATTTCTTTCGTATATATGTTTTTTGCCGTGAGGAATTCCATAGTATAATTTTCAGATCAATTCCTGCGGGTAGCTAGCAGAATTACGCAATTTGCTGGTGTCCTTATACTTTCCGGTCGCAGTGTATTTATGAAAAATCAAGTGAAGTAATGAGTTTTGAGTCATTTCCTTTCCGTGTTCCGTATTCGGGTTTCCGCACATTTTTGAGCTCTTCTCTTCCGTATTCCGTGTTTCGCTTTTCTCGAAAAAAAATTCCCGCACATCCCTGGGTGGCATGTACTGGCCCACCCACCGTGTTCACCAGACTTGGCGCCAACAGATTGGCATCTGCTTGGACCGATACCAAGCCATTTACAAGACAGGGTGTCTGACGTTGTGGAACAACTCGAAATTACGTTACCCACTTATTCTGCTTAAAACCTCGGGATCTCTATAGAAGTGGTATAAAAAATCATATGATAAATGACAGTATGCTGTTGATAATGAGGATTCAGGTATCTGTTATTTGTTGATTGCACTGAAGAAAATAGATAGATTTGAAGAAGAAAAAAAGTAGTGAAAATGGGAGAAACTGTTCAGCCAATCTAATATTTACAGTGAGCTGCATTCCTTTCACCATTTGTTAGATGGGTCTGATAGCAACTGATGTCAACATATCTTCAGTTATGCTATCCTTGACTAACTGTGCTAGTAGATGAGGTACTATCGGCGGCGTTTCAGCCATGCATATGAGTCCATTTTCTCTTAAACTCGAGTAATCTCGTTTACCGGACAGGTCCTCTAGATATTTTCTGCTTGCCCGTTGCGCTTCGACCGTTTCCTGGCAAGCATGCTGAGCGGAAATATGCTGAAGTGTTTATCTGGTGAGATGAGTGTGCGTGCAGTCAACTGCCGGATAAAATGCGCTTGGGATCAATAGCGGAAATGCTGCGGAAAACATTCTGGAAAGTGGCAAATTTAGCAGACGCTGCTACGTCGTGAACTAGGAAGTGCTTTTCATGAGCTATTCAAAGCCCACATTTTTAGGTAGTACGCCATGGACTTCCCGATGATGCTCGATGTTTGGCATACGACCCAGTACAACGCTTGCTAGCGATTGGAGCCGGGCACGGAAACGTCAGAATCATAGGTCGATATTTACCGGCATTTTATTTTTCTTCTGAAGTCGCGCTCGAAGTAGCAATCTTTTTAGCAGTTTGATACAGAAGGAGCGGATTTTTTCCTTATTTTCTTAATTTACAATCAAAAAATAAACTGCTGTTTGAATGAAAACGAGTGATAGGTGAGGAAAACGCAGTTGACTTAGAGTGGTTGTGCCTTTTCTTAAGTTCATGAAGTTTGTTTGGTACTAAGCGGGCTGGCTCCCGCTGCACACCGGCAAGGTATCCAAAAACGGATAAGTTGAATCAGCCACACCCCGGAGTTCCTTTCCTTGACTAGTTATGTGCTCTACTCCGCGTTAGCGATCATGTGCCATTTCGGAGCGGGCAGCAGCCCGCTTAATACCGTTTGTTTCAACAGTCCAGCAAGTCTCTCCGGGGCTGCTTTTTTCTCTCGATATTTTAATTCGTTATCCTCCTTGGACTTAGCTTAGTTTGAAAGAGCCGCTAAGATCCAGCAGTGCAATCTGGCCGCTACCTTCCAAAAACTGCAATTCCATAAGTTCCGAATGAAAATGTGTGCTATCGTGTCATCGTGACTAACGCGGTCACTTTGTCGCTCGCTCACTATAACACTTCATTGCTTTTAAAGCCCTTGACACCCCACTGCTCCGCGTTAAAGTGCTTGCTTTATGCTTCTTTTGAAGAATGTTAGAGGATTCCCCATGAGGCAAACTCACATCTGTGCATCTGCTTGTGTGAGGTTCTACTCTTGACTTCGGCCTTGGACGTCAATCATTTCTTATTAGTGGGACGCACATTGTGAACCACGTAGGCAAGATGGACACAACGAACTCTATTAAACGACTGCGCTGAATTAAGAATGTCTGGTACTTAATCTGCGCGAGGTTTGGCTAGCCCGAAAACAATTGCTATACCAATTCATTGTTCAAACGCCTCCGTACGTTTCTTCAGTCTTGTGCTTACATCTTACAAAAACCGGCTCATTTTTAAAATGCAGATCTTCATTGTTTACTTTTGGCGGCCAGTTTCCCAACTGGTTGGATTTCTTGCCTTCGAAGAAGAATCCTACATTATTAATATTGTTACACGAGAGTGGTATCGTCAGCTTAATTTGTTTCATGTGCACCGTGATCTTAAGTGTTAATATGTAGTTCTCTTTTTCGTGCCATTTTTTGTATTTGGTTTCTTTTCCTTTTTTTGCTTCTTTTAGTGGTACACTACAACTGCAGAAAAATTTATTTTGGTGCATTACTGTAATAAGAACTGCACTTGTGAAAGTACTAGCCTATAATCTTAATCCTTTGGCAGCTCCTTAGAGATTTTCGCAGCCTTCGGTCGTCGCTATCACTCTTCTGTTTTCGGAATAGCGTGTGCTAAAAGCGAAAGAATTATGGTTGGTGTTGGTGAAGTCCTGGGCGGAATGTGTCATGCTTACACTCTAGCTGAACGTGATAATCTTGAGGCAATCTGAATTCGCATTTTTCTACCGTAGCACGACTTGCTGTGATCAGCCGGATAAGTCAGTGTTTTATCCTTTCCACGAGAGTGTGTAACTACTCAGCTACCCTAGAGGGATAAGACTTTTTTTGGCCTGGGCGGGAAAGAAACCGCAACCTTGATCTACTTTGCACGCGAGAGCCGGCGCGTCCTTTCACTGCACTGCGCCACAGCCACATGAGTACAGCTATATAGGCGTTTTAATACCCTTCTTCCTTTCTCCATTTGCTTTTACCAAAGGTAATTGATCAATCTCATCGAGACCCCATAGAGTAAGGGACAGAATAATTGCTCTGACATTTTTCATTTGAATTCGAACAGTTGTATTTCTGTCAGTATTCTTCTCAACGTTGTAGGTACTTAATTCGAAAATGGTTTGTGAATTGGGTAATTAAGGCGATGCTGGAGTGGACTGTCAACTGAAGCATGAGGCCGATCATCCCGTTAATCATATCCTGTTCATAATCAACGAGGTATGATCTTACGAATGAATTATCGGATTTGGTCTTTGTATCACCTAAACGTGAACTCTTCAGGGTTACCTCATCACAGCCTGTGGTAATGATATGATACATTTGTGGAGCTTCCGTCAAAAAGTTCCAGAGGTTAGCAAATCTACTTACCGTTCTCCCAAAACCGCGAAGGTTTTCCGCAATTCAGATTGTACATAGCCTTCAACTGAACAAGGAAGCCGTGACGTGCATTCATCTTCCCATGGGGAACAAGTGGTTGCACGTTGGCACAGATAAGGTTGTTTTGTTGTCGAAAGTGATGAAGTGCTCTCCTGGCACTTCCTCTAATCCATAGTTCACGTTCGCTTTGCTTAGCTGCAAGGCGTGTTCAATTTTGAAATATGTTCAGGGCAACGTCTACTTTGTCTCCATTGCCACCTTTCAGCTAAGCCCTTACATTATCAACTGGAATAAGGCGATCGATCTGTGGGTTTTGCCTGCACGGGTTTGATTCTTCTGGGACCATGTCTTTCATACAATATTGCAGGAGCTGCCGAGTTCATCCTGGATGTGTGAGGCAAATGGGTGTCTCCCCCGTCGAGCCTAATAAGCTGCTTATAGCGTTCGACAAAGGAGTGCTTGTGCAGTGGAACATTGCTACCAAAGAAGTAGATCGATTCCCTCTCGATCCACCTGTGAAGTGCTTCAGGTTTGCCCTACTGCTAGAACAGAGTATGAGAAGAAAGCGAAAAGTCGTGATGGTTTCCTTTTAGTTGGCATTATGAAGGCAAACTAGTGATGACCGGGAATGTGGACGGCTCTATCAGTGTATATAATATGAAAAAGACGAGTAAGTTCATCCGCCCTTGTTTTCTTCTTTGCAGTAAATCATGGATTTTCAAGGCGAACCACAGCAGAAGACCTCCCCTCATGGTCAGGGCCCTTGTCGCCCCATCCCAATCATCGACTGGAAGCATACCAATGATGGTGATCAACTTGTCATCTTTGCTGGTGGTTAGTCTTTGCCTCTCCTTCTCCTTTTAGAGCAGACTGTGGATTAAATCCTCTTCACAAGTAGCCCGTCGTTCTCTAAATTTAAATCTCTTCATTCTTTCAACAGTGTGTCATACATTATTGAACTTTTTTTAACCCAGTAGGGGAAGTTCAGGCTCCATCCATCACCCACTCCATGGGGCATATTTTTGAGCTATTTGGCTGCTTTCAGTTGTTATTCATCATGTATGTTGCCTTGGGTGCAGAACCAGGGAATAGAATAACTAATTTGTGAAACCCGTGATGAGTAAGGGATAATTTTGTTCTAAAATGGTCAGAAAACGAAAAAAGGGGTAACGTTTAAACAACAAAAAATACATCGTCATTTAAAACTTGGGAGTTCTAGCATTGCTAGTTAGAAGTCACTTTACTTTTCATTAGTATTTTTTAAAGACTGTTGTGGTATCAATTGTAAATAAAGAAGCTCTTTGGAATTCTGTGGACTCTCATGAGTGACGGCATGTGCGAGAAGAGCCCGTTCTTCTTTGCTTTTCAAACCCATGTTGAATTCCACTTGTGTAAGCCAACTGAAACTTTCATATTAACGGAACTGATGAATTGGTACCAAATTTGTCTGGGAAAAGAAGTAACAAGTTCTTCTGAAGCTGTGGGAGAATATTGTCGCTATGCTGAAATAAGCTGACGATTCGGTTGAACCACCTCCATTCATTCAAAAGACAAAAGAAGGCGGAGAATTGCTCGTGCGAAGATTATTTCAAGTGACAGCAGTTTCAAACGTTAGTGAAAATGTGAGGACAGTAGCAGAGTAATGCAACTTACCTTATAACGTAACCGAAAGCCAGGGAATTCACCCGCGGGTGCTTACGGAAGTTAGCGAATGAGAGGTAGATGCTTCTCACATTTCTACATCTGAGGTGACTCAGCAACCTGTCGGCCGTTTTACGGTAAGGAATTCTCACTCCCATTTCATCTCATTCCCTCATTACATTCTGAAATTTCTTTAATTTAAGATGGCACTTCGATTAATAGTTTCTTGTACTTCTCTTATATTTTCCAAACTATTAAGAAGGTTGTTGCGCCAAAACATCTGCTAAATAAAGATTGTACAACAATCTTGCTTCTATTGCTCCTTAAGAATCTACTATCACTATTCATCAGCATACCCAAATTTAACGATAATAGAACTAATAATTGTCTGGGAACGGTGACGGGATAGATCTGGGTATCGACTGGTCATCGTAAGGCATTGCTCAAATTAACCGCACTCTTTAGGAGTTACTGCTTATCGCGATGAAGCAGAATACCTGGCGCAACCTTGAAAGAGTTTGTTTCGCACCGATTTTCATCTCTGTCATCGCATGGAATGGTTCCTCCATCTGAAATATCCAATACAAAATTTTCTGCGGAAAAACCACGAATCGAATTGTATCTGCATGCGTTTTGCATTTCCGGTGTTCTCGATAATGGAAAACCAATTATTCTAGTTCCATTCCACCACTCAGATTTTTAAGAGAGGGACCGATGCGCTGCATCACATAGGCAGCAATGAATGCCATTGAGCATTTTGCAGTTGGTATTAGTAGTGGATATCGACTGCAAAATGTTCCTTATAGTAATTCCTAAGGATGTCGCTTTTCCGCATTAAACTGTGATGCCTGTTCCATTTATTTGATAGAAGAAATACATCATGCAGCAGATTAGCTAATTTGTTCTTCGTTATCCGTCCTGAAAATCACCGGATAACGAACAGAACAATACCCCTGGAAGTCGCATATGACGGTTAATCCGCGCATCCCTGATGCGAAACACGATGGCGCCCAGTGGTGCAACTTGATCATCCTTTTCGCGATTGATCTCTTGAGCACCCCTCATTCAACAGTTTCTTTTTTATGTTAACGTTCTTTTTCTTGATAAGAATTAGATTTGCAAGGTCAATTAAAGTTAAAATATGCGCATTATTTTCTTGAGTTCCCTTCTTTGTTATTAGACTCAATTCTACATTTTCGCACAGCGACTAGCGTGTAATGTGTTCACTTAGAGTGCTAAGAATTTCCTTTTTCGTAGCTGCAAACACGTCTACATCTTCGAAAAAAGGTGGTAACCACACTGTAAGAAAGTTAGTAATTGATCCTCCGTGCACATTTTGGAAGTTTACCGTTCGATCGCTACAGAAGTGATTCTTTGACGTCCTAGCATTCGCCAAATGGATTTCGTGTATGGTTATCATATATTGTAGATTTTTTTGTATGTTAAAAACAAATCAGTTGGCAGCTGACACAACGATGTTTTGTTGCGTTCGATCAACCGGCGCCGGTGGTGTAATGGCGTAGAGCATTCCCGCCCGGTCAGAGGGAGGTGCGGGTTCGAGTCCCGCCTGGCGCTAGAAGTTTTGATCGCAACAAAACATCGTTGTGTCAGCTTACAACCTCGATACTAGCCAATTGAGGCTTAACGAAACTGATTTGAAATCAGTTGGCGTTGCAAAAATTGATCTCTGCAATAAAGGGAAGGACAAGAAGGAAAATAATAGAAAGAGGTTCCGAAATTAAATGAAATAGAGCCACCTTCATTTTAATCGCGAAGTGAAATACTACAGGGCGTATTCTAGAACACTTGACGCTGCGTAGTACTGCAACGTTTGCTCTTTACCTAAATCTATTTTCAAAGGCATGCCAACCGAGGACGGGCTTCCTGTTCCTGCACTCACGTTTCTTCGTGCCTCGAAGTCTGCCACCGTTCTTGAAATGGACCATCCCATTTTGTCGTTTGTTACGCTGTCACATGTAAGTTATTTCCATGCATACCCGTTGAGGTGCGAATGTATCAACAGTTTCCAAAGGTCCCTTTCAACTCCTGTCCGCAACAACCACTGGCACTGGCGGTTTTGTTAAAAGGAGAACTAATGGTGATCGACTTGCTGACACAAGGGTAAGCATGACGGTTTATGTATTAAATGCATCTCTGAAGTCTTTTATTAATGTTTGATTTTTTTTCTATATTCACATTCACACATTGCTTACACATCAATGCATGATACAATGATTAGCTGCGAAAAGAAATGTTATTCAAACAACCGATAAGAGATGCGTACAGAGTGTTATCTGCAGCTTAGAGTTAGAGACAGAGTATTATTATTTTCCGCAGTTTTTGTTTTTGGATTTGTGTAGGCGTATTGGAGGCACTGTGATCATCACAACGTTCTACGGCTTTTCACAATGGATTGCGTCCACATATTCCACCCAGCCGCTCAATGCATGTGGATGAATAACAAAATAGCACTTGTTACTCGAAACCTGTTCCAGGTACCCTTGCATCGAGTCTCCTCATGCCATGGATTTGCATGAAGCTCCGATCACGTGTGTGGCCTACTACTCTGACTGCCCCAGTGACCTCATCGGCGCCCTGACGCTTGTGGGCTGCAAGCAAAGAAGAAAAGGGTTCAGTGAACGGGTAATAAAATGATTTTTCTTTCAATTGAATTCCTTTCCAAGTTTTCGATTTCGGCTACTTGTATTTCATTGCTCATTGCTGCATGTATTTTCCATTTCCTGCGGCTCGCTGAAAAAAAAACAGATTGAAACAGAAGAAGGTTATGGTCACGCTATTGCAGAAGAAGTTATGAATATTATCCTTTTCTTTGCAGCAATGGCCAGTCAGCGGAGGCATTGGAAGGGGCTGTGCTACGGGTTACCAAGAGCTCATTCTTACTGGGTGAGAATAATGAGTTTGCATTATTTTCGCTGGATGTTTTTCGCCATTAATCGTGTTTTAGTCATAAGGACGGCACGGTGAGGTTCTGGCAGGCGTCCGGAGAAAACCTTCAGTTCTTATACCGCCTTAAAACAGCAACGCACTTTGAGCGACTTGAAGAATTGGAGGGTTGCGAAAGGGTGTCGCACGCTGTGAAGTCAATCGAGCTGTGTGTGGAAGTGGGTTGACAAAACTTAGGTTTCGTTTGCTGCTAGAAAGCTGAAGCATCGTTTCGTTTCAGTCGCGACTGCTCCTGGTGTGCGGGATTTCGGGACAAGTCACACTTTTCCGTTTCACCAAGACGGAAAGTATGAACACCATAGCGGTAAGCGGTTTTTTATTCTTCTGTCTAGTACATTTGCTTCACTGTTACAGAATCTGGAAGACAGTATAGCAATCAAGAATGTAACTGGAACTATTCTTTAAAAAGAACAGAAATATTCACGTTGCAGTCATAGCATTTAGAGTGAGCACGACCAACTCTTACTGTAGCCGTCGATTTAATCCCACCGCTTGCGAAATCGTCGATGTTCACAGTCCGTTCCTTCCAAACAAAATTCAGCTACGATTTGAATTTAGAAGTGTAGAGGTGGCGTGAGGGTTGGGATCAATAAAAAGAATTCTGTTAGGTTTGCGGCAACTTTTCTTAGAGGAAGAAATTGTTGAAGAAGGTTGTCAAGAAAATCGAGGGAGTTGATCATAATGAATGATACGATTAATAGCTCGAGCTGTAATAGAACGTGAATTTTCTGCGGCGCAGTATCTAGCGAACCTAAAGGAACCTATTTATGCTTACATTTTAGTGGTTTCTAAAAATCATGCCTTTGCAGTAATGGAATTCCAGAGCGAAAATTTGCATAAATTTCAAGAATCCGTTAAGAGCAGAAGCCGTCGTATTCCGACATATTGCTTGCTGTTTTACGCTGTTTCATATTCTTCAGCAGTGCGCTGTTTTCTAGCAATGCAAAGCTGTTCGCAAGACGAATGGAAATTTCATGTCCGAAGAGATCGTAGACCTATATTCGCTTTCCGATGCAGACAAATCTAGGAATCATACTCGAAACGTTCAGGTTGTCCAAATACCACATCCAAGCACGTCTTCATCAGCTAACGCTGGCGATGAACGCTCTCCGGTGCCTCCTCCGAAAGAAATTCGTAGACAAAAGAAGGTATTTTTCATTTCCGTTATGATTCCAGCTTTGGTTTTCCTACTGTTTATGCTTTTTGGCTTTACAGCATGATTTAGGCGTAATGCCATGCTAATAAGCTTTTAAAGTAGTTGCATTGATATTTACTAATGCTTTGTATTGTATAGATTTGCAGCCTCTACTCGGCCACTTCGCCAATCACCGCTTATCGCTATCTGTGTCTCTTTCTACGTCGCGCTTCCTCGAGTTATCACCTAACGACTTTTTGTTTCGCTTCTTTTTTCCTTCTGTCATGTTCCATCCCGTTGTGGTATTTGAGCTGTTCTCCTCTAGTGCTGTAGTTTCACTGAAGTAGAGCTCCGGACAACACAGCCATGTCGAGCAGCACGTTCTGTTACAGGTGATAAGTCGAGACTCGACACACAGTCCTGATACCAGCGATGCGTCCGGAGACGAGTGCATTGTGCCCTTCAAGGTTCGAGGTGCCCCAGTGAAACGTTCTGCTGGATATCAGGTGTGACTCTTCATAAGAAATATTGTCTATCACTTGAAAGATACCTATACCAGTGATGAGCGGATTAACCGTTATCCGTTATCCGGTTTCCGGGGGTTTTGGCCTATCCGTTTTGTTGTTCGTTATCTGGCGATTTTTGTGCCGGATAACGAACAACAAATTAGCAGAATCTTAGCTTTCGACGTGGTGATGGGTGGACTATGTACAGGATCCTTCACGAGCGTAAGAGTGGTCATCAGAAACAACAGAAGTATTCAAATCTAGAAGGGTTAATAGAAGTTTCTTCACTTGGGAACTGGCTACATAACTTTAACGATATCTAACTTCCAGCCTTACAGAAGGCCCGCTAAGCCTGTACCATACTTATATGAGGCCTACTTAGCACAGCATTGCTCATTCATCTCAAGTCATGTGCTGACCAAGAAGGCATACAAACTGCCACTAGCAATCGTCGAAAGTGGAGAACCGCATCCTGGGAAGAATATTTTACCGCCGTTCTTTCCATCGTATCATTTGTGGCTGCACGATTGCAGTACATATGTCCGATTTGATTTTAGGCGGTAATGGTACCCTTTTAGCCATATGCTGTCGTGAATTATCAAAAAATACTGCAGTACAGCAATGAATACTAGCAAAAGAGATAGGATTAATCCAAATACATAGAGTAAGCAACTTCTTCATTAAAAATTTTAGGGGGGCAATAAACTACTCAACAAACTTATCATCGTGGGTGCTGAAGGCATGTAGATTTGTTTTAATTTGTGAGTTCTTTTTAGTGAAACTTATCTGCAACATAGGGAACACCTCCGTTTTGGGGCTGGGTCGGATATTCTTCTTCTGCTCCAGAAGGGATGGGTCGGATATTCTTCCTCAGTGCCAGAAGGTCTGGATGTCATAACTCTTTGAGTGTGTGTTTGCCGTACACAATTGCTTGCAGCTACTACCCAAAAGTTAGTATTTTATCCATCCCAGATAATTCCACGTTGAAGTACCTTGGATCTTGGGATGCTATCGAACAGCAACAAAAATAACGGTTCATAGCATGTGTAGGACAAGATCGTTAAGTGAAGTTTATTTAGCTGGATGTCTCCTGCCTTCTTCTTGTTTCCAGAGACATTGGAAAAATTGCTCTTCCAAGGACTATTCTATTTTTTCAACTGCTCTAATTGAAAAAAGAGTTAAGCGCTGAGTAAGGCTGGTAAATAAGACAATCCAACCGACCCCTTGGAAACAGGTGAAAGGCGGGTATGTTGCTGTGCGTTTGTCTTCCTACGGATGGGCAGAAAACCCCATAGAGCGTTGTTAATGTGGCGACTGCAAAACGTTTAAAAAACACTACTAAAATGTAGAAATGGCTTATAAATTAACAGTGCTTTAAGTTCGGATCTGTTGTTGAAATTAGTGCAATTTAAAACGAGTTTTAATTTTTGTTGTTTGTTCGTTATCCGTTTCTCCGTTATCCAGCCGTTTTCGGGCAAAATTATCCGTTATCCGTTATCCGGTTTTCAAAATTTCATTATCCGCTCATCCCTGACCTATACCCCTATTTCAGCCAGAGCTTGCTTGCTTGGTTCCGTGGCCGTCTACGTCGCAGTCTGACTCCGTGACGGTTACCGCACTCAACTCTGCGTTTGGTGTCATCGCTCTAGGTATGTTTGCCCATCGATTCCGGCTTTTTCGTCGACTTTCGTTAGCCAATCTTTCAGAGTACAGCATAAATAGTTGCGCTTAAGCAACGACCGATCTGCGCGACAGGCAGAAAGGCAGGAGACTTTCTGAGAACCAGTTGTTCGAGTTTATTCTAGCCGAAGCATCGGTTTTCAATAGGGGGTGTATAAGGGGCTGTACGGCTATCTTGATCAATCGAAAATAGATATGGACTCAGTTCCGTGTAGTGACATTAACACTCAGCGGAACTCGAAGAGTGTCTCCAAAGCGCCGTACAGCGACAAGGATGCCTACCACATCAAGGTCATGAACCGTCCGGACGATGTGTTCTGAGGGCGATCCATAGTACCGACATGAAACGGCTCGGTGTCGATCCAGAGTCTTCAAAGCGCGGTACAGCAACAAGCATGCCTACCGCATCAAGGTCATGAACCGTCCGGACTATGTGTTCTGAGGGCGATCCATAGCACCGACATGAAAGGTCTCGGTGTCGATCCAGCCTACGATGTGTTCAATCAGGAGGCTAGCCTCATGGCTGTCTTCTATGATGACGGCATGAGGATACCAACAACGACCGACCGTACCACCATCGAGTGGTGGGGCACTCGCTAGTGGAGGGAGCTGCCAAGCAGATTCGTCGCTAGTATTTCCATAGAGATGCTTTGTTACGCAGAAAGAACCTCCCGATCGAGTATCAGTCTTGTGGGGCTTATTGAACTGGTCAGTATATCAGAAAAAATGGCGTTTCCTGCATTGGCCCATCTTTTAGAGTTGTAAACGCCAAGTATGGACTACTGAGTTTGTAGTCTTTGAAAAAGATGTGCTCTAAGCGTGGCAGGCACTAAGGACAAATTCATCAAGGTCTTCTTTCCGGAAATCAGGGAAGAAATCTGTAGAATATATGCATAATATCCGCAATAGAAGGGCAAGTTTCGCTCCTGAAATCCAAGTCTGCTATGGCAGGAAGTAACATCGAGTAGTAGTGATATAATTAAGTAGGAAATTGTCGCAATAAAGACAGCTAGATGCCTTTTGCTATGAATTCGTTTTCGCGGTTACGACCTGAGTCATCTGTGCAAATGTATATGTCAAGCACTTGTGCAAGTTTGTGCAAGTTTGTTCGGCACTAGTTAAAAGTTCCGACTCCACCGACACGACTTCGTCGAAAAAAAAATTCCGCTGAAACTTCGTCTAGGGGGGTTATTTGGGGTGCTGATCACGAATCTGACATCCGTTTTTCACGATTCGGTTGGAGACCACCCATACCGTTAACAAGGGTGGTCCAGGCAGGGTAACCGATTCCGCTGAAACTTTATCTAGGGGGTTATTTTTTTCGACCGAAGCCGTGTCGGGGGAGTCGGAACTTTTAACTAGTGCCGTTTGTTCTGTTGGAGGTGGTACGCAGCGTTTGTCACCGTTGATCAATTAGGTTTGTCAAACGGCTTGGCGTTGGTGGATATCGCGCAGTGCGCACTGATATACTCGTGGAGCACGGCGGAGCTATATGGATCCGATCCGACGCCTGCAATTCAGCTACATCCCACTGAGCTCCCTTCCCCGAGCCCTGTTGAGGTACGAGAATAAGACACTTTGACTGGATGGTCGCCCTTACATCCCTTCTCGCATTTCTCTTCTTTCTCTTTCTCAGGGTTTCCTGCAGGGTTTAGTAGTGCTTGAGGCCTGCACCGTGAGACTGTGTTTGTCTGAGTTTTTAGACGAAACGGCTCCGCACTTGTAAAAAATCGCTGCAGTGCTAGTCATCTAAACAAACATGTTCGTTTTTTTCTCACATAAAGGCTTGGCATATAGTTTGTTTTCAACGGGAGAGGTTTTGCAGACGTAAGGGCCGTTGATTGATGATACAAAACTGTTAATCTGTAGCCGTTATTCAAGTTGATGGGGAGCACCATGTTATGTCTGCCATTCAAGTACCAGTCATGTCCCCCACATTAATGTATCTGGTATAGAGGGGATGTGATCAATAAGTGTGTGACATAACCTATAGCGATGACGAGAACCACGGATGAGGGTGACCAAACGAACCAAAAATGCATGCCGTCATGTAGAAAGGGAAGACCACGGAAAGGGATGTGAGGCAGCATCAAGTTAGGAATCTATCCTAGTTCGGGCAGTTCACTCTGTCGGCTTGTCAAATGTAGCGGAATTGAAGGTAAACAATTTTACAAGTACGTACTCTGAGCTAGCTTATGAGAACCTTTTTTCTTTTCTTTTTTTTTCGATAAATTTGTGAACCGGAAGAGGCCGCTTTGTGTTTGCTTCGGCTTTCTGGCGGCGCCACCTTCCGACTAGGACAGATCCCAAATAAGTAGTGGTAGAATATAAATAGCACACTATTTCGGCCTCAATTTAAATAACGCGTGAAATGTGGTTCACGGTTTGTAGACGCAGGCATGATGGATACATAGAGGTTACTGCCGAAAATTCCTCGAAAATTTCGATGTCTCACCTACTCTAGCTTCATTATTTCTCTAGTCTACTGTGCAACTATCGCATTCTCAACATGCCATAGAACAGAATAGAACCGCATACAATATATTCGTAAACGTGCGGGATGACCCGGTCAACTTTAGCAGGGCCATACTTTGTAATTGACTGGTTCTCGTCTGTGAGGTGCCGCTTCGGCTAGAAAGATGTGGTTGCTTGATTGTGCTTGGGTGTTTCGTTGTTGTGATTGTGCATGTGTCAAGTTTGCAGTTCGAGCCCTATGAAGACAATGAAGGAGTGTCAGGATCACCGGAGGCATCTCCGCATCGGAAGTCGTTATTATCACCGAGAGCGTCTGGTAACAAAGTGGTGTCGGTTATTCGACGGAATACCGCTGAGTTCACCAGCTCGATTCGCGATCGCTACCGTGATAAAGGGCGGGACGTGACAGACAGGCCGCAGATCACCGAGGAGACGCTCTCCGTCGAAACTACGTCCTATAGTGCGGCGCGCTGTCATTCGGAGAGGAATTCGTCTACATCTGTAGGCATAATGCGTCGCATTACCAAGAAGGGCACTGCGGTGGCAAGAAGTCTCTCGTTCCACTCACACACGTCTGAAGGTCAGTTTTTGTTGTGCGGTTTTCCCTTTTCTTTCACCTATTTATGTTTTCTCTAAGAATACTATTGGCTTTGCGTTCCTTAGGAGACGTGATGTGTTCTGCTTTCTCCTAGGATGTTACACGGTTCTAATGCAACTTATACAACAGCTGCTTCTTGTAGGGCGGTAGTAGATTACTTCGTTTCTGCTATATGGAATGGTTTCCTAGAAATTTGGAGATATCGAGATGTTCTGTTGAATTCCTTGAGGCTACTACTGCTGTGCCGGAAACCTCACCACATATAGCAAATAGGGGAGAATGACACTATGCTTCTGAGGTAAGGCCTGCGCGGTGCTTCGATGTTCCGCTGCTCTTCTAAGTTGCTCTCTGGAATCCTTGCTGCTAACCATACATTTTTGGTTGCGCTTACAATATTATCGGGACGGATCTTTTGTGTCATCTACTTTAAACCCGCAGCTACCCGTGTACTGATATCATGAATGAGAGCATATTTCCAGCGCTGGCAAAAAATCAGTCGCCTAGCCTTATGTTCGCGTCTCATTCAGCATCACACAAAAGAGCCAGAGGTCAGAAGGGAGGAGCATCGTAGGTTTTAACTAATTTGAGTCGTACATTCGTAACGTAAGAGCTGCATCAGGATTTGGACTAGTTTTGTGAAAATCATGACGCATCGTTGTAGTTTCACAATCACGTTCATTACAGTTCATTCGTAAGCGGTTAATGAATATAATATTTGGGCGGTCACAACAATCTTATCTGTTCAGCTACAAGGAAACATCTACGCTTCTTTTCTAGCACAAAGAAACAAATCCTCTGAGACCATGCCTTATGCTCGAGCAGCATTCGCATTACTTATTAATCATTGCATTTATACAGCAGAGGAGCGCTCCAACTTTTGCTGTTCTTACAATTGTCTGTGTTGAAGTTCCGTTCTACATCACTCTCCATTACCTAAGTTTATGTGAGAATTTAAGCAATCGACTATCGCCGAACTTATTGCTTAAGATGCAGTCCTTGTACACCATCATACATTTGGTATGATTCTTGTTTTCGTAAAGAAAGCTGCGTCATCGAATTTGCTGCCTGAGGTGAACATCAGACATCAGTCGATGCTTAAAGTCGTCCGCAAAACCTCACATTCCAGAACTTTTCCGCTTTCAGCTAAGAGTATGTACTTCGACGTTGCTGAATAGATAAGATTTTTGGGATCATCCATCCAGTTTATACGTTTGGAACATTCTGCATAAGTATATGCAGTTGAGAGCACAACGCTCTCAACTGCAGCTGCAAGTGGCGATCGTGTTTTCAGTCACCGCCGTGCCTCCTAAAGTTTCAAGCACTGTAGATTAGTTTCCTGCCATGATGGCTAGGTTTAATGGGCCTTAAATCGCAGGCGCTATAAGAGGCAGTGGATATGCAGATAACTGTTTGCTACATGACCAGGGTCCTGCTAATTTTGGCGCTCAACTGTATGAGTTCATGCAGGTATTAATCTCATCGCTGCCACTCGGCTGCGCTCAAAGTTTCAGAGTGTTGGCAGTCCACTACGGCCTGTGTAACATCCTATCGTTCGTCGTCTTGTTTTGAATGCCAGATTGTTACTGTTGTGGTGAGTGGTAGCTGTCGCTGTGGACTTCGCCGTTCTCGTTTGGTGGTTGCAACTTCTTGGTTTCTCTCTGGCGGTAGCTCTGCTTTACCCTGTACCTAAAAGCATTTTCAGCAGTCTCTAGAGTTTGTGCGAATTCAACGAAGGGGTATCGTAGTGGTCGAAATTAGATTGAAACGTCGCTTTCGGGAAAGATGGCAACATTGTGATGACCATTACAGTCACCATTAGCTGAGAGAAATCAGCTGGTTCGACTGAATACGGATATTCGTCAGCGGTCGTTCGAGCGACGGCCACTCTTCAAGGCTCACTCGTTAATGACCGAGCAGTGCAACGGCGGAAGTCCTAGAGGTATTGCTTTACATTCTGTGTGATTGGAACTTGCACAGGTGGGCAATAGTTGCGGAGACGCTCTACAATCGTCCCACTACTCTGTACTCGTATCGTTTCATAGATAATTGTTAAGATATAATGCTCAGACGTTATAGCTAAGGGCAGGTCCTTAAGTGATCACGACTTCTTTCGATTTCTAGGACAGTGTTCGCTTAAAAACAGGCAGTACGAAAAAACTTCATATTCTTTAAGTCTTTCTCCTTGACTATCCTTTGGTCAGGATGACCATGAGTAGGAATTATCCACGCTGGTAAATGCAAATTGGCTAGATGTAATGAATATAATGTTGGAGAATAGGTCCCCGCCATTTGTGTTACCGTTTTTTCTGAATTTCGTCGAATGTTTTTTGCGTAATGTTATACACCAGTCCGAATAGAATGATCTACTTTATTAGCTATTTTCCCATTTCGATTTTTGCCATTTTTAGGTGGTTAAAGTGGAAGTTCAAAAAAGAAAAGAGATCATTGCCGACAACTCATCTCTGCTAACGTGTGATATTCCTTTTGCGCAACGATACACACCATGAAAGAGGACAACATGCTCTACAAGAACGTGTGTTGGATTTTTTTTTCGTTCGTATTGACTTTTGTTAATTTTCAGGGCACAAAAGTGAGGTGTCCAATAGACATAAATTATTTTTGCCAAGAACCTACTCGTTGGTTAATTTTTGGACAGCTCTGTGTGTTGTTTGAAAGAGAGTGTTTCGCTCTATCAAAGCGTTTGTTGCATTTGTTGTTTAGGCAGATTTTTATCAATTTTTAGCTTCTGATAGAGCCAATCATTCTCTTTCGAATGGTATACAACGTTCTGCAAAAAAAAGAACTTTCAGCGAAATTCAGAATAAAGTGTTTTGAGAAAACTGCGGGCATAGTTTCCAGCCTAATACATATTAGCTTAGGGCTGATCCGCTTTAGGTGAATATCCACTTTAAAAGTCGCACCTTCAGACCCATTTCAGAACGGAAGCGCAATTCTTCAGTTTACATCATTCACCAGCCGCCTCCATTTCTCAACAAATCCGGATTAAATCCAAATTCATACGACGACAGAGCGCAAGGCTTTCGCGTATAGAGGTCACTAACTTGCTGGTTTAAAAGTCACATCTTGAATCTGCATTTTATTGAGTGCTATTCTTGCCTGGATTTGAGATAGCTGTGCTTAAATAGGTTTTACTAAGTCAGATGAAAAATTACGTACTATCACTTCGGACATTAGCTCTAATTTTTAATGACTAAACTGCTCATTTCACTTGATTCGCCTGGGCTCTCTCGTATACTGTATATGAAATACTCGACCCCTGTTGGAGCAGTGTTTAGCTGCGGTTCGAATAGTCTGTTGACCCACTAGTAAAATCCAAATCTCTGCTGCGTATCCGAATTGTTGCCCACCTGCTGCTTTGTGGTTGGTGAAGTTGTCTCCTCGTTGAACTCATTCGCGTGCACGACTGTGAAGTTGTGAGTGTCGTGTCGGTGTTGTCAAAGCCAGTGGCGTTGCGAGAAGTGAAGAAGAAAAAGGTGACGAAGCCTCGACAAACGGCTCTGCAGCTGCTGACCAGTTTCGCTTTTCGATTTCATTCATGGTTTTGTCGATGGTGTTTGGCAGTCTTCTCGTTCTCGGCAATGATAGTTCTTCGGTAGGCGAAGCAGTTTCACCGGAAGAGTTTCAGCCAGTTCTCTTCGAGGGGATTCGTATGCTACTGCTTGTGGGTGGTGTCGCTATGATAGAGGCACCAGATTAATCTGCGTGTGTTTGTGTGCTTGTCGCAGTATATCTGACTTCGACTTGATATTATTAGTGCTTTGCCGCTTGCTGGGTGAAGGTGTGGCGCCTCAGTATGCATGCTCTCGATTCAGGTGACACACCGCGCGATTCGCCGGTGCTCAGTAGAAACTCGGGACCGTCGCCGTCGATTTCCACCCACAGCTTAGATAAGCTCAACGTCAGCGGACAGGAGTCTATTTCATCGATTACGTTTATCCACTCATACTCACGCAGGAACGGTACGTCTTGAGGTGGTCGAATCCTCAGTGTTCTCTTTTATTGCTGAAGTTCATTTCAGACCCTCGGACCTGTCCTTGCCTATGGGTGGGTACAAGTGCAGGTACTTCAATAGCGCTGAATCTTATTCTTCCGCAAGATCGGCTCATCTCCTCGGTCGTCGTCGCTCCCTCAGGTTTTTTACCCTTTTTTATCTAACCCACGTTATTACCTTTTATCAATATTAACAGTGCTATGACTCTCGAAAATATATGACTTCGTCTTCATTTCAGCCACTGAAGAAAGTAAGTCGATTCGGTAGTCTTATTAGTATGTGACTACAACTTCGTTATGCCATATGTAGTCGTCCTGCTTTGTATAGTTCAAGGCAGTCTTCTATGTTCCTAGAGTTGTTGATACATCCGGAGCCCCCGCTTTCTCTTTCCAAGTCTGGACATGATGACTTGCACCGCTTATTTTTGGTGAAACCGGGACAACAAGAGGCGAACGGTCTTCTCAAACATTTTGAGAAGGCGCACGAGTTTCAGTTCTAGTATCAGAGTTCAGGACACGGTCACTATTTCCTCGACAGGCTCCCGAAAATCTTTGTGTACGCCAAAAACGCGTTTGTACTGCTTCAACGAATACATGTATAAGGATAAAGGATAAAGGACGGCGTTACTCAATCCCTTCTGGGATGCGCCAGCGCATTCTACTTCTAAGGGATGTCGTGGAGGCGACATGAATGCGTATTTGGCCATACAATGACTTGCGGTGGCCAGCCGATAAACAAGTCAGTGCTCTATCCTTCCCAGACAAGTCTGGCACCAATTCACCGACCCCGGAGGGATGGAAGGCTTGGTTGGCCTGGGCGGGAAATCCGAACCAGGAACCTGGTATCGGGTGCACGCGACAGTCGCGCCTCCTCCGACTGCGCTACACGCGCCCACTGCGCTACACGCGCCCGCTTCAACGAATACATGTATACCCAGTTCAAATGCTTGCACACCTGGGCATTCGCTAGCGTAGAAATTATCCGGACATAACCTGTACAATGATGAGCTGTTGTAAGCGTGAGCCTGTACCGTTCATCCAATCGCCCATAATTAGAGCGGAAGTTTTGCCAACTGTTGAAGGTAAGTCTTCATTTGATCGATTTGTTCGTTTGATCGATAGATGCTGCTCCCCACTATGCTTCGCGCACCTCATTAGGAACAATATGAGCAGAAATGGGCTAGGGCCGAAGAGCGTGTGCAGGTCTTCATGACCAGCCTTGTCCGTTAGCAAACAGGCAGCTGCCCAGTGACGTCTGCTGTCATGTTGTGTGATGTGCGAAATGCACTTGTGGCCTATTTATTCACTATAAAGTAACCGTTTCCAGCATCATCGCTCACACTCTGCTCCTTTCGTCTATCGCTTTCGTTTCTGCTTGCTCTTTGTCCTCTTCAGCTTTTCTGTCTATCAGTTTTCGCCAGAAGTGTTGAACCTACCCTTACGTTCAGCTCCAGTGAAAGTGTGCGGAACAACGAAGGGTATGTGTTGTGCATGTGATTGCTTCACTATGTTGCTGCAAGGTGTGGTTATTTCGCATGAGAGCATTGTCACTTGTTCGCCAGTTACCATAGCCATAATTTCACTCTGCGAGTGTTCCTTTGGAACCTGTCTGCGAGAGGTATCGGAATTCAGTGAGTGAGATCTTTACCATAGCCTGCAGGTGGTTTCTCGTTATGCCGAACCATATTGGGAACGGCGCCGTGAAGCTCGCACCATTCTACCTGCCTCCCTATACGACCACTAGTATCCTACCTCAGCCCATTACTGCTCATACCGAAAGTCGAGCGAGTAGTTGGGCTGTCTTAAACCGGGATATGCTTCGTTTTGAAGCGAAACCACCAGTGAGCCATATGGAAGAGAAATTATGGGTCACCTATAATTTCTCTACCGTGTGGCTCACTGACAGGTTCGAATCGCCCCGAGCTGATGAAATACTCCATTAATAGAGCATCGCGTCTATATCGAGAGAATTACGCAGTGTTATGAAATCTCTACGACCCTATAAATCTCTTTTCGTTATTGTTAACATTATTAGCTCAAACAATTGACAATTGCTTCCTCGAGAAGTCTGATGGAGCTGCTCAGAATCATTAATGCTTGTGAATAGATTTCTTTGAAGTCTGTGACGATGTTTGACAGAAGAACAATGCTGTCCAAATTCCTACACCATGCATGTTCTTTCAGTAATGCATGCTATGATCATCTTCAAGGGTGCCTCTGAATTGTGAACTGTATTTTTGCCAAAGAAGTTGTCTGGTGAAAGTTGTACTATGCGCCTGACGTTTCATCCTTCTGATAGTATTCAGCCTAGAAACCAAAGCTCTTAGATTTGCGCTCTGTCTGACTTTACAGGGTGCTCCAAAATAACGTGATGAAGGTTTTTTAATTATAACCATGAAACAGCTTACAAAACAATACATAAATAACAACAGACACTAGGCTACACTGTGTTCGACCGGATTCGAAGTGGCCCCCTTGGCGCGAACACAGATGTCAAAACGCTTGGTGAAGTTTTTGGCGATGGGCCGCAGTCATCTGCAGACAGTCGTTCCCGCTCCCGACCCAGAGATTCCTTCTGGGCCTCCTGGCGGTGGTGGCGCTTGGCGCGGATCTTTGCCTTTGAAATGGGCCACGCACTGTAATCCGTCGGATTCAGATACGGGTAGTGCGGTGCGGTGACTATTCCGCAGACATGTTGAAGTACGGAAATTGGCCTTGGACCATGCTTGCGTGCTTTTCATCCTGCGTGTAGGGATTGAGTCTTCTTGAAACGTCCACTGCGCAATATTGAAGTGCTGCTGGGACCAGAAAAGTGCCACAGACTCGAAGGTGTCCCATCGGCGCACATCTTGATTTATTTTTACTCCTTCGTCCTCAAAAGCCACGGAGTCTTTCCGTTGGTATAGATTCCACCCCAAACCATGAGCACCTGCGGATTTTGACGATGTTTGGCGATGACAGAGGTGGCTGGAGTCTCTCTAGATCAGATCCTGCCACTATGACGGTTGTGAACCTACTCCACGGCAAACAGCTCATTCGTGAAGCGTTCGCCTCCACCCGCGACCTGCGGCCCGCAGCTTGAGCTGTCGGTATCAATGCAGCCGTTCGCGCTTATTCTTGCCCATCAGGAGCTGGGCTATATGGAACTTGTAAGGCTTGAGTTTCTTTCCTGCTTTTCGATGCACTGATGTGAGACTGACACCGACATCACGGGCGATTTTTCTCAGGAGACTCGGATCTGGGATTTTTCGCTTTTCGATGATTTTCCGAATCTGCGGCGTATTGACAGTGCGATTTTTTCCCTGCCCTGGACGGTCACCTTTGGCCAAGCTCCTAACATCAAAGAGTTTCTGTGGAGACAGAAGACCGAGCGGTTTTTTCAGGTCTTAAGAAAAACCGTAACTGGGAAAAGAACTAGAGCTTAAAAATTATAACGCGAACATAAAGATACGGACAAAAAATGGCGCTGTCGCCGCCATGCTGCAGATCTATACATTCGCTTGGGGGAACTTCAAAACTTCATCACGTTATTTTGGAACACCCTGTATTCACTTTTACCACTTCTGACAACAAAAAAATAGCCAAGATTTTGGGTCACAGTATAAATACGAAGGATGTCCAATAGTTGTTGTTATAAAGTTTGGAAACATTGTTATACTTGTCAATTGAACTGTATAATAGCTTATGTAGCCACCCCTTGTTCTATGCTGTTTGCAGCTATTACAGTTGTAGCTCCTCTTATTTGAGAGTAGCGGACTAATGGCGCCTTACCGCTAGAGCGCTTGCGCTACCATTCCGTGTCGGCGAAGTAGGTGTAGGACTACGTGCACTCTTATGAAGCTACGTCGAGCAGAAGCGGCCAGTCAGATCTGCAGTACTATGCGTTGTTAGGCCTCTGTTATACTCCCGCGGGAGCATCCGCGGAACGTCCGCGGACCAATGGTGCATGGCGGAGGCGGGCGTGGCGAGGCGCGGCGATTGGCCAGGTGAGGAGTCTCGGCGCGATTCCCGCCCTTCCGCGGATGCTCCCGCGGGAGTATAACAGAGGCCTTAGTGTTATGGTGTATTGTGCCACGCGAGGTTTTTAGATGGACGACTTTATTCAGCTGGGCCTAAAAACCTCGTGTGGCACAATATTTACTAGCAATGACAACTTGCAGTGCCGATGTTTCAAGAAGAGAGAAGTTGGGAGCGATTATTGTCAGTATTTTGCGGCCCAGGTTATGCTCTATTCGTCCATAAGTCGGAACGTTGCGGCGCTTTACGAGTACTGGCTTTGGCTTGACCTTTTTCGCTTGTCGGCACATGCAAGGTAGACGGAGGTGTGGGCACCTCCACGTGCTCACTAGCCAAACCAGGGCATCCACCCGTGATCCATGAATGGGCAGCAGACTTGGCCTTGACGAAATTGGTAAACTCTCACTTGTCCATCCGTTGCCTCCCCCCCCCCCCATAGTCATTTTCCAGACCAACGGACATTAAAACGACATCAGTTAGTTCGTTGGCACCCAAGTGACGCGTTAAATCCTTGTAGGTTTCCCAGCGAGTGGACGGTGTCGCACAACGGTAAGAACAGGTTTATTGAACACAACAAAACGATCACGAACGACAAAGAAGAAGAAAAAAGAATGAAGGAATGGGTCCTTAAATCGAGGCGTACAAGGAGACTTTCGAGGGGAACGTTGCGTTGGAGATGACGGCAAGAAGGGTCACCTCCTCGTAGATCCACTGGAACCTAGAAATAACCACAAAAAAAAACTCGGCCACGGAGACCCCCTGAGCCGCCCGCTACGGTTCCCGCGCCTTTCTTGGCGCCGCCGCACCATTTCTTGATCAGCTATTGACCTACATCAGTCATCACTATTCCAACACATCCCCTAGGGGTTGGTGCACCCACGGGATTATTCATTTCCCCGTTCACCCGGTCTTGAACGGTGTTAGAAATGTTAGCATGGCAAAGACCATAGTCTAGGTGGAGTGCAAATCTATCGTTTTCGGGCCTCTGAGGTCAAAAAGCATACCAAGGTTGCAACGTCAGTTCTTCCATTAAAAATCCTTCTTAAAACTTCATTGACGAACAAACAGAATGCAACAGAAACGCTTCGGGTCGATAACATTCTCCGTCCATGTGGAGTTCTTTTGGATTCAAGGGAAGACTTCTTTCTTCTTTATTTCTTCACGTAAAAAATCGGCCCGAAGTGGTAATACTTAGTGACACCGCCGCTCTTGCCCCTCAGGTCAGGGAAACATGGCGCTAGTATTCGTCTCCCAGATCTCCAACCACAGCTTGCATATGCCAGTATTATTCTTGTACTCTTCATCCAAAAGAATTGCTACATGGAGATTAACCTGATAGTGACCTAATGTGAAATAGAAGTGATGTGTGCTTGTCCGTCCTGCATTGTGTTTTCGTGTTTAGCACTTTCGTTGTACGGTAAATTCAAGCAGACCATTGGTACATTAGCGTAGCCGAGTTGTAGTCGTGTCGCGAAGTTTTGAAATGGCGGGCTCACGTAAATCTGTACAGCCGTGAATTTGAAGCTGACTGCGAAAATTGGTTCTGTAGGCGAATTTCAACATGGCGTTCGATTTGCGTGTTTCTGCAGCGAATCCGTAAATTTTAGAGTGCGTTGCGTCTGTTGTTACGTGACCTTTGACCCAGCATATTTACAGGCACGATAGTGAAGATGAGAGGACAAGTCATCTACCAGACCTTTATGGATCAGTCATTCTGCCTTGCCGTTGGTGCCAACGAATCGTACAAAGAGACGAGTAAGGAGAGCAAGGATTCCGGTAGTCCCGAAAGGAGCATTGCCAATCGAGTAAGTTTCGAATTGAATCCAGCTTGGGGTTTCTTCAGTTGCACTCTAGCGAATAGACAATGATTTAGGCAATTGTAGTCAGCACGAAAATTTTAAACGTTAAAAATTAAGCTTCTTTGAAGTCAGGCGTCTTCAGTTGCCCTAGTAGGTCCCGTCACACCTGCATGAGTCGAAAGGGCCTGTCTTTGTTCTGGGGCAGCGAGGTGTGAGAGCTCTTGGAAGTGAGAGCACTAGTTTCTTAGCCACCTTATCGCCGAGTTAACATCGTATGTGGAATTCGCAGCTGACCTTAATTGTAAAGCGTAGTTTAAATTGGCGATGTGACCACGACATCTCAGTTGCCCTAGTAGGTCCCGTCACACCTGCATGAGTCGAAAGGGCCTGTCTTTGTTCTGGGGCAGCGAGGTGTGAGAGCTCTTGGAAGTGAGAGCACTAGTTTCTTAGCCACCTTATCGCCGAGTTAACATCGTATGTGGAATTCGCAGCTGACCTTAATTGTAAAGCGTGGTTTAAATTGGCGATGTGACCACGACATTCCAGCGATATTTTCCTTCGGAAATTTACTCATAGTAGTGCTGACCTTTTGATATCTTTAGTTCTTTCATGCCATACTAACCAATCGTGGTCACAGTAATCCAGTGGTGGGTTACCGGATGACTGTTATCATGAGGTCCATATTCTGATTTTTGGGCTTTTCCGCCTTCAAGTGAAGTAACAAACCTCTTGGTCAACTTACCGTAAGTCGGATGATGGGGAACACGCGACGAACACAGTCAAAACTGGCACGGAGCCACATCGCTTCAGTCGCAGACGTCCGATTCGGCTTGTCAGAGATTCGTACGAATCAATGTTCATGGCCATGTGCGTGTTGACGAGGACACCAAAGCCGCCTACTGCCCTGCTGTCGCATGTTCCGAGGAACAGTTCTCGGAGTTGTAGGCGGCGTGTAGAGGTGGTGTCTTCTCGTCTCGGTCAGTCCGATGGCATCGTACTTGATCTTCCTGGCTTGCATCATCAGGTCCTCGACGGATGCCTCCGATGCGAGCGTGCGGGTGTTGTAAGTACAGAACGTCATCCTAATCCTTCTCAATTTGCGCAGCCTGGTTAGGTCCTGCGAGTTTAGCAGCCTCTTCTTACTCGCCCCTCGCTGCTTGAAAAGGGGCTCATTCGGGATTTGGGCAATAAGACCTTGGAATGCTGTTGTGTTCGGCGAGTGAAGAACACAGGTAGTTAGCCAGGCGTTGTCGAGCGAGCGAGGAAACACCGTATAGCCAATCACACCACGCGATGGGACAATGGAGACTTTTAACGCAGCCTCCATTCACCGTTCATCTACCTGAGCAAGGAGCGAAGAGTGCGAGAAGTAGCCTGCAGGCTTTTGCATTCTACTTCTCGCACTCTTCGCTCTTTTCTCAACACCGCTGCTCTCAAATTTCATCTTTCGCACTGGAACTCGATAGATAACGAACACCTGGTGGTTGAAAGGCGTAAACGCTTGCTTTGCTTTGCTTTATAACCGCATAAGGCCTTTGTTATACCATCGCTCACCCCGAGCGACGCCTTATGATGTGCTCCCATATCGATCACTTCGCGCTATACGATCGATATGGGGCATGCCATTAGGCGTCGCTCGGTTTGAGTGATAGTATAACAAAGGCCTTATGGATGTCAGAAAGGTCGATTTTTGGTTAGTGTCATTTTTTTCCATCGCGAACCATTCATTAGTTGTATTACCCTCCTGGTGAAACTAATTTTAAGGCCTTACTTTTTAATTAAAAATAATTAGTGGTCGTTATACCAAATGTGTTTGGGAGCAATACGGGTTAAGAAGGTGCAGTCTTGTGACCGTGAGATTTTCTTACTTTCTTGTTACCAGAGCTTCTTATGTGCACGCAATTTAGGGGTGGTGTGGGGCACCGCCAGCACGTGCGCCTTTCTGTTTAATCGTAGGTTCTACAAAGGATTACTCCTCTAGCAAGGGTCCGAGAATTTTCTAAATCCGTAGCTTCTCCTTCCATGAGGTAACAGCATCCCGATGCGTCTACGACGAGTACCAATTGGGTAATATGAAGTCATGCTGATGTACTTAAACTGTTTCACCTTTCTCGTTTTCGTTATGCGTGTTAATGAGCACTGATGTTCAGATACTAACGAAGCCAAGTTTGTCACCAACCTACTCAATTTCCGTAGATTTAAGTGAAGATGTCCCTCAGGTGAGTTGCAAAATCTTGTTCGCTCTCGTGCTGCGGAAGAATGTGAAAAAATGAAGCCTCCTTCAGATTTTAATCGTTGTCACCGAATTTGAAGTGAAGGTGATCGCCCTTCCTTCCTTCAGTCAACTCTTCGCGCACAAGTGCGAGGATATACCTCTAGTCAAAGTGAGTTTACACCTCACGCTGCGAAGTCATCACTGAGTTTCAGCCTCTCTATGAATGTTCTTGTTTTAGGCTCGAGCCACGCACGTTCAGGGGTTCCCAGTTTTGATGTGTTTAGCCGCTGATGGAAAGGTACTCCGCCTTTTTTCTTCCGTTCGTCTTTCAGCATTGTGCAGCACTTCATTTCAGGTTGTTGTGTTATCATTACCTTCTCTGCGGGTTCTCCATCAATCACCGCTTCTTCCTCATTCTGTGGAGATTCAGGACCCGTATGTTTTCTTATCCTATCATTGCTAGAATCCAAGCATTTGTGATTGTCAGTGATTGTGGTGGAACACTGCTTCATTTTGAATTTTTATTCGCATGGACTGGCTGCTGGGGCCATTCAGAGGATGCGCTGGGTACGGTCGTAAGCCTATATCAGTGCTGGTCGCGAGGGTTGGAGGCACCTCCATAATTAGGAAAAGATGGAGTCCTTCTTGGGGGTACGAGTAGGCACCATTCCTTCTACTAAGCTTCGTCGAGGGCCAAGTGGCTATATCATAGTGTAAGAGCGTTCGAGGGATGGGTGGTGGGGCGTAAGGGAGAGAAGCAGATATTTCAGTGGGATTGATCCTCTCGAACTAGATTGGTGCTAAGTGGCTCAGGGAGGGGAGTCACTATGTAGGGCAGCCCTATATAGCGGTTTGAGTTGCTCGAAATCAAAAATTTTGTGCAGCACTGGTGTGTTCTGTACTTGTGATGAACTGAGCCACCCAACTTCAGTTGTAATTGGGGATTCTCGTGCCTGATAGCCGATAACCACTGAATGTAAAGCCATCCCCCCTTACCCTCGCCCTACGCGCCGGAGTTTCATGGAAGATCAGACAAAAGGGGAATTCGGTTGTGCAAAATTACGGAACTTGCCGCAAAGCGGCTCCTCGGGCCACCTCGTAAGGCAGTTCCACAGCGTTTGTCCTACACCGATGCTGATCTGAGCGGGGCCATTTCTATGTAATTGGGCATTCATTGGCTTTTTACAAACGCGGATAACCACTTGACGCAAGATGACTCTCCTCCCTTTCTCCGAGCCGCTTAGCGCCTGTAAATCCACATCCAAACAGCCGATTTCATTGTTTTCAAGCTGTATTAGTATCAATATAGGGTAAACCCATAAAGTGCCGTTCTCTCGCTGTTTGCACCGGGTTACATCTGTATTCTGGTTTCTGGTTTTTGAATGATATTTTCAGGATATGTCAGAAGATGTCGTTTTCTGAACACGGACTCGGCGTTTATATGGCTAGCCCGTCAGAGGTAGTAATTCATATTACTAATCCATACGTTTTTTTTTAACAAAGTGATTTGATTTAGGTCGAGAAATATACCATATGTTCGGAACTTGGTGAACAATCGGCTGAGTCTTTAGGCGCGCTGTACATAGCCTGTGAACTTCCTGAACCTCCACGTAACAGTAATTCTTTCCTGAAGGTATCGTTTATAGTTATCGTTGTTAACATCAAGGTGGTAGAATATTACTAGGGAATAGGCCAAGAAAAGAGCGGGGTTTCACTCTCCTTCTTCGAGACGTTCACGGAATTTGTATCAAAACTTTTAAAAAGGAAGCGTTGAGCGCTGTTGCACCTACGTTTTAACTGTAGCACGACACCTACGCTTGCAGCGGCTAGGGTATGGTAGAAACAGAATGCACTACGTGTTTTCGGAATGGTACTCTCCAAGGCTAGCGAAAGCTGAATAGCAGTGACACAAAAGATTTATTAAATGGGAAAGAGAGCAAAGCAATAAAGAAAACAGATCTGAGAAAGGAAACAATCAAAAGGGCAGGGGCGTAGCTTCTCGGGGCCGACGTCTTCCGGAAAATAGTCGCCCAATATCATGGCCCGTCGTCGTCAAATCCTGGAAAAGAATTTGGAAACGACCGCGCCCCACGAAGAGTATCTTCGATATCTCCCACAATCTATGATCTACACGTCAAACGTAGTATTCCATTTGCCCTCATTCGCGGGAAACCGTCACACGCTGTCTGGAAGCTACTTGAAAAGAGTCTTCTTTAGCCCTTCTTCGGCCGCATTCAATTCGCCGTCTTTCTTAAGCTGCTGCTTCCTGCGATTCTGACGCTTATCCACTCCTCCCTCGCTCACGTTCACGGCCCGAATACAGCACTGATGATGAAAGGATGGTTTACAGGGTTACCCTCCAGGAGAGATGACGCCCAACGTTCATGAAGTAATTCGCATCATCCAAAATTGCCAGAACGAAACATAGTAGCGATCGCGTGTCTATGGCGCCCTTAGCTATTGTAGTTTATAAATTACTTGAGGAATAGGCTTTATCATACTTTCACGAATCTAGAGTTCGAGGAGAAGTGGAAAATTTTCGCCCAGACTTCGTGTATGAAGGTTATTTGGGGTGCTGGTTACGAATCTGACATCCATTTTTGGTACTACGGTGCAGAGTGGTAGGTTACGGTATATGCGCGTGTTCAGTTTTCGTTCAGAAGTTGGCTCTGGATGGAGCGTTTTTTTTTGCCTATGCCTATCGTAAGCCACCGTACTCCCTGTAATGCCAAAGCGGATATCAGATTCGCGACGAGTTGCCATATAACTCCCATAGACGAAGTTTGGATGACATTTTTTTCACCTCTACTCGACTTCTGGAGTCGTGGAAATGGAAAGTGCCCTTTATCCTTATTATGCAGGTACCGTACCTGCTAACTAACGCTAACTAAGCCTTAGCCTGCTGTAAGTGTAAGTTCCGGTCAATAAGTACGGACTTCATGGCCAGCTAGATCTCTTCAAGGCAGGAATTGAACCATCACAGCCTGGAAAAATACTTCGTCTCACGCCCTCAAATGTTCTGTTTCCGCTTTCTGATAAGGTGTTACGGGGATGCGTTCTGCCGTCTCCTTAGCGCATATCTCTGGGCTCGTTTGAGACCCTAGTGGCTGCATTAAGAAAACCTAAAGATTGCCCTTTTTGCCGTTCCCTTAGCCGCGCAAGGGTAGGAGCATCACTCCGCTGGTTATTAAGGACGTTGCTTTCATGGAGACGAGGTTACGAAATTCAAAGTGTCGATGGACTTCTGCCGAGTATTTCTGGAACGAACTGGTTTCCGATTCTCCCGTTTCTACACATTCTAAAGCGGGCAAACTTATGCGTGTGATTCATAGCAGACTATATCGATTGCCAGTTAGTGCCGCCGACATGTCGCCGCGCGGTTCTGCTCGCTTCGCTTTAATCTCTTACATTCTCCTCTATTTTTGTTTTTGTCTGAAAGTTTGCGCCGTTACAGGGTGTATCAAGCATGTTCACCGGTACGCCTCGTCAAGACTCCAGCGATGTTGACGCAATACGTAAGCTTTGATCCTATTAAACGAAGCTGTAGTTTTTTGTTTCTAATTGACGTGGTGGTCTTCGTAAACATGGTTTCAGATATAGTCGCTGATTTTAAACTAAATTAGTGTAAACCATTTAATGAATTCGTTTTGTTTACTAATTTGAAAGCGACCATATACTCAACCAAGTTGTTCGCACTAGGCGTTAAAATGCAATCAGGCGCAAAGCAGCTCGGAGGGGGTCACCTTGCATCACTGTGCCACCTTCGTAAGGAGGCAGATGAATGCTCAGTTACAACAGAAGTAGCCTAGCTCAGCTTACCACAGGAGTAGACCACACCAGTGCTGTGTAATTTTTTTTAAATTTAGTGTAACTCGAAATGTTTAGTAGGGCTGCCTCACATTGTGACTCCCTCCGAGCCGCTCTGCGCCTGCAATTATTGTGTTTTTCCTACTAAAAGCGACAGATCGGCATCTTTGTTGCGCTTTTAGCGTGTGGGAATGATTCTAAGCACCTAAGTATGGGGTGTGAGGTTTTTTCAAATAATCCAAGCTTTGAAAACAGTGGTTTGACATTCAATTTCTCGGCATGCTTCGCACAACTTTTCCAGATTCCAATTTTGACCTTTCCACGTCGGACCTGATTTCCTTCGCTTCCCCCCCCCCCCCCCCATCGCCTTGACCATAAAGGGAACCGCGCTTTGGATTGTAGACATATTTGTTTGTTGGTATTGGTTTGTAGACAACACAACAGACGCCATGATGCCATATTGGGAGCATATATAATCCTCCTGCTAGCAGAACGCCGCATTAATTAGCCTTTGTTCATAGATTGGAAAAAGAAGAAGTCGAGTTGTTTAGGAATAATCCAACTATATCTAAAGAAGCTAACTACTCCGTCTGTATGTCCCTACGTCTGTCAAGTGGAAATTGGCCGGAGGGAGGGTTTCTCGTGTTAAGCGACATTGCTCACTGCTCAAGATTAGCCTTGAAAGGTGGAATTAATCCACTGGCGACCGCGCGGGCCGATTTCGGCCCGCGGGAAAAAAACCTGTTCGCTACGGCCCATTTTTCGCTTTTTCATAGTTTACGAGTAGTCATTAGATATGTTGGATCCTAGCAATGCTACTGCACTGTGGTCCGACAGTCATTTACTTCTAAGCTTCTAAGCACTGATAAAAACAAGTAAGCAACACCACGCACTATTCCAGCTGCATAAGGATCGACACTTCACAAACAGCTACTTACATCTCGTAAGAATGGTCATGCTGAAAAATAACTAGTCACATTTCTTGTAAACTTTTTGAAAACAATCTAGTCAACATTATGTCGAACACCTGCTACATCATGGGTCACCCTATTTGCACGATCCGTGGCCAACGTGCGCCGTTTTTCTTTGCGGATCTGCTTACAGCAGCAAATCCATCTTTTATGTTTTGCTTCATACCTGTTCCGGCCTTCTCCAATATGTGGCTAACTCTTGGAGAGGGAGTTTCATTTGAAATATCTTGAAGTAGTGTTTCTGCGGTGACAGCGCGCGATCCCACACGCCTGACACACGATTTGCCGCGCGGTCGTCAATGGGTTAACCAACTGTGGTGACTGGTGAAAAGGCCTCGCAACATTGAACGATTATCAATAAGACAGCCATTATCCATGGATTTCATCGATCTCTAGCAGGGATTGACTGTTTGAGGTGGGAGGGCTATGGAGTAGCGTGCGATGGACAGACTTTACAACAAACAAACAAGATCCCTCACGTGGACAATGTCCCAGCCAGTATACTTACTGGTTATTAGAACAAGTGCTCCCTTGCTCGCTTCGCGGAGTGGTAGCACTCCGATTGTAGATTGTACAGAATGTTCTTAAGCTTGTGAGATGGACGAAAGACGAAAACATTTCAATGTAACCGCCAAGAACGTTCGAAGTTGAAGTCCATACACTCCTCATTCCGGATGTGAGCTGAAGCATTGAGGTTAACCTCTTGCGGTGCCTAAGGGCACGGAACATATAGTTGCGTTGGGGAAATATAGGCGTTTCTGTCACTTCTATCAGCTTTATGGGTACGCGTCGTACCGTTTGTTGTTCGACACGGAGTCGGAGCAGATGCCTGATGTCGTTTGCATCCCGAACCGAAGTTCTTTCTTCAGACTCTGACTAGACCAATAAATGCTACTGGCATTCTTTGGAAAGGATAAAACGGCGCTATGTGGATTGGGGGGGGGGGCATTCTCTAGTCATGGATTCCTCCAATTTACAGCTCATGGCAGGACAGCGTGTTGCGCCTCCCTTGGCGTAGTCCACTCCACCTAGGATTCCGTTGAATTAGGCCAACAGTGCACGCTCATGCATTGCGCCGATGGAACACTGACTTGTCCATCGGCTGCCTATCGCAAGCCATTGGATAGGTGCAATACGCATTCAAACCGACATCACGGAAGTGAGGGAAGGGTAGAGTGACGCATCTCAGAAAGCGATGAACTGACACCGCCGTTTGTTTACCTTCTGACCTTAAAAAGGATCTTCCCATACGCTTCGATTCGACTGCTCAAAGGTACTTATGGTGTTACTTGTTTCTTTCGTTGCTTTCTTGAGTACGGCTCTAGCGGTGTTGAAGTGACTGTGGACCTGTTCAAGCCAAAGTCAGTGAAGGGCATCGGCTTGTCAATCCAATGGGACCCTACGATAATAAGCCTCCAAAAAGCAACCAGTGGCCGTACGCCGAAGTTCCAAATAACATCTTGCATTAGCTACGGAAATACTCAGAAGCGGTAGGCATATGGTAGATCCCCCTTTTCAGTAGTAGGTAATTGTAATTGTGCTTGTGGTAGATCATTCATGCAGTAGGCATAACTTAACGGTCTTTTAGGCCTGTTAGCTTTTTGATGAGTGCTGATTTCAACATGGTCACAGTTGCCATATCAGCGTCTCAAAAGTGGCGTCATCCAAACGATCAGGCTACGGCCGGTTTCGGAGGTTCCTTCGATCATAATGTTGTTTCCAGTGTCCGATAAGGAGAAGGCGAGTGGCGGCGTCGGAGGAGGAGCGACGCGATCAGTCGCTAGGACGATCCCCGGTCCCTCGGTGAACATGGAGCGGGCCCAGGGTGGTGGCGTGTCTGCAGGACAAGCGGCGGTGATGGCCTTACAAGTGAGACACCTGAATCCCCAGAGCTTCGAGTGTAAGCTGCGAATGCCGATCTGTTCAGAACATTTCCGAACGAGGGGAGAAGCTGAGCGCGACTGTGGACGTGACGGAGAACCTGCGCAACAACGCGATGAACCTGTCGCAGCGGACCGGCAAGCTGGTGGAAAAGATGGAGAAGAAGAAGTGGTACAATTTCTGATCGAGTCGGCTGGGCGGAGTATCTATGTCTAGACTTGCTAATTAATGTATATTATTTGTGGGTAACACGGTTTTTTTCCGTTGGTCTGCCGTTCGAGCGCCGTCGCGTCTTCCTTAATTCTCAATAATTCCCTTAGTGCAGTTTTCCGGACGGAAGTTTTTCAACGGGGTTGAATTTGGTTCTCTTCAGCGCTTATTTCTCAGTCGACCCGCACATCCGCCACTATATGTCGGAGTGATATGACACCCATCAAAGGCTCTAGCACTATTTCCAGTCCTCTCCCACTAGACTCTCTAGATCCTCTCTATTGTGATACATCTGGTCTTCAAGACGATTCTTCTGCATAGGGTTTTTTTGCGCCGATTTAGCCGGGCGTTTCTAAACCGCTGCACTAAATAATATATCGTTAAGATTCCTACCACAGTACTATGCTACAGCAGAGTTTATTACATTTGTATCATTAAATTTGTACACTCTTGTTCGGTCACACTACAGTGGAACGGTCAAAACACTGCTCGAGCACTGAGATGGTTGTCAAGTAGGACACGAGGTGGTGTACTCCAGCTGCGGGTTATTAGAATGGAGCTCGGTTCGTGGGTGCACACACAACGTTCATTACAAGTTATGAACAATAAGCTACAATATTAAGAAACCCGAAGGCTACGCTTTTCTCGTGGGACAGCACAGACGGACGAATGACAGGGATATATTCAATATAAACTGCGGGTCGAAATAGGAAAACCAGCGACGACTTAAGAGCAATCAGGTATATTGGTCCCGTCAAGGTGCTGGGAGTAAGTAGACCAAATACGGTGTGAATCAGTCAGTGGGTAGTTACTAGATGGTTTGCACGATCACGCAATGGTGAGTGGACTTTTCTCGATGGTGTCCGCGTAGGGAGGAGGCTGGGTGTACTCGTAGGCGAACGCCAATGATGTGGCCTGCAGCTGCTCGCCAATCTGTTCAGCAACCTGAAAACAACCAGGGATGGTGTTGTTATCATTCAGGTGGTACTAGAGCACTAACCTTCTTGTCTCCAAGGTAGCAATAGCAGCGCCAGACGACCGCCACACACCAGACATGCACACACATCCCGATCACATGGCTGAGAAGCTGTGGGCCTGACGACGACCCAATGCGTGCCTGAGAAGCGGCTACTAGGTCCGATGACACCTGAACTGGCAGAAGTAGAACTCGAGCACATTCACACATGCTTCCTTCGAAAGATGAGAAAGAAGCTTCTATGCGAAAAATCTGTTGACAAAGAGATAAACGGCAGTTCTGAAAATCACCACAGATTGGTTTTGTGACGCTCAATTATGCGAACGGCTAAAGGAGACCCAAAATATGGTTTACGTTGTCATGGGTGCGTAACACCTCGGCTGCTCACTAGTTAGTTGATGGTGTTATGTGCAAAAAGAGAGCTCTCCTTAACCTCATTTAAGCTCCTATCGCAGCATTTTGTCTTAATCCACTGTATTACAATAGCAGCCCTTTTCTACCAATATACTCTCTTCGGTGCAATTTTTTTTCTGGAAAGTGCAAAACAGTGCAGTAGGGTCCAGGGAAACCAGGGGTTGTTAGGAGGACATGGAAGGAGCGAAGCAACAATCCCCTTGGTATCGATCTTACGGGCCACACTGCACCAGAACGTGTTTTTTCTATTGGGGTCATCTGTGGTGCCTCGGGCATGTTGCACAACGGTTGACAGGTCTTCTCAAGCAGCCTTGTTCGGAAAAGTGTACAGCAGGCAGACAATGCGTCTCACCAGGGAATGCCATCAGCTTCCCATGGAACTTCGGTGAGACCTATATCACGTGCACGTGAAGGAGCTCGAGACTCTGATCACAGATATGTAGACCAAATTTGCTAAATGGATCTCCTGAGCGAATTGTGGCCGGCGGAAGCAGCGATGTCTTCCGTATGTTAGGCGCAGTATTGCGTAATCAGCGGCTCGGTTGGCAGTGCTGACAGCTGCGGCGGCGGCGCAGTGATAGAGTGCTCGCTCCACAGGATTGGGTTCATTGGTTCGGTTCCAGTGTCTGACGGCTTTAACATTTTGTGACCTGTCTTCGACGAGGACCTATAATCTCATTTTTAGCAGATTTTTGGGCGCTATGGTAGTTGGGGTAGGGGGTCACCATAGCATGCCGCAGCGAGGAGGTGAGCCACGCCCAGGAGTCCCTTCCCCCGTCTAAATCTGTGTTTCTCTGTGCTGACTCGGAGGAGAGCACAGATTTAGGTGTGGGAAAGGACTACAGGGTGTAGCTCAAGTGACGAACCCGTGCTAAAATTGCCTACATCGTGGAGTTCCTTCCCTTGCCCAATTCGGAAGCAGACAAAACGTGGATATCCTACTACATACAGAAGAGTAAGCGGTTGTGTCTGTCCGTCCGCTATTCCGTCGGTCCATCTGGCCTTTCACAGACGTCGAGTAACGAGAGTACGGGTTCAAAAGACGTACCACCGATGTTGCGCAATGGGTGTCCGGATTCAGAAGAAGTGTCATCGATGTGTCTGGGTGTCTGGGTTCAGAAGCGGAGTCACCGAGACAGTGAAAGCAATCAGTACCGAGGAACCGGTGAAGAGAAGACCTGTAAAAGTGGGACCAGTGGAGGCGAACCATAAGTGGGAACCAGTAGGGGGAGAAGGTGCAGCAATGCTATGGTGACCCCCTCCTCCCCCCCCCCCCCCCCCTCCCAACTACCATAGCGCCCAAAAAAGTGCTAAAAATGAGATTAAGGTCCTCGTCGAACACAGGTCACAAAATGCAAAAAAGCCGTCGGGCGCGGGAACTGAACCAACGAACCCAATCCTTTGGAGCGAGCACTCTACCACTGCGCCGCTGCCGCTGCTTTCAACACTGCCTACCGAAACCGCTAATTACGCAATACTGCGCCCAACGCTGATTGAACGCGCCTAAGATGCGGAAGACATGGCGGCTTCCGCCGGCCACAACTCGCTCAGAAGATCCATTTAGCAAATTTCGTCTACATATCTGTGATCAGCGTCTCGATTTTCACGTGACATAGGTCTCAATCCGAAGTTCCATGGAAAGCTGACGGCATTCCCTCGTCAGAACTGTGCTTAGTGGAATGCATGAAACTGATAGGCGTCTTGCTTCCTACACTCGGCTGCGCTACACGGTGCCTGACTCTAGGGTAGGATGCCTCCTGATGGAACGTATATCCACACTCCTTATAAAAGCTAGTAACGATGTCTGAACTGTAAGTTCAAGAAACTAGTAGTCGGTATGTCCGCTAGGAAGATTCAAAGGAGATCCCTATTCAAGTGTTTTGTCAGGGAGCGTAAGTGCTAAAAGATTCAAAGCCATAAAAGTAGTAGTAGTTCTCAGGGCCTGTGGCGCAGTTGTGATCTACTGGTCCACACAGTGTGCCTAAAGAAAGAAAGGCAAATTTAGAGGATGTTAGCTGTTACAGAAGATTGTAGAAACAACCTCAAGACCGTTTTGTTTCAAAATATACTGAACATGGAACTCATATCTTGGAATACTGATATCTGCATGCAGAAAAAGGTCAGCTGAAATTGATGATGAAAGTACAATATTGTACGTATGCCGACTTTTTAGGCCACATTAATATCATCTGTTACCATTCTATTTTCAAGCAGCTGTTATTATCTTATGCTGCAACTGATACTGCGCATTGTTCCGCCTATATTAATGAATGAAATAGCCGTCAACCAATATGCGAGCAACAAGGCCACAACTACGTTCTTTAGCTTATGAAAGGTAAAATGAAGCACCTGAATGAATGCCAGGAACACGGCGAACGAAGCGAAAATGATGAACGGAAGCAGGAAAGACCGTCTCTGGGAGCGAACTCCATGCAGCATCATCAAAACCTTCAACATCGTGCGTGAAACGTGGTTAGGGTGAGCTTCTCAAGACGAAGAACAAAAGTACGTACGCCTTTCTTGAAGATAAAAACCTCTGACTCACCAGAGATAACTGAAGAGAGACTGCAGTGAGAAGTGAAGTGATGTAACGACCACCTGCAGATGCTAGCCAATGGTCACCTGGCAATCCGCCCTAAAACAGCATTTTCAGCGCGAATCTGTGCCATCCCAACAAATTGCAAAGCATCCCGCTGAATGGAAAAGGGGCTAAACAGAGACGATGTTCTACCAACTATCCTTTTTAATCAAAGCTCATTATTAGCGCAAACGCCAGATAGCGAGCGTTATTTGTTCAAACCAGTGATCAATTCAAAGCAGCAGCAAAATATTAGGTTGTAACGAAATAAATGGCACTGAACCACTGTAAATTTAAACAGTTAATATCTCGGCTTGTAGGCAAGTTTATTAATCGAAATAAAGACCTTCTGATTCTACACATCTTTGCCAACGTGACACAAGCTTTTTTATCCCAGTAGCATAAAAATCAGAAGTTCTGGAATTGACGAAATCTTCGAAGGCACTTTCGGCATCCTGTTGGTATTTGAATATTTTCCCTACCAAGAAGTCGCCAAGATGCTTGAAGAAATGGTAGTCTGTTGGGGAGAGGTCGGGAGAAAACGGAGGAGGTGGTAGGGTTTCAATGCTCGGCTCATTCAATTTCTGCAACGTCATTCGTGCTACATGGGGGCGAGCATTGTCGTGCAGAAGGAGAACTCGCCTTCGGTTTACCAAGGCCGGCCGGATATCCTTCAACTTTTTCATCATTTCTTCAATTTCAATGCAGTACTTCTCTGCAGTGATGGATTCACCGGGAGAGAGGAAGCTGTGGTGAATAATTCCCAACGAACACCGCCATACTGTCACCATTACTTTCTTTTGGTGCAATTCCGGCTTCGCAAAAACCTTGGGGCTCTCATCGCTGTCCACCCACTGTGCCGTTCGTCGCCTGTTGTCGTACATTATCCATTTCTCGTCACAGGTTACGATGCGATCAAGGAATGGGTCCGTTTCGTTCCGTAGAAGCAGTGCGGACGAGATCTCATATCGTCGGTTTCTTTGCTCCTCAGACAGCTCGTGAGGCACCCATCTTTCCAGCTTTTTGGTCTTTCCAATTTCCTTCAGATGCCGGGCAGCTGTGTTGTGACTGACGCCAAGAACCTTCGCTATCTCCCTGGTACCTTTATGTGGATCCTCCTCTACCACATCTCTCAGCTTGTCCTCATCAACATCACTCTGCTCCCACGACCTTCATGTTCTTCCAAGCTCTCATCTCCATTCCGGAACTTCTGATACCAACGATACGCCGTCCGAATTGTGGAACATCCTTGACCGAATGCGGCGTTGATCTTCTCGTCCGCCTCCTTAGCTGTAGTGCCCAGCTTGAATTCATACAAGTAAATGCCTCGGATTACCCTTTTGTCCATCTGCAAAAAAGTCAATAAAACTCTAAAGTTTTCCCACTCTTACATAGAAAATTTGGTGCTCACCGGTAGAGCAAAGTTTGCGCTTCTAAATGATATGCCACGTGTTACGGTTTGTTCTTGATCAAGCGCGTAAAGACGCGCCAAAAAAAGGGCGAGACAGTGCCATTTAATTCGTTACAACCTAATATGTGTGCCCATTTCTATTAAGAAACCGTCTCTCCTGTATGGGTAATCCCTCTATAGTGTTTGTCAATTTTCATGCCGCCCATAAGTATAAAGTAAACGAGAAAGCGAGACTGATTAAAAGGAAACCTTACGTTAAGATGTTTTCCATAGAAGAACAGCAGAGCAGCAGTGAATAATCCGATAACTAGTAGTTGTCCATAGCCGATGAATTGAGTGGCCTGAAATCACTCTTTCAAAAGAACGACACAGTTTATTGACTGCGGCAAAATAAATAGAGCAGTTGCTTATCAAGAAAAAGAAGCCTGAAAAAAAAAAACACTAAAGCTCAGATGGCCAAACTCAGAAATGTTTAAGAATCACTCGTGCCCGAGTTCGACTTCCAACGAACCTTGCCATATTGATTTTATATCCGGTGCTGTTTGTGGTAATTACAATAGCAATCCGTGAATGGGCAGAGCCTCTGGTTATGGAAAGCGATGACACTGTGACCAAGTCACTTAGAGAATATGTAGACGTAATGAGCAGTAGTTTGTGGCGTTTTCTTCTAACGTATTCCTTAGGTTTTGATTCCTTAGGCATGACTCGGATTCGTGCATTCAATTAAATAACAAATAAACATGCATTAAACAAAATGTGAATAACTTGTACATTTCACTACTCAGAAGGGTCCCTGTGAATCAATTGATGGTCTACGGCAATCCTATCCCATAGCACAGCCCCCCTCCACTCATATCCCAGAAACACTACACTATTCGAGAACTTGAAGCAAAATAAATTCTGTTGCGATCAGGTAGCTTTTAGAAGCTCAACGAGGGGCTAGATAATCGTAGTCTCTTTCCGTTTTCCCTCAAAAAATTGACGTGTTGCATGCGCTTGGGCATCTTCTAAAGAAGCTATAGAGCTCCATAGTTTCCTGTGACTGTTGTTGTGAAATAATCAAGAAAGAAAAGACTAAACTTATGGACATGATTTACGCCTCCGAAAATAAAATTGTTACAGCTTAATGTGGTTTCAGAATGGAAGCTCCAGAAATCATACACGGTTACCCCGAACTTCCACGCGGTGGTCTCATGTTCCTCAGTCCTTAAGATCATTTCCAATCTCTCATTCTGGAACTATTTAGATTCCAATTCTCTTGTGGGGTGTGCCAGCAATGAGGACGAGTACGGGAAAGAGGCTGGGGGGGGGGGGGGGGGGGGAATCCTGGCCAGGCTGTGCAAACTGAGAACTAAGATGGCGATCTATACTTACACCGTCCGCATGCTAGCATCGGAAGCATCCGACGAGGGCTTGATGATGCAAGCAAGGAAAATCAAGTACGACGTCATCGAACTGACCGAAACGAGAAGACACCAGGAGAAGGACTGTTCCTCGGAACATACGACAGCAGGGGAGTAGTCGGCTTTGCTGTCCTCGTCGGCGATGAACATCATCGATTTGTACGAGTCTCTGATAAGCGGAATTGGACGCCTGCGGCTGAAGCGGTGTGCCTCCGCACCAACTTTGACTGTGCTCGTCGCATAAGAACTTCACATCGGAACCCATTGTTTGCAGTGGAATAAGCAAGGTGAAAGGCTGTCTGAGTTTATCATGTCGATCAAGACCATCCATGGAAACTCACAGTTCCAGAAGCCTCCCGCCCTACGATGGACCTAGGAATCCCCCGGTGGCCAGTTCCACAGCGAGATCGACCACATCACCTTTAACCGCAAGTATTGCCTGACCGACGTCTCCGTTGGCCCAGGATCTTCACCGGATCGGACCACCGCTTCCTTTGCGCGAGGTTCCGCTTTTGACGTCAAGGAGACAAGGCCGCAAAGTTCAAGAAGAGGAGTTTCAGAAAGACCATCAACTGGTACCACCCCTTCTACACCCCTTCTTGGGAAGATATCGCCATGGACAACATGGACGAGGAATACGACCGCTTCAAGCATCATCTCTGCGACAGTGGCAAGGCTGCCGAGACCTTGAAAACCACCAAGACACGTCTGGAGAGAGTACAAGCTGAACTCTCGCGAGAGTGCAAGCTGCCGCAGTGTCTTCTTCAACACCTGAAAAAAGCATTCGACTCTGCCAAAACGTAATCGGTCTTCCAAATCCTCCCCATGCAGAGGACGTTTATGGAAACGATGTTCATGAGGAACAGACAAGTTTCTGATGCCCAATTCCCCCTCAATGGAACGAACATATCCGAGTACTCCAGCTATGTTTATCTATTACTGATAATAATAAGTCGCGAGGCAAACATGACCAACGATCTAGTACCGGTGCTTGGCAGACGGAGACAGCCTCTTGGTAAGATCTCAAGAGCGTCGAAGAAGTGAAGAAGACGAAAAACGTCCGACTCCGTGCCCACCTATTCGACTAAAACGTTCCTCCTGTGCTGACCATACAAAAGCAGGATGAACACACGATCAGCGTTACGCAGCGATGAATCGAGAGGGCTATGCTCGGAGTGACACGACTCACGCGAGTGAGAGAAGGCCTCCGGAGTTTCGATCTTCGTCGACGTTCAAAGACCAGACACGCTGTCAGATGCGCCAAGTCGTCGAAAATTAAGTGGACCAATAACGCCCTCCACAGACAGCTGCTAGACCGGCACCTCCCCGACAGGATTCCGCGGGATGTCAACAGAACATCAGGCCGCCCACCAGCGCGTTGGTCGGAGGACTTCTTCGCGAAAGCCCAAACCGAATAATATGACGCTCTTCGCGCACCTCGAGCAAGGGCGATCCATTGGAGCGCTTTGACACGCGACAGGCACGAATGGAGACGCTGCTAAAGCTCGCTCAAACATCTCGATGATCATTGGCACAACAAGTGATAAGCGTGATGGGACATCGAAGAGGGCATTTATACGCGAAATAAGCCTGCACAATGAGTTGCGGTGGCCGGGCGTTGGAGAATTTAGCGCACCATCCCTCCAATCATAAAGCAACCCTAGTATCAATACAGCCGAGAAGCGGAGAACTTACTCGCCTATTCGCGATCGCAGCCGTGAATCGAATCGTATGGCAAAGTCTGCACCGTCTCCAACTGCTCCACATGAGTTAAAATCCCAAATAGTGATACAATCTTTCCTTTATTCTCTTGATGATTGATTTTAAACACCAACAACGGCACTACACTCACACTAAGGATATTTTCCCAACTGCTGCGCTTCACCGAAGTTCTGACAGAGGTGTTGTCATGAGGCAATGAGTTTCTCTAGCTGTCAGCAAAAAGCGCGACTACTTTTGCAGGAAACGTGCCGAAATCGCGCTGCCCGTCATGACCTTCTCGAAGCAACGAGGACAACAACCAGCATTACTACCACTGATGACGGAGGAAGATAACTCACCCTCATCACATGTACAGATCTACACGCCACACGGTACTTATCCGCATTGCTGTCCCAAAGCGCATCGACACGATGGTGGCGATGCTGGGACTGCGGTTTCGGCATCTGGATTGGCATTGTGCTCAACCTTAAATAAAGGACGAATTACTCTTAATCTGCATTGGAAGCGAGCACAAGAACTCGATAAGCAACAAATGGGAGTAAACAGAGAAGCGAAGAAAAACCAACACAGCAATACGAACACCAACATGCACTAATCAAATCAAATCCGGCAATGATGAACATATGGCGAGAAAAGCGATAACGTCAAGCGGGAATCTAAAACCGTTGAAATTTTTCGTTCTCATTCTGCTCAAGAAATCATGGTCGAAAAGAATTGTAGCCTAGCCAATAGAACAAAACTAGGAAAATTTCAATGTGTCTGCCAGCCTTTGGATAAGTCACTCGGTTCTTTCTTTCTTCAAAGTACGATCGAAGTTCTGAGAGGATGTTCCATTAATACTTCAGCGGTACTTCACACGAGTACGCGTATGCTTATCTGACGAGTACAGACCGAGGGAATGAACCCAAAGGCAGTCATTATTTCATCCTTCGTCGACAGTGCTGACTTCCAAAAAGTGAAACGGAAACGAGCCCAGAGGAAAACAATTGGAATAAATCAAACTATCATACAGAGCAACAGTCGAGATTAATAAAATGACGAGAAGTTTACCACTATGAATATGAAAAGTGCCCAATTCATAAGGAAGAAAGATCGAATTACCTCAAAATTTGCTGATAACTGATTTTTCAGGAGTTACAGGAAAGCAAGCATTTACCACTGGAACAGCCCTGAGGCCTATGTGCAGGTGAGTGATGGACCAGTTCTGCATATTCTAACTTCATCATTCACCATTCACCACAGTGACGCTCGCTTCACGTATGCGGCTCGTATGAGACGCTTCGCGTATTCGGTGGAACAGATGGGACAATCTCAGTTATTCGAAGCCATCCTATTTATACTGCAACATCGAAACAGGGCTGCGCTGGAATCTCCATAACGACCGTTTGAGCGCAGGCAAAGGACAGGAGTGAATTTTAAACAACTAGCAGAAGACGCACATACGTTTCCGCTTGCACAAGCAAACGAGGAACTTCCGCAATGTTGCTAGCTGTGTGAGCTAGATCAACGAGAATAATTTTAGGTTGCATTTTTAACCTCGCAAAGCCAACTGGGCTCTCAACCTCCAACATTTTGAAATACGCTGGCGCTCCAACATTACTAGATTCTTGACTAAAGTTCAACTGTGAGCATAAAAGCAGAACCGAAGTCAACAAAGCATTAAATATGAATTAGTCCGGCTCCTCGAAATTATAACAGCACAACTAGGTGAATGCTGTTTCCAAAGGAAATCACTTCAGCTGTCGATTACACACACGAGTGGGCAAGGGTGAAAGAAACGATAAATCGCCTCCTGTCTCAGCACAGCTCATTCATCGGAAATTTTAAACAAGGGCGAAGTCGTCAGCCCGCTCAGCTGTGGGCACAAGCCATGGGCAAAGGCTGCATATAAAGATGACTCCCAGGTGATGGGGTCCAAATAGCGCGCGCTTTCAGAAGAGCGAATGAGCAGCAGAAGCGTCCCGGCAACGTCGACCAGGAGGTATGCGATGGTTTGTGCGCTGAAAGCGCGTGTCCGTTCGTCATCGATAAACACTCGGCGAACGAATTGATCGATGTAATCGAACCGTCGGTCGGCAACAGACGGACGGACGGTATTCCGACTCATATGGAGCATTTATTGTCGCGGAGCACGGGCTCGGAGGTCGGGACAATAGAACGGCCTACAGTGATGAATGGCAGGGCAGAAGGTCGAAACGGCTCGGCGAGAAAATGAGACGAAACCGAACGACCAGATGGCTTGCTTATTCATCGGACGAGCAATTACGGCAAGCCGAACCGAAAAGGAAGCAGCCGGTTCAAATACAGAAAACTATAAGGAAACCGGGGCCTACCTCCTCTGTAGCGCTCTTCCCACTATTCTGTGTTTCATGAGTCATTTTAAGGATTGGAGAGGTAGTCTTCCCACTTCACCCACAAGTTACTTACAAAATTTCTCGACGAAGCCCTATTACAAATGGTCGGGTGAATATCGTTGAAAACGATGTTGAAGACCACAGCCAAATACTCCTCGAGTATCAACCCATACATCACTGAGCGTTCAAGTCCATGACAAAGCGGTCGAAGCACAAACACGCCTGCTGTGTACCACACCGCCTGCCTACAGCACAGGACCACTACCGTATATGAGACTTCTAAACTGCTGTCACTGCTACACACGACGGCAGCAATCTCACCAGCGATTTTCGGCTACCATTTGAAGAGACGTTGGGTTCGACAAGGTATGTTGGGTTCCCCACAGATTCTATGGTTCAAAACTTCCCACCACGTACTCAGTTTGATTTACAAGTAATATTCCAATACATATGAAACTCAATCGATTCCCATGAAGTTTTATAAGCTCGCACCTTCAAAATTATTCCTGACACAAAGCAAACAAACAGGCATTATCCCGGCCACCTTAGGACATGTGATCATGTCACGAATCACTGTTCTATCGCACTTCGCCTCATAATGGCACCGAACGAAGAGCGTGACTACGGGTGTCAACACGCTCGATGCTAGCCGTTAACCACTTTTCAAAAATATTGACCTTTTCTAGAACTGCAGTGCCAAAAATCCATGAGCACATTTTCTCCTGCTACTGTCCTTGACTCCAGTTCACCTCCACATTTCTCTCATATAACCAACCATAGAACCAGCCGAAAATATTTCACTTAATGTTTAGCATTCCGAGAGCGGATATGAATTAGGGGATAAAAACGGCGATGGTCAATCCCATCGAGGGATTCGCCACGCATTCTACTTCGACGGGATATCAGGGAGGGTAGTTAAATGCGTATTGACCAGTACAACTTGCGGAGATCGGCTCATGAAAAGATGTGTTTTACTCTTCTCAGACAGGTTTTTTTCAATGGCCCGACGCAGAGGGGATATAAGGCTTGGTTGGCCTGGGAGGGAAGTCTGAACCACGAACCTTAAATTCACGTGATATAGATGTTTGATGCTGCCGTGACGGGCACCATTTAAAAGTACCCGCCCCTTTAGCGCTTCTCTTTCATGCGAAAAACTCACACGATCTTCTTCTTCTTCTAATTCTTCAGCGTTTGTCCCGCATCGTCGCGGGGTCCGCTCTTCTGGTGTCATGGCGCCACCTTTCCCGGTCCTGCGCTTGATCAGGGTGGACTCCAGCTACTTTCATGTCCGTGTGTAACGTATCGGACCAACGCTGCTTCGGGCGTCCTCTAGGCCGCTTTCCAGATACTTCCAACTCAAGGAACTCACACGAAACTCACACGATCACGTGAGAAAAATATGGAGGAAGACTTCACTAACGTACAGGCAAAACAAAAGAGCCAATTTAAAAGCAGGTTTTCGTTCTCCTTCTATTTCCACACAAAGACTCAAGGTATTTTTAAAAGTTCCCATCCAAGTAAACTGTTATATTGGAGGCCCGACGGTTTCTAAACACAACAGTGACTACTACTCTTTGAGGCATCGATTCATATAATAATATATTAATATTCATATAAATTCATATTAATAATAAATAAATAATAAATATAGTCAACCTCCGTTTCTCACAATTCATCCTTCTGAAAGATAAAGAAGGTTAACCAACCCCTCTTGGTATGCACCGCGCATTCCACTTCTATTGAATGTTGTGGAGGCGATTTGAATGCGTAAATGGCCTACACAATGACTAACGGCGACCAGCCGATGAAGAATTCAGTGCTTTATCCGTCCCAGATAAGTCTGATACCAATTCACCGGCACTGGAGCGATGGAAGGCTTGGTTGGCCTGGGCGGGAAATCCGAACCAAGTACCTGGTATCGAGTGCACGCGACAGCCGACACATCTTCCGACTGCGTTACTGAGCATCCAGAACACTCGACACACCAGAAATGACAGCATGAAAGGAGCGAGCGGTCGAAATGACCATGTCCCTCTGGTATTTAAAGTCAAGCCTACGAGTCTCTTTCTGCTTACCAGTACAGTGCTGCACAGAGGAATCCAAATCGAACAGAAGAGAAAGGATGGCGGCGACGACCGGCACGGGCGGATGACCCGACAAACGGCGAGCGGATGCAGAGGAGCACCGGCCGACCGGACGGACGTGGCGAGTGAATTGAGGGCACGCCATCGGCGCGCACCAGCGCACTCCGGCGCGTGGATGGACGTCGCATCGAGACTGTGGCACCCCTCGCCCAGCGCTCGTGGCGCAGTCCTAGTCGGGAGGGAGGCGCCGCCCGTTCGACAGCAACTGCAGATAAAGCTGTACGGGGACAACGGTCAGTGCCAGTCCAGTTGGGGGAGCGGCCCTCCTGACATTCTCAGAAAAACCGACGAATCTACACACGCCTTCGCGCTGGCACTGTCAATCTTGTGAAGGCACGACCTTGCGCGTCTCCTGACGGACGAGTGCGTGTCAACTGATTGACTGTGACGACGGGCAGAGTTGTTCAGATTTGCTCCAGGCTTCACCCTGTGGTGTTCTCCACCATTTCCCCCTCAACTGGAAGCGCTGTCTTGCGCCCATTCCATGAATTGTCGGGACTAGAGGAGGGCGCACAGCGGCTCAGGGGAGGGGTCACCTTGTACTGAGTGGTTATCCGCCTTGGTAGGAACGCTCGTGAGTGCCAAATTACATCAGAAATGACCTACCTCAGTTCACCACTGGGGTGGAACACACCAGTGCAGTGTTAAATTTCCAATTTCCTGCAATAGAGAATGACTATAGGGCTGAATTTCATGGTGATCCCCCGCAGCCGCTTAGCGCCCTAATGGGGATGAGATTCTCATGGTTGCACTTCATGTCGCATGCTTTTCTATTCCTAGCGTTTTATGAGGATGTCAGGTGGATCTCCCCCTTCCCTAACTGAGCTTGCACCCAACAGTCTAATATTGGGTTGATCGCAAAGTCTTGCAACACTAGCAGTGCGGCGGATGGGGCAGAACCTCGCAGCCTAACTCCTGGATTTTCTGGCGACTCACTCTTACGACATGAGGACGCGCGTTGTCGTTCAGCAGGTGGAAATTTTCCCGTTCTGGACGTTTTTGGCGCATGGCGTCGGCCCAAGCTCTGGAGCTGGGTAGCGTAGACAGATGCTGTGACTGTGGTCTCACTACCCAACAACTCCCAGTAAAGCATGCCTTCTGAATCCCACCAGCAACAAAGAAGAACCTTCTTTTCGTGGTGTCCACGTTTCGGTTGTCTTGGAGCCGGCTCTCCGCGTGGCAGCCATTGGCTCTTGCGGATGTGGTTAACATAAAGAACCCAGCTTTCATCACCGGTAACAATGTCCTTCAGCAAGTCCTTTCAGTGCGGGCGAAGAAGCAGCGACTCAGCGATTCGGCATGCCTTTTCAGAGCCCCGTAGCTCATGTGGTACCCCAGGCGACAAAAATTTGCGGTACCCAAGGATCTCCAGCTGCCTCACGACGGTGCTTTGCGTGCTTGAGGAAGCTTCGAGAATGTACTGTGACGTCACCACACAAGATCAACACTGTAAGAGCCTTAACAAATTTAACAGGCAGTGGCGTAAAGTGTTACAAGACTTTTCGATCAACCTAATATAATCCATAAGACGGAAAATGCTGCAATCTCACTCTCCGGCGGTCAGCTGTATGAAATCGATTCGCGACTGATAGGGGATGCCTCCGGGGCGGGGAAGGGCACTGGCGCGGCGCGGTATTAACGAACGCCCCGTCATCCGGAATAACGTTCGGCGAAAATGAACTGGCTTTCTTTGGGAAATGACTTTCTATACTGCATTCACATTACATCTGCTGCTTATGCTGGGGTTCTGAGCTCAAAGGACTGAGCAAGGGAGGCAACTCAGAGGTATAGCGCACGCGACTTACCCGAGATGAAATTGCCCTGGCCAATTTGATCATCCAGCGCTGTCTCTCTCGTTCCAGTGCGAGCTGCTGTGAATTTCTGACAGGATAACGGTATCGTTTGAGTACTCACCAGTCGCTGCGAATGGTCAAGAAGTTGACCACTTCTAACCCTCGGATGTTGGAGAGGTGATGAAAGCACCGATATCCTTTCCTGTTAGGCTCGCAATCATTTATTGCAGCTATTTGAACAGGGAGTCATTCAAGTCTAGGGAGGGGGTGCGCTTTGTCCCTTGTTCATATCGTCATCGAAATTCGCAGAAAAAACAAACAAAAACAAAAAAAAACATGAGCACAGTTGCGTAAACGTTATATCTTCGGGCGTAATTTATAATTCAGACGACTTTTTTTTTGTAGTTTGTATGTATGTTTTTTTCTATCGATTGGGTCGCGCAGAGAATCGATAATGGTAGCTTTCATGACGCCAAGCCGCTCCGACACGTAAGAATAAATCCAGCCTTGGAAGAGCGCGCCTAGGGCTTCTGTGAGACTAGGGTGGAGGTACTAGTTACCGAAAACATACAGAGATGACACGGCCCCCGACTTGCACCCAGAGAGTTGTTGAAAGCTAACTACCCCTGCTGACTTTCATCTATGTATGTTCAGAAAATGTAGCTACTTGTAAAGTTTGGTAAACACATAGCTATGTTAGGGCACGACAGAGGCGATAGCGTTTGACGTGGCGCCTGATTGTGCTCGCCCTATCAACTATTTTTTGCAACTAACTCGTTCCGAGTGACCTCTGTTGGATATGTTGGTTGATAGAGGTGGAAGGCATTTCCCAGTACCATTCACGAAACTACAAAGGTCAGCGATTGATACTGGCTTTCCCATCATTTGCACTGCATAAGTAGTAGGGCAGCATATATTTTTGGCGCCATGGTGTGGGGGTCACCTTATAAAAAGTGACTTCAACACAGAAAACAAAGAGACACTGATAGTAAAGAAGACGACAATCAATCAGCGGAGGTGAGCAGAATTGGGCAGGGAACAGACTCCAGGACGTGGGCCGAGTAGCGCACCCGTGTTAAAATTGCCCACATCCTTTAGTTCCCCCCTAGTCCAATACAGAAGCAAATAAAACGCGGATCTGTAGTCAAAAAGAGGAGATAAGGCTGCATTTACATCCGCTGTATATAGCTCCTCGTTACGCCTGCACACCGCGGCATGCTATGGTGGCCCCTCCAACTGCCATAGCGCCATTTTTTGCTAATTGTTAACCCTCTATTCCCGTATTGCGCCCAGAGCCCAGAGCCAGAGCTCTTACCTACGTTTTGCTTAATATTGCCAGCCTAAATAAATATTGAAGGTAAGTATAACCAAGTGGAGCACATCACCAGGACGATAATCAAGCCCAGCGAGCCGAGCCACCAGTAGTTTTTGCTAACAGTAATATCACGCAATTGGCAATAATCTACACGACACTTGTAGCCCCACTGTTTTGTTATATGACCACAGTTGTGGCGGACGCCTTGACCGCAAAGTGAATACCTATTGTCAAATGCTAGCTCAAGATGATTATGCGGAGCAGTTAACTACTCCGGCATAATCACCTGGAGCCGGATTCATCAACGGCTTACAGCAATTTAACGGAGAAAATGCAGTCGAAATCTCTGATAGCGCGGCTTATCAAGTGCTATCAGGGATTTTGACGGCATTTTCTCTGTTAGATTACTGTAAGTCGTTGATAAGTACGGCCCTGCTTGTTATTCCAAACCTTCGACCTTGGGACCTCAGATTTTCTAATGATAGGAAACCTCCTTTGTATGCCCAACTCCCGATTTTTAGGCACAATTGTTCAGCATTTACGGGAAGTTTCCCACCCGAGGACAACCACCATGTAGGGAATCGGTTCGCTTTTCCCTAGCGCCGACCCCTGGGCTATGATTGCGTCCTGTCGCTGAGCGAGTAGAAATGGATGACGGTGCCTCTGAGTGCTCAGAGGTCGCAGTGAATGAACGAGAAGTCGGATGAGGAGCAGAGAGTCGTGGGAATGCGACGGCCAGCGTCTCAAACGCGGCAACGGCCGCTCGAGGGTCGGTGGAAACCGAATGCGGTGTGTGGTCCACGGTGTGGGCCACACATGGGACAACAATGGGGAGGTGAGGCCTCGCCGTCTGCACCGATTCGATCGATACCGCTCTGGCGGGCGCTGCCACGGGAGATTGGCGTGTGACCGGAAGCAGAGGCGACAGCCAGATGTGAGGTCGCTCGACCGGACACTCTCCATGGAACAGCTGCTTGGGCACGAAGCCGATTCGGAAACCGGACAGCGAGCGGGGGATGTCGCCCAGGTACTGCAGGGCTGACAGGCCACGTTTTCTGGCGAAGGACCTGACGGGTTGAAGTCCCTGAACCGCTCTTCCCCAGATGCTTGCCCTACACTGTGGCATGAGTGGAGAGTGGAACTTCTGTGCTCTGCTTCTCTAGAAGGAGATGTTTATATCATTCTGTTAGAACAGTGCGGAGAAATAGGACTACAAGGCTTTTCTTGCGACGGAAGCTGTTCAGTTACTCGAGCCTCACTCGAAGTGTAGCAACGGAGGCGGGGATTGCACTCTGCAATTTCGCCGCAAAACGAGGGATGCCTGTGTTGTTGTCAGAATTCTATCTGGGTGGGGTGGTAGATGCTCGAAATTCATTCTCAAATCCAAGAGGGGGCTTCGTGAAATTAGCCCTTTCCAAAAACGAAATCTTGTTCTCACTATTTGTAGAGCGCGTTCTGTACTCGTAGCCTTGAAGAGTGAAACAGATTTTATTCCACGTTTTCCTATTTCCGACAGAAAGCTAGGAGTCGGCTTCTGGCTTGTTAGTTGTTTCTGTGTTGTATGACCGTATCGTGTTTTTTGATGTCTCGCTATTTACATGTGGATTTCTCCCTAAATAAATAAATAAATAAATGATAGAGTGACTCGGAAAGGTAAAGCGATCTTCCTCATTAGTGAAAATGAGTGTTTTCCCACAAAAGCAGCCTACTCAGATACACAGACATACACCTCAGTCGAATAAACAGTTATCTCCTAAGGTTTGTATGTAATGTGAAACACGAATGGGCTAAATAACTGGTTTACGATTTTTATCCCATCATATCCTATTTTTATGTCCTTTTTTGCATAAACAGAGGCCATAAACAGAGTTGGACAAAAACGAAACATTCGCTTAGTTCATAGAACGAAAGTCCGGATTCACCATCGAACAGTGAACGTAGAGTCCAAAAAGAAAAATTGTACTGGCAGCATTTTTGTGCGAAATCTTCTTCAAGAAGCTTACACGTCGTCGATGAGATTTTCCCTTCTCGTTTTATGTTTTTAATCACTTTCCCATTTCACTTGATTAGTCTGGAACGCAACTGGACAAATATTACATCAAATCAAAAAAAAAAAACACTGTATTTCCAGGTTTTTCAGCTGCTCTAGGAGTCCCGCTTTCTGAATTTTTCGAAAATTTCTGCCCGTACCTAGACACATTTGAAAGCAATGTTGAACACACCTTGGACGATAAGCAACTAAATGAAGCGGAACACAAGTTGATGCTCTAGAACTCCTAAGAAGGAGAGATTTATTTCGCTGGGTTAAATAACATTATGAGATTTCCTCTGAGTAGTAATGGAAGTAAATGAATAAATAAAAATCACTGCTTTTATAGGCTGCGGAGAGTCTAGGAAAACGTGATGGAAGTAAAAAGCAGGGGATGGGGACAGCCATGGTTGATATTCGTATGCCACGGCGGGTGAAAGAGAAGGGGCGACATGGAAGTCCTTGACACATCTTTGAACACGACCTTTACGATGTAAAAACTGCTGAAAGGCGGCAACTCTGCAGCCTGGCCTCAGAGCTCATACAGCAGTATATCACTCTCTCTCCCATCAAGTGATTCGATACGAGCCACCCCAGGTGCTCAAGATCCCACGGAGGTCAGAAACACTCGGGATAGGCGACACTTCATGATCCCAGTGGGAAAGTGAGTCAAACGGCCCCGACGGCGACATGAGCAGACCACTGGCGATAGTAAATCGTTCACAAGGGGCTCATCAATCCTCGACGGTCCAATACCCTCATCCGTTCATGATGGAATTCGCGGATAAGTCGCATGTGATGGGCTAGCTAGGGCACTTGAGCTGACAACAATTTACACAAAGCCACTGATAGGTGCCGAAAGCCGCTGCGTCGGTAAACGACCACCGCTGACTGATGGACGTCCTTAACCACCACTTCCTTGATCAACGGAAATATAGTAGATGGCTAGAGAATTTCGCTTATGCCTGAATGCCTTGAAATTCTGCACTGAAAAGAATCTTGTGCATGCAGAACTCCTTCATTGATTGACCTTGCCTTCACTCGAAAATGTTTCAAGTAGAAGTGAAGGATGGTCAAACGACGGCGGATTCGTCCAGCTTCCCCCACTCCCGCTGCTTCCCTAATAGGTTGCTAGTAAACCTCCGACGCGGAGGAATACAGTTCCTAGCAACCGGAAGATTGAACTGCTGCTTGCTTAATGGTGCCATGGGAAATAAGCCTGTTAGAGAATGTTCCGAGGAAATGAGCTTCCAGTGGAAGCTAGTATCCGGATGTTTCCGGAGGAGCGCTCAACAATTCTGAGAGCTCGAAAACCATTAACTCTGCCCTCCCTCTTTTCCACGACGAAAGACTGGACATGCCAACGACTTACCTATCCACACCGAACGCTTTATACAGCAGGCGCTCGCAAAGCACAGATAATGGACTGCTCTCCTGCCCTCCGAAAGTGCCACTAGATATGAGCGCTTTCGAATAAGCAGGACTGGTTAATTGCATCTTATCTGACAAGGGAATGATACTAGGTGACCATGGGACTTTGAGATGTGACGTATATCACTGCATGCGGCTTCGAACGCGTGATTCTAAATATGTGTTCCGTTTCTGCTGCGCGCATCTGAGAACGGAGTTATGGACCATTTTCGTAGCAGGCTCCTTTGCGCTCTAGGTCCACGCAGAGCGGGCCAGTCACAAGAGAGCGAGCTCAAGTAGGGTTGAAACTGCGCTGCCAGCCGAGCATGGTGGCGGAGGGGGTAGAGGAGCGGCGTGGTGAGAGGGGGTGGTTTATGGTTCGATTCCCCGGTGGTGCAGGAATTTTGCACTTCCTAAAGATCTGCCACGATCAACCGAAGCTCTCTACGTCAAATCGCAACGGAAAAGGTCACCAGAAAGGACTCGTCTTCGTAGTGAGAACATCAAGCGGACAACTTCATACTGGCACGAAGATACATTTTATCATGAATAGCTGCTAAAAACATGGCGAGAAGACAAACAATGCGTTGCACTAGCAACTGTGAAATAGCACTTCGAAATGTTCCAAACATAATAGCTGTTGGCAATGACCGCAGCCGATAAAAAATACATCAGTGCTGCCGCTGTAGGCGCAATGCTGTAGGACCTCAGTAGGGAAACAATATTGAAATGGTGCATCAAACGTCCCAGGGTGACTGTGCAGGTATCCTGCAGCGTACCATGAATATGTGAGAAAAGTGCTGAATCTTGGAGCAGAAAATTGAGTGTAAAACAGCGACACAATTCGAAGAATGAACGAGAACTTTATACCGTGTGTCAATACCAAAGAGGTGAAGCGTTTGCACATGCTTTTGAATGGCAAGAAGAAATGTACGTCTAATGGTTCTATTTTTGATGTTGTTCTTGCTGAAATGTTCATGACTTTCGCTGGTGAGAAAATAGTTTGGGAGGTAACCCGGCAGTATTCTCCTTACCGACCCCGTGTGTCGTAAAAAAATTCGCCTAAGTGTTTATTTTAAGGCACTGATCACCCATTTGTAAGTATGGGTGGTGGGATCATGGTAATCGGTTTCGCCCAAACTTCGCCATTTGACATAGAGAGGTTTCGTTGATCGTGGCGGATTTTTTTAAGAAGTGCAAAGATCCTGCACCACAGGGGAGTCGAACCGTAAACCACCCCGTCTCACCACGTCGCTCCTCTACCCCCTGCGTCACCTCTGTCCGGCTGGCAGCGCAGTTTCAACCATACTTGAGCTCGCTCTCTTGTGACTGGCCCGCTCTGCGTGGACCTAGAGGGCAAAGGAGCATGCTATGAAAATGATCCACACCTCCGTTCACATACGCGCACAGCAGAAACGGAACATATTTGGAATCTGCGTTCGAAGCCGCATTCAGTGATATACGTCTCATCTCAAAGTCCCCTGTTCACCTAGTATCCTTCCCTTGTGAGTAAATACTCAGCTCTGTGAGACCAGCTTTTAGATTGTAACACCTTAAGCGCCCCATAAATTTTCGATCGGCGCATTCAATGTTAAAAGATAGCGTATAAGTAAAGGATAAGGGGATAGAGAACGCCGCTGGTCAGTCCCTTTAGGATGTGCCACGCATTCTACTTCTACGGAATGTCGCGGAGGCGATTTGAAGGTAGCCAGTAGATGGTCCGTGTTTTGTTCTTCCCAGACAAGCGTGGTACCAATTCATTGACCGCTAGAGGATTGAAGGCTTATTCGACCTGGGCGGGAAATTCGAACCAAGAACCTGGTATCGGGTAGCGGCGACAACCGGCACCTCCTCCGACTGCGCTCCACGTGCATTTTGGCCGTGTAGGTGTGGATGGAAAGGGGGTCTAGTAATTGCGTTCGTAATCTGCAAAGTCCAATTAGCGGTGGACAATCTGTTTGATCCATACCGCAACGAAACGTGCACCTGCCAGGTCTCACTGCAGTCCTCAGAAGGAAACCTGACGAAACTAAACGGAGCAAAAATCCAATTTTCTTCATGCTTTTGATGACGACGGCGAATTTGTGAGCTACGAGCACATAATTTTCGTACATCGTACAGCACAGTTAGTACATAATAACATAATTCAACACCCCACGACCCTCAGTCACTAGGGGTGGGACCGACAAGTTGCTTTTTTAGATCACCTACAACCTCACTAAGGGCCACGTTCTTTACGGTTAGAGCTGGTTTGAGGTATCTCAAATGAGGTAGGACAAGGACTGTGCCGACTTCCTTCCTTTAAACGTACGGAAAAACAACTATACTCAGTGCAGAATGGGAAACCCTGTGGTGTGTTTTCCATGTTTTTAGTCATTTAACCATTTAACTGTCCTATTGATCCTCCACGTTTCCAGACGCGCTACTATCCTGTTGCTGTTTCTGTTGTATAGGGTTTGAGTTCTGTATAACGTCTGTCTTAAACGGCGTAATGAATGAATGAATGAATGAATAATGTATGTATCACTTGTACTGTAGAAGCATTAAATCAACTTTACCAACACTAATCTGATTTAAAAACCACCGCACATGGGGAATTGCAATTGCTAGGAACTCTGCAGCGAGTGCTCAAAAATGGTGGCAGTGTGCTGGAATAAACGCCAGTTCGCCAGGATAAACCAGACAAGAAGTTCCCCGGTTTTGTCAACGTGTATTCGGAAAACAATAGAGAGGCCCACCGAAGGCAACTCGTCAAGCAACGCCCGCAGTCTCCTCCCAGTAGCATAAACTGCTTGTAACCATGGGGACCTAAAGCTAATGCAAGCTAACAACAATGGTGACGACCGAATGTTCGCAAGCATACAAATATAGGGTGTAGGCAGTTCCTCATACATTCGAGGACATTTTGGAGTTTCCCACGAAGGCAATCAAGGGAGTAATCGGAATGCACTTGTATTTCCCGGGAAAACCAGTTTTCGATGTTCGCTGAAGCGAAAACAGCAGAACTGTGGAGCCACATCGAGGACTCCATCAATGACACGAGCCGTCGACCAGAGTGAGGGAGGTGACTCCATTCGTCTCCTGGTTCCGAGTGTACTAGACCAAGGCTACATCTAATGTTATGAAAAAAGGGGTTTCGTTAGAAGAAATGGCTTATAATGTCGTGCCCGTGGCTATCGAGACATTGATTGCACTTTAGTGGAAGTCCAGCCCCCATGTGTGATATGGTTAAGCCGAAGGGTTTACTTGAGAGTTTTTCTTCCTCATGCATAGCTAACGTTTCCAGGCACGAGGTGGATTCATGTGACGCCCTTTTAGGACTTCTGATCTCTCAAATTGCGCTGTCGCTGAGCCAGAATTGGCAGAATGGGCATCATCGGGAAGCGTGAGATCGCTGCCACCAGTCACTTATTAGGATCCTCTTGTGTCGTGTGCAAGGCGATAAATACCTAAAGAAGGTTATAGGCGAATAGGAAAGTCATTTGTGACGAAACCCTCTTGAGAATGACCAGGCTTTTAGGTCGAAGGTTAGCATTCCACCATAGAAATACGAATGCTGACTTCATCCGCATGCCTGTCATGTCGACATCCGAAAAGACTGCAATTCTAAATGCTCTTACAAGGGAACTGTCTGAACGGTACGCCGGAACGGCAAGAACGAGTGCTATAGGGAGAATCCCCATCCTCCAAATAGTAACAGAACATGTTTTGTTTTTGCCGAATTTTTGAGGCAAACGAGTACGAGGGTGTAATGGTTAAGGGTCCGCAGAGCAAGCTCTTCATGGCAGTGCAAGATCCCAGTGTCGTGGACTGGGTGGACAGTGGTAGAGGGCACGCCTCATGAGGTCTAGGGTTTGGTTCTCATGCTACGTCGTGTTTTTGCACTCTTACCATAGTATCGGATTTCCATAGAGATTTCCATATCCGAACTTGTTTTTGGAGTTTGCTACGGTAAGATGTTTTTATTACTTATTATTTGTCGACATCTCGTAATTCACCAGCAATGTCCTAAATATGCCAAATGCGATTTTGTATGAAACTTTTACTCCAATAAATTGTTCGCATTGTCAATGCAAGAAATTTTGACACAGGAACAACATGAAACAGCGGCAGAATGCCAGAAAATGCTTCAAATGCAATCTATTAGTGTCGGTGAGTGCCACCAGTGTACTCACGGTGTAGGAAGGGACCACATGATCTTCAACTTGACCTACCACCTCGATCAATATTCTCGCCTCTGTTATGCTTACAAAGTCGCGCGGTTATAACAAACTGCTGCTGCCAACAGTGACTCTACAATGTCTGCTAACCCTCGAGTGGTCATTCACCTACTGACACTGAAGTGCGGATCTCCACTGGATGCTGTCATTTCGAGAAACGAGATGAAGCTAGCGGAAAGGATAGCAAGAATCCACAGGATTTCGAACTGCGACAGCTGGAAATCGACGAAGTGGAGAAGTTGGAGGTAGTGGAAGAAGAGGACCAAGAGTTTCAACCAGAAGAGGATTGTGCCGAAGTCACGACACCACTAACCAGTGAAGGCACTATCACGTTTTCGGGAAGACAGATTGTTTCGCAGGAAATGGTTTGGCTATACTAGAATTTTATACTATACAAGTTTGAGAACTGGGGAAAGTGGACTGTATCGCGATTCCAGGGCTGCAGTGAAGTACCACTGGGCAGAAGAACTGTGAAGCCAAACACAAGTTCAGATATGGAAATCTCTATGGAAATCCGATACTATGGTAAAAGTGCAAAACGCGACATAGCATGGGAACCGAACCCTAGACTTCACGAACACGAAGCTTGCCCTCTACCACTGCGCCACCGAGCCTACGGCACCGGGATCTTGCGCTGCCGTGAGAAGCTCGCTCTGCGGACCCTTAACCATTACACCCTCATACTCGTTTGCCTCAAGGATTCGGCAAAAACAAAGCAAGTTCTGTTACTATTTGGAGGACGGGGATTCTCCCTATAGTACTCGTTCTTGCCGTTCCGGCGTACCGTTCAGACAGTTCCCTTGTTAGTCACACAGGCGCCTGCCGATGTCTGACAAATCTTCCCTATCACCTCAATCAGGATACGCTTAAAGAAGGCCAATAAGAAAGTAGTTCACCGCTTGTCTCGGTAGATACGGGACATACAGCGGTGAAGATCCGAAGCTGCCAGGGCTCAAGGAAGGCTGTCCAATAGAAACCAGACATGTGGTCAGTAGAGTAGTCACACATAAGTGGAGTGGGCTGAAGACAGCATGAAAGAATTGGCACCAGGAACGTGCGAGGCACTCGTAGGTGGGGCTGCTGAATAGCGCTGACAAATCTTCAAGGCGGAAGAAAGCTTTCGAAGAGACAGCGGTAACACTGATAACTTCTCATAAAGCAGCCAGCGACGCGGGAGAGGGAAGATCTCGGTAAGTGCAATGACGCCCAGCGATGGGTTTTGCCATCGCCAATAACAAAAAGTGCCTCCAGTTACTTATTACCTACTACCTAGGGTCTCGAGCTTTTGACAGCCCTAGGCAATTTTATCCATTTGACAAATGCCTCAACCAATGCTTCCTGTACTAGCGAGCTCAGAAATTTGTTGTACAATCCAGCTTCATCGCGGAAAACCGGTTTGAAAAACTTTTGAAGTTTTAGGTGCAAATGAAATTCACACAAATCAACAGAAGACAAGTAAGCACAAAGAAGAACAAAAAGCATCTAAAACATTCACTGACTGGAGATGAAAGCAGAGACGGGGAGGGGTCATCGCTGACCGCTCCGAAACGAGTGATAAAGGTGGTCCGTGCTCAGTTGACGCACAGATAACGGCCTTCCTTTTACGGCTCGTTATCGCGACGGTAATGGCGAGCGGAAATGCAGACGGCGTCAGGTTATCTACACCGATTTACTGTACCAAGCGGGGCGGAGGAGTTAGGGAAGAGATGCATGTGCTTGCCCATCGTCTAACATGAAGATGTTAGGAGGAGCTTCAAAGGCACCGCGAGCGGCGAAAAAATCCCTCCTTGACCCCATGGGAGGCGACGATATGCAGAGAACAGCGAAAGGGTGGTTCGGAGTATAAACCTAGACGTAAGCATGGGAGAATCTAGTGAACTAACTGAGCTACTATCTTTTGAAATTGAGGAAGGAGGCGGTAAAAATTCACAAGCGGCCTTGAATCGAAAACGTAGGCAAGTCGTCCTTGCAACGACTGCGACTGAAATGTGGGCCACAGGACGCTGACTCTGGACCCGCTGGAGATGCTTGAAATAAGGAGGAAACGAAATAAGTCACAACGACATAGACAGAGGAATTCGGTGATTTCGTCCACAGTGTGCCATGTTTTGCTAGTCAGGCGGGAGGTGTGGCGAAAGTGAACCTGAACCGTAGGCCGGTCGTTCGAACACAGATGGTCAAAATCTGGCCAGTGTGAGAAACACGGAACGGCTCAGAACGAAGGCGTCGCATCAGATGTGGAAAGGACCCATTCACGGCTCCCACTAAGAAAAGGGAGGCTGCAACGTCTCGCAGAAGAAGAAACTCGGGTCGAGCACGTCATGATTGATGACTGGATGGAGAGAGAAATGGCTCATGGAACAGGCCCGGTCTCGAGTTGTAACGCTGCCGATCACCGTGAACCTGGGTGGCGGTTGGCTAGCGGCAGGCGAACGGTGCGGAACAAGTTTTCCTCGATGGAACAACCTGCCAATCGATGTGTTCATTCCGAAGAGTGAGTCATTCGATGCCGTACACCGTCTAGCCCCAGACTCCAGGAGGGGCAATTTCCATAATCGGTTTGGGAGCGGCGACCACCCGAGGATGGGGATCAGACTGACAGCTAGATGTTGCAGTCATGAGCTGGAGATTGAGCAGCAAAGTAGAGTGCCATCACTCTCATTTTATAAGTAGCCTTCCTCCGCCAACTCCGCCAAAGAGTAGTGGTTTTAGATCCTAACTGAATCTGATGCCTTACAGGAAATGGGCATACTAGATAACTGAAGCCTTCTTTCTTTACCGCGCACAGTTGATACTAGACATACGCGAATACAAGAAAACAGTGACTAATGCATCATATAGCATTACAAGTAATTGCGTTTCCTGAAACACGCATCCATATTGCCTTCACAAGGTCCCTTGGAATTTGAAGCCATAGCTAAATGGATGGGCGCGTGTAGCTCAGTCGGAGGAGGCGCCTACTGTCGTGTACACCCGATTCCAGGTTCCCGGTTCATCGGCTGGCCACCGCAAGTCATTGTATGGCCAAATACGCATTCATATCGCCTCCATGACATCCCGTAGAAGTAGAATGCTCTGGCGCATCCCAAAAGGGATTGAGTAACGCCGTCCTTTATCCTTTATCCTAAATGGATATTGTTTAACGACGATCTTCTCAATCTACCGTTTTTCGCAACAAAAAAAACTGCAAAGACTGTTAAAGAAACTCACACCGATCAATATGTTATATTACTTCGTTTTTCGATTCCCAGGAAAGTTAGTGTTTTGGAGATGGAATATTAGAGCACTTATTGTCATATATTCATCCACCTCTTGTAGGATCACCCACGTTCTCGTGACTGCAGCTTCCTCAGCACTCAGGAGGACATGTCCTGTCGTAAAAATTACCACTGTTTCGAGAGGAAGAGGAATTTTGTACGCATTAACAATTCGGTGTGGACAGTTCCAGTTAAACAGCGGCGCTAATCGTTGCGAATCTATACGCGGACCAGATAGTCGTGTCCGGGGTGGATTAAGACAACCTGGCACAGAGCTACACCGACGTGTAAACTGACGCTCCCGGTTGTCTTCGATGCTAGTTTACTTTACAAATAAATGAACTGCAACATTGTTGATACAATGAAGGATCAAAACAAAGCTTTTTTTAGAAGCAAAGTGAAATGATGGTCAAGAGTCCGGTTTTCGAAGCTCCACCGTCGAGGATTTTCCTGCTGTCGGTTATACGCAGCTCTTAGCCGACCTCTTTTTGCCTCAGAATCAACAACTAGTGGTGAAAAGACATAATGAAAGGTGCAGCGATAGAAGGCGCTCCATCGCCTGGACGACGGGATCGAGTGACAGACCTTCGTTATGTGGAAAGTGAGGTTTTAGTTATAGGGAAAGCATAGAATTCTTTCTAGCTATCTAGGTCTTTTATCTAGAAACATAGGATTCTTCCCTTCGTTCGTCTCGGTTTTTGTTTTCAGATAGACGACAAAACGATGGGAGACGAGCAAGAACCACAGACATATAAGACTACCGACCGAGCAGTGAAGGGAAGGAGATCGTCACCAATGTCACGTCCAACCTCGCCCAATTCCGACCACTGGAGGACTGCCACCATCTCGTCCGAAACCCGTGATGTTCGTGATATGTATTTCCGCCTGAAGTCATGTCCAGGATCATATGGATAAAACTGTGTATCGACGAAGTAGTTGGACCAAAAGTGTGGCCAATGTGGAGCCGATTAGGCGTGCGTCTGAGGTAGACCTAGGCCCAGAGTGAAAGGCGTCCGTGGGCGACGGGTGACCCTTCAAGTTTTCGTCTACTCAACATGCTGTAGTAGCGTAAATGAGCACAGTAACAGCAGGTGTGTAGAATAGCGAGCAAACGGACGGAGATGGAGATTACCATACTGCACTGATCTTTGTTGCAAAGACTGGAGTCTCCGGAGCTCCTCCACTATCTCCCAAGATGATGCACACCTTCGACCAGCTTGTGCTAAGTTGCACTTAGTACGCTACCATCAAGCAAGTGGCGTTCATGAACTGCAAGAACCGTTTTAGAAACATCCCCACACGGTGTTCGGCTGAGGAAACGTAGTTCTTCAAATCATGCCATCATGTCGCTCATCCTGTGGATTCATAGGATACATAGCCGTCATGAAGGCATAGTGTAACGAGATCAGCGGCGCCGGACGCGTACTACAGGACGTAGTACGGGCGTTTATTGTCAGACAAAAAGCTCAAAGCGCCTACGCCCTCCAATTGAGGCCAAGTGAGGCGTGTGCACGCCAACTCCACTGAAGAAGGGACCGCAGGTGGTAGAGAGTAGAACTGGAACTTGGAGACACGACGAAAGCCAGGGCGGCGATCAACGCTCTTTGCAAAGGTGCTCTAGCGGCTTGGCTAGGACTGGAGATCGGCCGTGGTGCTGCTCCGTTCAGGGAGCGGAGGTGAAACGTGAATGTCGAATGTGCCTGCGTGACAATGAGCACGAGCCGTCGCCGTGTGGGCGCCGACGTCGCCGTCGGAGCGCCACAGCTCACAATCGATGACGGTCGCTCTCGAGCAGGCGTGAGCACCATAACAAGGAGAGTTGCGGCACACAGACGGTGGCCGGTAGAGCAGAGAATCTACCATCTAGTACTTGAAGGTAGAACGTTCAAATGCCGTTTGAGCCTCTCCAGTGTTCATGCTTTTGTTTAATTTTTCAGCTCCACAGTAGAATAGGCGATTTTGGTGGAATAATTTAGAGGAAAGCCATTTTAAACGCAATATATGTATGTTTCTTAATTGATTTATTATTTATTATTATTTTTTTAAATGAAATATATCAATAAAAAATTAATTTTAAAATGAAATAATCTTTCGTTTAATTCATGAAGAGTTTAACCTACCTTTTTAAATAGCAGCAATATAAGTTTTCGCTCGCGGAGAATTGCAGCTTGTATCAAGGAAATCTCATGTAAGGATTGGGACGAAATTTAGAGCTACTTTGCAAAGGGAGAAACCTAGACACGTAACAGTGAAGCAGTGGTATGCAATGATTTAAACGAGAGATCCAAAGCCTTAAAGTGATGGAAACTTGCTCAGAGCAAAAGATCATCCACAGGAACATACGAAAGAAAAACACAAGTGCTGTATGGTTTCGCTCCTCAAAAGGCTCTTTGCTGATTACGCATGCACTTTAGAGGCGGATGATGCGAAAGAAACAAACGCGTTTTTTGAGAAATCTGAATAAGAACTAACCTTTTCGAACTATTTACTAGATGTCAAAGGAATGGTGGTCTATTGCTGGTACAATTCATAAATGAATTCAGAAAGCAGGATAGTACGTTTGAGCTACAGACGCCGATAACAGTCTGAGCACAAAATATGACAGACTGTTGCAAATACGTTCTGCTGCAGTACATACAAATCTTGTAAACCCCCGGTCGGCAACATGAAATGACATAAACATCATCGGGAAACTCGTTTTCCATAGAAAGGCTGTAGAGTTCTCCAGTATATAGTTCTGCCTGATGCTACGTACATAGTCTCCACACAAGTAATTGCTTAGGACATGTTTTGCACTTCTTTTTTGAAAGTCTTTTCAAAAGGGAAATATTGTTTACAAAGAAGGAATCCTTAGCAACGCATTTCTTGACAGGTTTACGCCAAATGTAGCATTTCTTACTTTAATTAAAATGCTTAATCTAAGCGAAGTTGTAAGAACTGGAAACAGTAAGGCGAAAACGGCTGAAGCATTCGGTCCTACGCATAGAGGACAGGAGCGACTTGCTGTAGAAACTCTTTAATCTTGAGGGCTTACAAATTTCATTTAAATGGAAGACACATTGGCCTATGAAACATATTTTCTCTCATATTTTAAAGGATACAGCATCACAAGTTAGGCGAAGGGAGTGACTCTAAATCAGCGGAATCCTCGAGCTACTGAGAGAATGGAAGCCAGAAGATGATGAGCGCCAACTCTTCGCAATTCTGTTTTCTTGACACCGCTGAGCTGATGTCGCAACTAAAAATAATCCCAGACGTGGGAGGGTCTCCAAGCGCAGCTCGGGCAGGTGAGGAAGAGCGATTGCGAACAACAACGGAAAAAGGTGGCCTTACTGGAGTACTAGTTTGTAGAAGAGGGTCCAATTTATTTATTTATTTATTTATTATATACGTCATAGGACGCGCCCAAACACAGTAGCAAATATAGTAGGCATACACTAGCAAAATGTCAAAACAGCAACTAACGCAAAAAAAACTTACTGAAAATTAGTCGATAAAGGTGCAGTCGAAAAACAAGAACACACATCCATCAATTTTAGAAGGAAGAAAGCGCAAGGAGGAAACTGAGAGTCGAGGAGTCCAGAGTGGTCTCACTATGGTTTTAGAATTTGTGAACACCATGAAACTTTGGTCACCCAACAACTTGGTCTCTTAAAAATTCTGGTATCCCTGCTGCACGTATCCACCATTTACATTCCATAAAAACATCTATTGCAGCTCTGAATTTGAAAATTGAAATCAAATTAAACGAGGGACTGGCACCTAGCTTTGTCGAAAGACTAGCCCAGCACATACATATTTAGCAAAAGAAGAAATATGCCTACGCTGCTTTCAAAAGAACGCGAAAACAAAAACCTACCGTAAAGACATATGGCTCATGAGCGTAATGCGCTTGGTCTACGACCTTCTATGCGCACGATCCCAGGGCGGGCCCTGTATCTCAAAGGCCTCTTTAAACTGATACGCACCCCAGGCGATGGCATAGAAGGGAGGACACGCATGTTGGAATACATATGTCAGTACGGAGAAACGAGAATCATCAAAAGCATATGTACAAAAGAAGATAGCACTCCAAATATGGGTGATCATTTCCAGCCGGTCGGTAACAGTATACCAAGCACCCACGTGAGTGGCAGGCTAGTCAGTAAGACAAAGCAGAGTGAGACATAACTTTGCCAAAATTTTTAAGTAGAAAACATCGTAGGTGAAGGTAGAGGGGATTGGGATAAAAGGACCTGTGGATGAACATAAATAAACTGGCAGCAGGATAAATCGGGAAATATGTTGGCTTTGTATTCAGCAATTTGTATTTGCATTTAGTAAGACCACAGGGGACTACCCGTTAAATAAATTAGCGGAAGCAAATCAACCCCTACTTTGACAGGCAAGCAACACAACATTGAAGAAACCGGTCACCAAGGAAAACAATCAGATATTAGCCAGGAACAAATAGCAAACAGAACAGCGTAATAGTGAACAAGAAGTAGAGCATAACCGCTAAGGAACATTGCCGGATTACTTCAGTCATTGACTGCATCGAGCTGGAGAACATATTCGAACTCATAGTCCTCTCTCAATACGAAGAGGTGCCATTCTGAATAAAAATCCGTTTCAAACTACTAGCGAAAATCTGTAATTCCTAGAGTCTCTAATACGTTTATCTTTTTTAGATTCCTTTTGAATGTTTGGCTATTCTGAGACGCCAATAAATCTGCAGGCAACGAATGCAACCATCTAGCGAATCGAAACAGCACGAAATGGAACAACTTTGATCGTTTTCTTTTCTGCAACCTCATATAATCAAGTCTAAACCCACCTGAACGCCCATTAGTAGGTCTGAAGATCCAGTATTTGCTGGGGGATAATTTAACTTCACCACGAAGGATGCGAAATTATTGATTATTATTATTGACAATTTGATTTAAAAATGGTATGTACGCTGAAAATTGATGAGAGCTCGGTAAGGACGTGGCTAAGATTTAGCCGAACCCAGCGTAGATTAGACCAACTTCCATCGCTGGCCTGTCCTTGATTCAGTAGAAATTTCAGCGACGACCCGCCCTAGCTCTCGCTCATTTCTGGTCAATCCATTGTTGAAACTGGGGGACTCGGGAAGACGGCAGCTGTAAAACAGCACAGCACAAGGCGTGAAATGAGGATGACTTTGCGCGGATCACTGTGATGGCTTCATCAAAAGTGGGAGGGGGATATGGGGAGGATGTTGCTGAACATTTCAGCGCAGGTCCCACCAACTTCGATCACTGGTCGGTCCCGGGTTCGGCAGAAAGTTCAGCAACGGCCAAAGTTGTGTTCGGAGCAAACGTTTCAGTGATGAACCACGCTAACTCCCACCAATATTTGGTCATAGCGTTGCTGAGAATTAGTAAGCCTGTTAGAAAATCAAAAATCGAACCCCACACCTGATCCTGACCAGGATACGGACGGATCGACGTGTGGCTCGGTTCCTTCACCCATGGCTGGATTAATTAATAGTGGGAGGGGACCACTGCGATGGCGAAGTCAATAACCGGAAGGTGGAGGAGAAGCGAGAAATCTCCAAAAGTAGGAAGATGGAAGCTGCAGGGAGAAGGTCGACAAACGAAGGTATCTTCTATGATGAGCAGAGAGATGAAAGGTGAGGACAGGAAGGTAGGGTCTTGTGCTGACGACAAGGTTTCTTACATCATATATTTCTTACTAGAAATCAGTATTTTGACGCAATTTAGGGAGGTGTTGGGGCACCGCTAGGAAGGTGCGACTTGCCATCTAATCGCAGGTTGTATATCAATCTCTTCGTTTAGGAAACAGTGCCACCTAGTCCCCCCCTCGCCCTCCTCCCGCCCCTCCCACCATCCGTATTGCACCGGTATTTATGGTTGTGAAGGAGTTGTTCGAAGGGTGGTCATGGAAACCATGGAGGCATTTGATTACAGAAACGCTGCCTATGAAGAGTGAGAAGAAGGCTTAACGTAGATGCTGTCTGGAGGAATCTGGGACATGCGAGGAGGCTATGGCATCGTCACCGCATTCGTGGTTGGGAAATTCAACGGGGAACGCGTGGGATGCTGACGTCGTGCGCTGCGTTCGCACTGAGTCATCCCGTGGACATAGTGCACCAAATCTGGACTCCGCCGACGACGTCCTAGACAGAGTGAGTCAGAACACCAGAAATCCGTCCTCCTTAGCTGAGACGACTCGGCTGAGTAGGTGCACAGGTGAATAATGCGCTTCAGCGTAGAATATGCGGCGGGGGGCGGCATGGAGAACTTCGGAGTAAAGAACAATGCACCATGGGTTAGAACACTGCGAAAACAAACGTAATAGAAGTTGAGCGTTGTCTAGCAGATACATGAAACTAACTGAAAATCAATTTTCTTATTTTCTTTCTTTTCATTTCTGTCGCTTAAATCAGAAATTTAGTGCTCAATTCGGGAATATCTGTACAATTTTAGACGCGCGTAATTGCACTCTTAACAATACATTTGAAGTTAAACTTGTAAAGTTGGAATTAACTTTATGCACTTAGGGTTCCATCGAATCGAGGCATATTCTGATGAAGTAGAAGAGTGCACCTAACGAGGACTATTGTGGACTCCCTGAGGGAGCGAAAGAAAATGAAGAGTTGCTAAAAACTTTGAAACTGAAGTGCGAGAAAATTAGATGTGGAGGGCATACAGAGAAGGGCTTCTTTCAACAGAACAGCCTTGGTTTCGAAGAAGGAGGAGGGCACAGCTTCGGAACCGTCACTTTGCCTGTGTCTGACATTTGTCTGACATTCGAAATCTGCCAACTTTGATCGTGGACTATATTGCATGCATTCGTTGCCAGTCGATTAGCAATCAGCAGAACCTCCTTTGATTTCCTTGGCGTGCAGAACAAGAGCCCAGCATTGAGTGTTCTTCTACCAGCGAAAGCGCCTCTTTCACTTAACCGTCAGCCTTCCAACAACACTCCGTTCTACAATCAGGTGTTTCCAATAACCATTAATTATGCAATCAATCAATCAGTCAATCATTACCATCATTAGGTAATTTTATAATTTCTAGTCTCCAACTTCAAGTAACGTCGAAGCCGTGGTCACGTTCCTGCCCGATGAGCCCGATGGATTTAGTCGCTGTGCGTGGATAGTCAGAGATCGCATAGCACTACTGATCGTGAGTAAAAACGGGCGTCTGAGGGTCATTTGATGTATCAAAAAGCCGTCCAGGGACCTGCCCCCTCTCATCTTGAGAGAAGAACTTGGTCGAAATGAAATCAATATGAGCGCCTCAGAAGGGAGAACTCATAGGTGATTAGGGATTGCGGGACGAGGGTACAAAACTGTGGTGAGAAGCTCCATATTTCTCCCGGAATTAAGACGTTTCCCAGTTAATCATACCTCAGTCGTTTTCCGGGCATGCCTTGGAAAGCTGCCGCCGATGAAAGGAGGCTTAATTGTCTTGGATAGATGCCGAAAATTGTAGATTGATACCTGCCACACTGCCAACTCGAAGATGGCACGGCACGTGACGAAAACTTTCTACGCGCTGAATTACCAACATAAAGTCAGTAAAATTAATGCACTGTCCTCCACTACCTCTGAGATGAGGCTTCTGAGCTCTAATAAATGGTAGTCAGAAGGAGTCATGTCTGGAGAGTACGATGGCTAGGGTGGAACTTCGCAGACCGGTTCTTGAATTTTCTCGCGGCCCACGTTCGCGACATGAGGACGAGCGTTGTCGTACAAGAGATAGGCGTTCTCTCGCTCTGTTCGTTCTTGGCTCATGTCGTTGGCCGGTGTTTGAAGCTGGGTAGCGTAGACCGACGCTGTTACCGTAGTTATATCATCTAGCAGTCCCCAGTAAAGCAACTCATCTGATCGTGAGTCCCACCTGCAACACCTTTTCGAAGAACCTTCTTTTCGTATCGGCCTGGTTTGGAGTTGCTTGGGGGCGGTTCTCCATGGGTCAGCCGTTTACTTCTGTGGCGTGGTTCACGTAGAGAACCAAGCTTCGTCACCAGTAACCCTGCCCTCAGAAAGTTCCTTTATGCTGGCGAAGGAGTGGCAGTACTGACTCGACATGCCTCCTCCGTATCTCGCAGCTCGAGTGGTACCCATGACGACGAGCGGTAGAGTTGGGTTTGATCTTGGGAGCTCTGCAGGTTGCCTTTTCCACTGCGGAAGGGCGCGCAGAATGATGGCGCCCTTCGGAAGAGGTAGTATTTCAGGCCTCAAAGCACTGAGAGCAACTGGCCACTGTGCTGTAGTAAAAAACACTCTCTCTGAATTCAGCGCAGACATCGGAGGCAGTAGCCTTCGCGAGATTGCCTTGCTGGACCTCATAGTATGGGCTAGGTCGTAGAGAGCCATTGCTTGATGAAGCCGTCGTTACTTACCCAGGTTCAGCTGTGCTTACGTATAGTGTGCTCAAGAAGCTTCAAGAAGGTGCTGTGTCACCGTACAGTGCTTTAACAAGTCTAGCAAGCAGTACTACAGCGCTGTTGGGAGACGCTTTGATCATCATGGTGTTACGTTTACCAGCTTCAAGATTTTGTACTATGGTGGACGATCACATTGCACGGTTGTGACACCTGACAAACCAAAACGCTTATTTCTTCTAAATTTTGTCAAGAAAAGGATTACAAGAGTGTTTACGGCTGGAGACGGTCGGATGGAGCTCTCTCCTTCGCCTTACAAATTTCCGACCAAGTTTAGATTAAGCTAAATTCTTGATTGCCACTCGAAGTAGTAGTAGGAAATGGGAAGGGAAGGTAAATGACGCCCAAAACAGCCTTTGATGTCAATAAGTTGGAACGGTCGCGGAGGTGAAATGGTGTGCAGTTCAAGGTAACCATGTTGAGAGGTATTCAAGTTCAATTGCATAGCGAATGTGGTTGAAGGACGGAGTTTTTATGTGCAAACGACTCTATTTCTCTATACACTTTCCCCTGTGAAACTGTATCAATTCGAGATATGTAACTTCAACAAAACTTTAGCAAGGCTACGTAATGGTAGATTTGGTGGTGATGAAGCTCTGAAGTAAGAATTCGAAGTCCTTTGCTGCACGAAATCGAGTCTCAAAGATGGAAATATATCCTCATATTCGCGCTTGGCATGCATGGCCTCGCAGTGCGTTCTTACCCTGCCTTATGGGCCATGAGCTGTTTCAGTCTCATCGTGAAGCAGCTGATAGCTCAATTGTCCGAAAACGTAGGAACACCGACGGTAACCCTAGGCGAGAACTTTCAAAAGCGATAGCTGAACAATGGGCTTGGCAACGGGAGGCAGGAAACAGTTTCGTCGAGAAAACTGAGCGGAGCGGCTTAGACTAGGAATCTTCTCCGAATACCGATGAATTCCAGCCAACTAAACAAACAGAACAAGGGAATCTTAGTGAATGAACAATCACCACTTGCATTTCAAGGTGCCTCTTAACAGATTGAGCGACTCAAATCAAACACATATGTGTACGGATCCTAAAGAAATTGGTATGCCGTTGCTGAACGACCTTTTGTTCTACGATGTAGTAGATTTTTGAGAAACAATAAACTGCTTGAAGCAGCTGCTGCCATACAACTCCTTACAATTAAAACCGAGTCGAGAATCATGTTCGTGAGAGAATAAGTTGCCACCGAAGTTACGTGTTGGAAACGAATTCATTAACAGGGTAGCGTCGATGTATTGGAAGTATTGGGTTGTTCGATAAATAATGACGTTTTTTCTCATAGGTGGAGTGAACTGTATATTTTATATAGTTGTGATTGTGTGGGCGCGTTTAGCGCAGTCGGAGGAGGTGCCGACTGGCGCGTGATACCAGGTTGTTGGTCCGGATTTCCCGCCCAGGCCAAACAAGCCTTCCATCCCTCCTGGGTCGGTGAACTGGTATCAGACTTGACTGGGAAGGGCAAAGCGTTGACTTGTTCATCCGCTGGTTACCGCAAGTCATTGCATAGCCAAATACGAATTCAGATCGCCTCGACGTCATCCCGTAGAAGACAAAAGGCGTGACGCACCCCAAAAGGGGTTGAATAACGTCGTCCTTTATCCTTATCCTTTAGCGCTTGTATGGCTTACACTATTATACGCGATTTGGTTAGACATTAGAGTATTTTCTTTCAGAACCTGAGCGTCATTAGTAAAAAAGTTGGTAAAACATTGAATTGAAAATGGAAAATCAAAGACTAGGTTATCGGCATATTTTGATGGCATCCTACTGCAGTGGTGCATGGACTACAGAATGGGGCCTGACCATCAATTTTGACAAGTCCTTTATTCTACATTACCGAGACTCTCCTGCTATGGAATATGAAATAAATGGTGAAATACTAAAACGTTCCACAACTGCTAAAAACCTAGGGATGCTATTTGATACCTCTTTGAGTTTTTCATTTCACATTGATCAAATTGTTAGGAAGGCTTACATGACACTTTTTTCAATATTTAGCAATGTACACAGTAGTAATCCAACAATACTTGTTCGCCTGCATAGATCCTACGTCTAGCCACTTCTCGAGGGCTGCTCCCAGGTCTGAAGTCCATACACTAAGAAACAAATGCTTAAGATTGAAAGAGTACAGCAAACGTTCTCTCGCTCATTGTATTGCAGATTACAGCCACGTTTAAGTTGCAGCACTTACCGGCGTAAGCAAGCGCTTAAAGTTTCTAGGCCTGAAAACTCTACTGTATAGAAGTGTAGCTGCGGATCTTATCTTCTGCTTTCGCATTCTTCGAGGTGAAATGAAACTGGCTCCCAGAAAATACTGGGTCCTTAGGCCTTCCAGCGGACGTTCAGGTGGGTTTAAGCTTGACTACGCTAAATTGCGGAATAAAAAACGCCTGAGAACATCCCACCTCGTACTCTTTCTATTTGCTAGGTGGCTCCATTTCTTACCTAGTAAGCTACTAGCCTTTCAAAACAGTCATGTCTTCAAAAGAAGGTTAGAAACGATCGACTTATTGCAATGCCTAGGAATTGAGGAGTTTCAATAATGTACAGTACTAAACAGACGCTCATTTAGAGTTCTCGTTCCCTCGGCCAAGCATTGCATACCGGCTTCGAATTTACTCCACCAGTTGAGGTTTCGGCGGATGCAAATATTTCAAGCTCTTGCAGCTTATACTGACTCTTGTACTTTCAAGTAGCCTGGTTCACGTTCCTTTTTTTCTTTCTTGTTTGAGGACTAAATGTGTTTTCCTAACGAATTTTTTCAGTATTTGTCACAGGGTAGAGTTAATTCCTTCCTGTTCAGTTTTAGTAAATTCTCTCTTAGTTCTCAGTTCTCTGTTCAGTATTAGTAAATTCTCTGTTAGTTTCATACGTGGCGTATTCACCCCAGTTCATATGGGTTGCGGTGATCTATAGTAAACTAAAATGGGCTATTTTTCCTTATTGGTAACCGATTGTTTTTACAGTTTTTGAGTTTAAATGCCACATCTTTGTCTGTCCTAGCTGCCGGTTCCATGGGGCGGCCAGCGTACCCATGTGCTGAAGTGCCGGTGTCTACTCAGGGCGTCATAGCTGGCTGACGCGGACATGCAGGCCTTGTCGGCTACAACAACTTAAATGCTTACTATAATAGATTATGAGGTATTCAGCCGTAATCGTTCACTTGATCTACATAACTCACTAGAAACCAGTATAAGTAAGCAATGCTTTTCTAGGCTACCTGAGAGGATTTCGTTTAGCATTTGACTTGCCCTCCTTACTTTTAGAGCATGTCATATTATATAGACTCTCGCAACCCAAACGGTTGGCGTCTGAAGTTCATGCTTTAATGTCTAACGCTGCCGTTTTAATCTTGCATTATTGCCTGGTTCGTGTTTCTTTTTTTAGTTGCATGGCCTATTTTTTGTTGTTCACAAATATAGTGCGCGTTCTTGAGACGCAGTTGAATAATAAATATATAAATAAATATTTTATTGTTTTGCTTCCGAAAGACTTCCCGAGCGGGAAAAATATGGTGCAAGCTGGGAAGAAATTACTTATTTGTTGTTGCACCAGAAGTGCGCTTTAAAGTACAACGAACAAAGAGAGCACAATGGTAGCCAAAGCAGTCTAATTCAGCTTGAAACAAATGGGCCAACGAACTACATAGTGGGAGTGATAGGAGAACATTATGACTGCAGCTAGGTAAAAGAAGCTTCGTTTACAGCTATCCAGCAGACTCGGCGCAAAGGACTAAGGAATAGCGTGCTCAATGAAAAACGGAAGTATAATAGAGTATAATCCTACAAAGAGTTGTTAAGTTAAGTATTGTTAATAAAAAAAATTGATATCACCATCAAAGTCTGCAGGTGTTAGGATGCAGTATAGCTATGGTGTGATTCCAAGTGGACGTGGAAATCACTTTCGAGCCTCTTGAGGAGAGGAAAGCAAGGAAAGCACCTAGGAGTCCGGACGTATAACCGGTCATACCCAGACGGCCAGTAGCAACTTTAAGCCTCCTCTCCTGGTGCTTCCATAGGACTGAATTATCCCTAACCTCACTTGCATAAATAATATATTTAGCTATAAATAGAACTGAATTCAAAGAATAAGCAAGAACAACTAACGAGATAGGTAAAGTGGACTGAAGTTCATAATATAGGTATAATCCATAAGTCCTCTGCACGGAAGCTATCAAGAACCGCCAACATTATAGCATGAAAGCCGAAGACGTAATTGTCCCCATAATCAAATGCAAAAAAGTAGCACTAAGTTCTCTAGGCTGTGAATGAACTGATACTGGACTTGTAGGACCAGCACGATGGCTTCCGCACCGATGGTAGGATTTAAAACTACGCACTCCAAGACTGTGGTGAAATTTCTGAAGAAATGACCTGGTACTCGTCGCTAACCACGGCTGCCTCGAAGAAACAAGTGGAGGATATTTTCCAGCATTCTCTTATAGCTGGCAGAAATTCCGTCATCGCGAACGGAATTCCCTGTGCTGGTAACGGGCAGCAATTTTGAAAATATCCGGAAAGCCATGGCGCACTCTGCTCTTCTATAGAGCTCCTCTGCAAAACTATGGAGCCGCCAGGAGCTCCCACAGCTCAATGGCGTGAGAATCTTCAGAGGAGCTTGATGCTGTCACTTTCAGAGGATCAAAAAATCCTCCTCAAAATTCGTTAGCGCAAGGCGGACATGGGAAGCGCGAAGGTTCGAATAATGTGGACACATTTGGGGGATGCTGCGCATTAATGAGATTAAGTGCGCATTTTGGGTAACATCGAAAGTTTTCGCCGTTTTCGATTTCCAGATTCGTAAAAACTAAAGTTATTAGTGTAGCGATCAAAGCCTAATCTTTAACAGGATTGAATCCTTTACGTTGGCATATCCAAAAAGAAATTAACGGGAACATTTCATAATGGTAAGCAGTTGGGGGACCAGAACCCAAGATCATGTTTTTGGAATTCGCTCCCAAATCTCATCTATGGATTCTGCTGTATTTGGGCGCTCCGTTGACTATTTTTTATGGCAATCCACACCACCAATAGACCATTAGAGGGCAAAAAAAATAAAGGACGGCGTTAATCAATCCCCTATGAGATGCGCCACGTAGTCTAATTTACTGGATATTGTGGAGGGAGTTTGACTACACATTTGGCCTCATGAACCACTAGAACCAATGGAGGTCTCACGAGGGTAATGCGCTGAGTTATTGTGGTTCAACTGGCTTATTTCTTTTCAAAAAATTACACGAAGTTGCTTTTGTCTTTTTTAGCTCGTTGCCCAAGGCACGACCTCATAATATAGAAGTACTACAAAAGCCTAGTCCTCCGCTGGTTTGTTACTTATCCTTTTGTTTCCTTCAAACGAAGAAACCACAGAGTTCTATTCGCGTCGCCGTTCATTGAGGCGTGAGACAATAGCGATGCTAGCACATCACCCCACCCTTCTTTCATTTCCATTTCTTCTTTTTTTCGGCATCGCTCACTCGTCGCTCTGCCCGTCGCTTCGCTCGGGTGAGCAATGGCATAACATAGGCCTAACAAGGGAGGCCCGATTCAGATTCTCAACTGACCTATATGGTCTTGTAGAGCATCGGACAAAGATCACAGCACTCGTTTCATTTTGCTACGGGCCACGTGGTCCGAAAAAGGCTAAAATGGTATTACTTCAGAGTGCGTTGATAAGACAAAAGTGACACCAGGAATGGCCTTGTCGTGCTCTGAACTTAAGCTACAAAACGTATGGAGCTCAAATTAAAGTTTGATTATAGTAATATGATGATTTCCTACGCTTCCTAGTCGAAGCTGTGCATTCAAGTGATTCATTCGCAACGGCGTCGTCAGCGACAGGATGGCCGGGCGGATAGCAAAGCGGACGTGCGCCCCGTCGGGCGTTCGGTTCCGGGAGTGGTCCTGCTATTTGCTTAGTGGACTGCTCCCACTTTTGCAAATGAAGGGAACATTTTGGCTACGGTAGGTTACCGTATTATTATTATTATTATTATTATTATTATTATTATTATTATTATTATTGGCTAGTGGTGAACAAGGGTGAAGAAGTCATGACAACCAACTTCGACCAGACTTCGCCTATGGGAATTATTTCACCATGAATCTGTCACTTCTCTTCTAAATTATCACTTTGACTGCACTGCTTTCCATCGAAGGTCGAAGTCGAAGGTTGGAAAATAAGTGTGATCGCATTGGAGAAGAATGGAGAAGAAAGCGATCCTACTAACGTAGACAGCTTTACTCACCCATATCTACCGTAATCTGCTGTAATCGACCGAAAAATTAAAAATTGGTGCCATATTCGTGATCAGCACCCCAAATAACCTCCCTGGGCGACGTTTGGGTGAAATTTTTTCCACGTCCTTTCCTCGACCTCTGGAGTCGTGAAGGGCAGCAGTGCCGATTATTCTGCGTTCCCCCCCCCTTTGCTTACACATACCCATCGTAACCTTCTGTCATCCATCGCTTCACCAAAAATGGCTGTCAGATTGGTGATCTGCATCCCAAATAACCCTAAAGATGAATTTGGGACGAAAAATCCTTCCCGACCTCTAGAGTTGAGGAAGTGAATGCAGAGGCTCCTATCTGCAATGCCTCCGACCCGTCTCCCGTAAGTGTATACGAGAGTGATGAGGAGGAAATACACAGCGAGGCGTCCAATCACACGAGGTGGATAATATATGCTGTACTTGGTAACAGTTAGCTGAAATAGTGAAAGTTGGGAGGAGAATAAAGAGGAGTCTGTAAAGAAATCCGAAGAACGATGTGCGTGTCTTGATGATGGGTCAAACCAATGCTTTTCGATCGTGTTCGCAAATGAGATGACAGCGAGAGAAACTTCCAAAACTGATTGAGAACATTCGAAAACGGTCATATGGGGACAGCATCTGACGAGAGCTTTCTCAGCGAGACAAGCCTGGTCTAATGGACGCTTAACATCACCCCGCACGACAAAACTAGCTTCTTCCACATCAGACAGCAGGTTGAAAGCAGGGTTAGGAAGCGAAGAAGGCTCTCTACCGAAGCCAAAATGTACTCTTTATTTGCGGAAATGGGAGCACTCCACAAAGCAAGTCGCAAGGACACACCCGTAATCGAACCTCGACCCCTTCCCGTAAGACCGCCTTGCTACCACTCAGCCACCCCATCGCTGACGCCGCTGCGATTGAATCACTTGAATGCACACTGCAGCTTCGTCTAGGAAGCGTAGGAAATTAACGTATTACTATAATCAAACTTTAATTTGGGCTCCAATCCTTTTGTAAGTTAAGTTCATAGCACGATAGGGCAATTCCAGGTGTCGCTTTGGCCTTATCAGCCTGCTCTGAAATGATACAAATTTTTGCCATTTTCGGACCAACCAGTGGCCCGTAGCAAAAATGAAACACAGTGCTGTGATCCTTGTCTGATGCCCTACAAGATCATATAGGCCACGTTGAGAACCTTTGGAGGGAAGTTCATGTGCCTCCCTTGTAAGGCATCGGTTTTTTGGAACATAGCCACCTCAATTCCTTCCCTATTATCCAGATACATTTGAATGCTGGAACACTACACTCCCCTGAATTGGTAAACGATCGCATGCATGTACTTGTCCTTCGCTTGTTCCTTGGAGCTGATATCTATTCCAAGCGAATCCTTCCATTACTTTCGAGCTCCGCAGTTCGAGCAATCTCTGACGTCATATATTACTGCTGCTTTCTTACCAGTGACTGCCTCAACGGTACTGCGATCGACAGAGATTATCTTATACGAATGGCGCAGTAATTCACGACGTTCCGTTCTTGTTGAATTCCTAAGAAAAGTGAGTTAGTTTCGTGAAGAACGAAGCATGTGGGTTGAGATTTTTGGTATATGACACAAGGGGAAGGATACTCTGTCTGTGTGGTTTTCGTCTAAGGGCCCGTGCGAAACGAAAACCAAACTAATTCTTTGTTTTTCATACTTTCATAATTAAACGATCACAATTATATGGCTTTACTCATTTATTATATATGATTCTTTTGTGTCATACCTGCTGATAGAGGAGACAGCTATCTGGTTAGGCAGTTCAATTGTAATGATGCTACGGTTTCTTCACTCGCTTATCGCAGGATCATTAATTTCGTGAAAGGGATTAGAGTGCACTAGCTGAGAGGAATTAGTAGTGTTCTAGCGAGAACAGACTGGAAGGCAGTCAGCTAAACCACATTTGTTGCTACGACAACAAAGCAAGAACGTCGAGAAACAAAAGTTCTTTTGCTAAAATTTCTACTCTAGTTCAAGTAATGTAGAAAAAAGTACTCTGATCGTACTTTTAGTCAAAAATCTTGTGCTTGTTAAGATGTCAGTTGGAAAGCTCCATGAACGACGGAGAAACAGGGAGTCAGCTTCACTGATGGTGGGACAACGGAATCCCTTTGTTGACGATGGTTTAAGCGCGTAGGAGACTAAGTGTGCGCATGAGAGAGAGCGGTAATTTGATTTGAGCAGTAATCTGAACGAAGTGTGACTACCATAAACATTCTTTCCGAAGGAATTTGCAGGAAAAAATGTCTGCGAGACAAACATGTTTTCCAGGAGCAGTCCGTGTAGAAGTCAGGTGGAGAAGATTTACATCTTCAGAAATGCATTCAACTGTATTCCTCACAAGGGCTCTTTTCAAATGTTTGCGCGACAGCAGAAATGAGAAATCGAATGAACATGAATACGAGGCAGGACTCGGCCAGAAAACGGCTGCATGGTTTAACGGTGAGCGACCTGTCTCGAGAGCACTTCGGCAAACAGACGAGCGAAAAAGAGCCTTGTCATGTAACCGCCAGCTGCGATGTTTGCACCACAGAATCGAGAAGACCGTAGAATACTAGAGGAGAGACATGAGTCTAAATACGAACATCTCGAACCCTAGCAAGTCCTTTAAGAGATGAGAAAACACAAACAAACAAATCGCAAGCAGAATATTTGGCGTGAACAAGACAAAGAACAGAATCAGCCGTTTTTAAATAATAACCCAAAGGCAAGGGATACTTTTATCGATGTTATTTATTAGTGAATATAGCAGTGAAATGTAGAAGATTTGTTGCTGTGGAAATTGTTACGTCTTTGCGTAACATTATTTGAAATTGTCCGATGCGGCGAATGAGCGTCGGACATTCTCGTGAAGTAATTGAACGATCCGCGTGCAGCATTCTACATGAAGGCATTACGGGATCGCGAAGAAAACCGGAGGAGTGTGCATTTTGTTCCGATTTTGTACAAGCTGCTCTTGTCATTCCGAACGGCAGCGCAGAGGCGCAACCCGTTCCGTAAGGGTACGAACACCGCAGAAAACAAGAACAAAAGAAGAGACAGCAGTAATGACACTTGCGCCCAATTTCAGTGCTCTAAAACGTTTTCAGGACTGAAAACTGCAGTTCTGCCTGGTTTAATTAGTTATTTCAACTACATAATTATTCGTAAACATTTTTAGAACGAAATATCAGTTTTGGAAACATTTCATAAGTGTACGTACATCTGATGGAGTAATGACAATGAATGAAAAATGAAATCAAGGTAACAATGAAATGAAAATGGAGAAAATGGAAAAAGGAAAGTAACGACAATGACAAAATTTTTCACATCTCACTTTTCCTCCCTTCTAACTAGTGAGAGATAGAGACCCACTGTGACATTACATATGTCAGGAAGGCTAATACTGGGTTTCATTAGCAAGAAAGGTCAAACCATGTCACGCACACATGACGGCCTCCATCTAGTCGTAAAGTCTTCTATTGTTGTAGATTTGCAAACCCTTAGTTCGTAACTTCGTGATGGTTTCTATAATAATTTTTAGCAAAGTTCAAGATTGAACAACTGGGACCTTTGACATTGTTCCTCCGATTCAGTGATTTGGCGGGCCCTCTGATGCGTATTCTGAACTTTTTGTTGATGATATAATATCTGCAGCACTCCTCCTACGGTAATACCGCCGAACATGACAGTCCAATAGCTCTTAACATTCCTCCGTTTTCAGCCTGTTTATCACAAAGACAAGTAGAACAAGGGCTTTAAAATTCTGCTAAAATACCCATTTCATTTTTGAAAATTCGTGCGTCCGAAGTATGCTGTCTTGTTCTTCTAAAATCTCTCTAGTCTAAAATACAGGGACTATCTAAGCGAATCTTTTGTGTCTCCTAAAAACTATGACTTAGGATGCGATTATTCACTCAGAGTAGAAGAAAATTTGTCATATAGGAGTCCGTCATATTTTTCACTTACCTGTCCTCAGTAGTAGAAATGCTGGTCTAGCCACTTCTGACAACTTTCCAGCTTGTAAGCATTTTCTTTATAGCCACCACATTGTACGTATTTCTGGCAGCTGATTGAAGAAAGGATTCTCTGTTTTGAAACTGTCCGTAAACGTCCTGTTCGAACCGTCTAAGCAGGAGCAGTAGGGTTTGAAACTAGCCAGGAAAATCAGAAGCTTGTTGCTGTTCACGAGCAGCGAAGGTCCTTCTTTCAGCGTTTGCTTACCCTAATGGACAACGTCTTGCATAATCAAATGCACAGAAGCTGTGACGACATCAGTTAGCAAGCAAGCATTCGGGATAAACTAATTGCGGTATGGAGAGCGTTCATGATAGACTTCTGATTAAGAGAAAGGCAGAATCAAAAAATCGTGAGAGGCTTGTGCATCTATTGTACGGTGCCCTAATGATGCAGGGCAGGTTCCACCTCCGCCGAACGGTATATATTAGGTTGTAACAAAATAAATGGCACTGAACCACTGTAAATTTAAACAGTTAATATCTCGGCTTGTAGGCAAGTTTATTAATCGAAACAAAAACCTTCTGATTCCACACATCTTTGCCAACGTGACACATGCTTTTTTATCCCAGTAGCATAAAAATCAGAAGTTCTGGAATTGACGAAATCTTCGAAGGCACTTTCGGCATCCTGTTGGTATTTGAATATTTTCCCTACCAAGAAGTCGCCAAGATGCTTGAAGAAATGGTAGTCTGTTGGGGAGAGGTCGGGAGAAAACGGAGGATGTGATAGAGTTTCAATGCTCAGCTCATTCAATTTCTGCAACGTCATTCGTGCTACATGGGGGCGAGCATTGTCGTGCAGAAGGAGAACTCGCCTTCGCTTTACCAAGGCCGGCCGGATATCCTTCAACTTTTTCATCATTTCTTCAATTTCAATGCAGTACTTGTCTGCCGTGATGGATTCACCGGGAGGGAGGAGGCTGTGGTGAATAATTCCCAGCGAACACCGCCATACTCTCACCATTACTTTCTTTTGGTGCAATTCCGGCTTCGCAAAAACCTTGGGGCTCTCATCGCTGTCCACCCACTGTGCCGATCGTCGCCTGTTGTCGTACATTATCCATTTCTCGTCACAGGTTACGATGCGATCAAGGAATGGGTCCGTTTCGTTCCGTAGAAGCAGTGCGGACGAGATCTCATATCGTCGGTTTCTTTGCTCCTCAGACAGCTCGTGAGGCGCCCATCTTTCCAGCTTTTTGGTCTTTCCAATTTCCTTCAGATGCCGGGCAGCTGTGTTGTGACTGACGCCATGAACCTTCGCTATCTCTCTGGTACCTTTGTGTGGATCCTCCTCTACCACATCTCTCAGCTTTCCTCATCAACATCACTGTGCCTCCCACGACCTTCATGTTCTTCCAAGCTCTCATCTCCATTCCGGAACTTCTGATACCAACGATACGCCGTCCGAATTGTGGAACATCCTTGACCGAATGCGGCGTTGATCTTCTCGTCCGCCTCCTTAGCTGTAGTGCCCAGCTTGAATTCATACAAGTAAATGCCTCGGATTACCCTTTTGTCCATCCGCAAAAAAGTCAATAAAACTCTAAAGTTTTCCCACTTTTACATAGAAGATTTGGTGCTCGCCGGTAAAGCAAAGTTTGCGCTTCTAAATGATATGCCACATGCTACGGTTTGTTCTTGATCAAACGCGTAAAGACGCGCCAAAAAATGGCGCGAGCCAGTGCCATTTAATTCGTTACAACCTAATACCACTTTCATCTGCTACAGGGTACCACACTAATATGTTTTAGACGAGGATAGTGCAATGCAGTCTCGAGTCGGAGCAAGGCCGGCTTTAATGTGCGGAATTCTGGTTTTTAGGGGTGTGACAAGGCTGACGGAGAGTGTTCAGATTTTACAGATAAGTTTGTTACGCGCTGTAGTGGTCTGCGCTGTCACTTTATTCCTTATGGAGAACAGAAGAGGATACCGTTAGGACTACCAAGTTTACAGAGTAAGTGAATCAGGGACGATCTTCTAATGGTTCTCAAAATCTCAGCAAAAAGGACTGAGCTAATTTCAAATAATATGATTGCATTGAGAAGTTTAAACAACAGAGTTTAACTTACGGTTTCGGTTCCTAGAACTCAAGGCTCAGACGTTTTTCGAATCAAGTGCTCCTTGATTTTAATAAAATGTTCCGTCGAAACATTCTAACAATGACTTTATCGACTTTCACGAAGCTGGGTTTCGAATCGGTGGCCCCGCTCGTGAAGGATTATGCCTCTGTTGAATAGTGTTCCCCATTTGCCCCGTGGAGGTACGAGGTAGCCAGGAACCCAAGACCCAGGAGGGATGGTAGGTGGACCCCATGGTGTGAACAGGAAACGCCCCTTCCCGGTGGACGGGGCCCCCTAGGGATTAACTCGTGCTGGCTGGACAGAGCCTGGATTGACGTACGCCAGGTAACATGCCAATACCAGCAATACAGCATTAGGGGACGTACCACCTTCCTCGTCATACGTTACACACTGGACATCCCATGGTTTATTCCACACAGCCGCATCGCACAACCACAATACAACATAGTAGGTAAATACTAGATAGTATGGAAGGAGATATAGGCGACGGGACCGCTCCGGCTGAGCTGGCTGTAATGGCTATCCGAGGCTTGGCGAGCCCCATCCAAGCTCGCCGTACTCCACGTAGTGCAGCGGCAGTACTGAGTGAAGAAGAGCGGCAAGGCTCCGCTGGAGGTGTCTCCGGAATCATGGTGGAAACAGATTCAAATAGGCGGCGCCCCAGAGCCGCACCCGCGCAGGCGCTCGACGCGCCGATGAAAGCATAGAATGAGTCTGGCGGGGGAGGCGCGCATGCTAACTTTTCCTTGAACAAAAAATCATTCTAACTCCTTTGGAGTCTTTTGTTTAATGTGGAAGGACATCGTTTTGATTTGAAAAATGTTCAGATTGATTTCAAAAGCGTCAAGCTTGCTTAGAAGAGTGTTCAATTTAGTCGGAAAGTGTTCGATTGGACGTGAAAATTGTACATAATAATAATGTGTAGCAGCACACTGACATCAACGAAGAGTCTCCTTATGGTCCGTTACCTCGCTGACTGCATCATTCCCAGGTACACCTCTTCCTCCGTCAGCAAGATGACGTGCACGGAAGGAGCAGACGGCGTAACAGGGTCGACATTCTCGCCCTCGGATGCCTACTTGTGTAGCGACATCATGTCTCATACGCGTAGTCGCTATCGTCGTGAATATGCTGGGCGCCGAAGTGACTCTTCAAGGTGAAAGCACAGAGGAAAACTTTTATTAATATTAACGCACTTAACCGAGGGCGAATTATCCTGACAAGAAGAACGGATGACGAGAATGTCGCTTCACGCAAGTCACCTCAGAAGTGCTCCGACATCACACCAGTGATGCCTATTAAAATACCCTCCACCCACACCTACGTTTGGTAGGTGATATGCAGATGAGTGGAGTCTACAATCCCACTTTGCTGACAATGACGTAGATCTGAGCAATCGCCTGAGAGATCATGTTGTAGATTCCTATCTGGCTGAGCTTAGCGTTGAAGTCGTTAATGTTGGGAGGTAGGATCTTCCTGAAACAAAGCTATTTTAAATGACATAGGGCAATATATTAGTTTTTTAAGTCCATCCTATGTAGTTGGGAGGAGGCGCTCGACTATACTACTTTGCCATCGGCACCAAAACGGAAAACAAACCATTTTTCAAAAGCTAGACACTGAAATAGCTTACGTGTGGATCTTTTTTTTTGTTGCAATTTTCTTACCGGGAGAAACCACTCCGTTTCCTTCTTTTTTTCTGTTTGTTTCATTGATCGAAAGGGGGGGGGGTGTCCCTCCAAGCTCTCCAACTAACAAGGATAGACCCTCTTCTTTTTTCTTCGTTTTGCACATGTTCAACAGCAAACGTTGCTCTTGTTACCGCACCTTCATGGGTGTATTATAATAAATAAATAAATGAGTAAAACTAAGAAAGCGAGCTTGTAGAAAGATTTCCAAAAAAGCTTTCTATTCACTCTTGAAATCTTTTTCATATTTGAAAGAGCTGAGACAGCTGTTTTGAGGAATTGCATCAGATACTATAATGAAGGTAATCTATTCAAAAAGAATCGAAAACCCTTATATCAGAATGTCGAAGCCTTGTACGGAAGGATAGCAATAGTAGACATTGAATTTTCTGATGTGAGTTCTTCCTGTTCACTTAATCTGAACTTTAATTTCCTGGTGTTCCGCAGTGTAGCCGGTGCAACCCCAAGCGAGTGCCAGATTTTCTAACCCAAAAAAACTTTTCTTAAAAATCCACGACTGTTTATTGTCCAAACAGCGTCGACCGCGACGTCTACGAGTTTCATGTTCACTTGACGATGGCTACGAATCTCCTCCAGTGTGTGCTAGAAAGGGGGTGCAGACATTGCAGGAATTGCATCAGATAATATAGTGAAGGCAAGCCGCTGGCTGCAGGCCGCGGAAGCACTGACGAATGCTGCGTTGATCTTCTCGTCCGCCTCCTTAGCTGTAGTGCCCAGCTTGAATTCATACAAGTAAATGCCTCGGATTACCCTTTTGTCCATCTGCAAAAAAGTCAATAAAACTAAAGTTTTCCAAATTTTACATAGAAAATTTGGTACTCACCGGTAGAGCAAAGATTGCGCTTCTAAATGATATGCCACATGTTACGGTTTGTTTTTGATCAAACGCGTAAAGACGCGCCAAAAATGGCGCGAGCCAGTGCCATTTAATTCGTTACAACCTTGTAATACAGATTGTATAGGTATTTACTTCGTTATTTTCTTTATAAAAGTTCATAAAATACTTCTTATCAGTCAAGAATTTACATGAGACACCTTCAAAGTTTAAAGTTGGCCCAAATACTGTGAGTGAATTTAAGGTGTTCGTATGCTTGGAATCCGTCGCAAATAATTAGATAGGAAGCAGGCACAGTCCATCAACGAGTGTCCAGCAGTGGCTAGAATTTGTCTGGAAGCCATTTGACTGACCTAAGTGGCATACCATATGTACCTCGAACGCTCGTTGGAAGCGACAAATGGCTTCAAGGAAGAATGGCTCCTGTTGTGTAGAAGGTGATCTGCGAAGGAATTAATGGGAAAGATGCGTTCCGACAGATGGTTCTGTCAGCATGCCAGTTTTCTCATATTCAATTCGATTTCTGTGGACGGTCAGTTCTGAAAAACCGTTCCATGAGGTGCTTAATAGAGATCTACACGTTTGTAATCAAAGGGTGCCACATGAAGGAAGCTGTTTATCGTAATAAACGGCAACTAGTGAAACAACAGCAACTAGTGGTTTTCTGAAGAACTGTGGATTAGTTTAAACTGAAAACCGGACGGATACGTAATTATTAGAGATTATGCTCCTAAAAAGCTATGGCGGTAGACGGTGGTTTTGTACGGAATAAATATGGGTAAATGTGGATCAGAAAAATATTTCGCGCATCCATTTTATTGGGATTTCAAGACGTAGAGAAGTTGGAACAAGAAAAATGCAAATTTGGGTGACTTGATCGTAAGGAGCCTCCGACGACACGGCATTAGAGATGGCTTGGTGAAGCGGGAGGAGAGTAGTGTCAGCGATTGGTGCAAGCTCCGGGAAGCAATTAAGGTAAGTGAAGGCATTTTCTCGGCTAATGACCCAAATCCGGTTATTATCCGACGTCAAGCCGGTGCAATCCTGAAAGAAAAGCCGCCGGAAACACATTTTTTCGACAAAGTATGCCGTTCATCAGATTGGATGTCTCCCTTGGCTCCCACCTCGCTACCTCGCTAGTATTAATATAATGTGATAAAGCCTCGATGACAGCATGCTATGCGAAATCTGCTCTCTGCCTGTTTCACTGTAGGATAACTTTTGGCCTCTTGCGCTGTGCTCGTGGAATGAGAGCTGGCTAAAAACTGAAAGGGACTGTAGGCCAAGCTTCTACATTTTTCATCAACGCGTAGTTGAAGAGACAGTGACTCTTGGAGCTATAAGAAGGCCGCAACTGCAGGTTGAAAGAAGCGATCTCCTTGAGCGACAAAGAGACTCTCGACTCAAACTCAAGGCTACAAGCTTTACAACTCACTGTCAAAGGATTTATGAAGATATTACCATTTCCATTAGTCTATTTCAAAGATGGCGACAGGGTCTTCTGTTCTAGTGTAGTGACAACAATTCCCCTACAATACTGCCCGCGTCGCGCGGTCAAAAAGACGGTTTACGACGGAAAAATCCGTCGCAAACCGTCGCATGCTTATAACTTCTTTAATTTTAGGTTGTTTGAGAAACTTTTGGCACCGTTCGATTCGCCTCCTCGAGTTCTACGCAAACGTATATAGAAGTATATAGAAGTTTACCAGCCCACCGCGTTTTCGCCGTGGGTGGCTTAAAAATAACTGCAGCAGGCTTTAGCGATTAGAGCACTTTATTTTCCAGGACGTGCATGTGACGTTTAGTGTCTTCGGAGTATCTCAAGCATGGCGTGCGTTGTCACTGCTCTGTCATGCCTGGAAAGCTCCGAGAGTGCGCCGTGCACAATGCATATAAGATTGAACATATCAATCGAATGGGCGGAAGCATGTCCGCTGGGTTTCTATCTTCGCGTAATGGAAAATGTAAAGCCTTCAAGTCTATCTTGCACCGTTTGGAGAATTTTATAAGAAGTTTCCAGTCGTCCTATTTGGGATTTGCTCCAGTCAGTCCGACGACCCTTTGAAGTGCGCCGTTCACAACACATATGGGATCGAACCTATCAATCGAGTGAGCGGAAGCGGTTCAAATGTCGGGCTAAACAGTAAAGCCTACCCTCTTTAGGTGCTTTAGCACACACAGTGACAACAGCTTATACAAATGAAGAGGTTCTATGAAGCAAGAAGGGAGAGTGCGCCGTGTACAATGCATATACAATAAAACCGGTTGAAATTAGATTAGATTAAAAATCTCCAGCCGCCCTACTCAGAAATTGGTGTACTCTGCTTCGGGAGGTTTTAGAGTACGCTGTAAACAATGGGCTAAGGCAGTTCAATCAGCTAGGGAGTTGTGAGCACGTCGTGTAAAAAGCCTGCGCATTTGCAAGCTGTTAGCCCTCTGCGTCTTGCTGCAGGGGTCGACTGAAATTGGAAAAAATCTTGTCACACAAGGCTAACCCTGCATTTTCGCACCGCTTTAACTTTGTCCAATCGTAGGCTACATTGATGTATTTCAGGGCGCTGCTAGAACATTTTACTGCCTACAAAAATCAAGTTGAGACCGGAGAGGTTCACACATGACAGAGTTTTCGTGCTGCCAATTTAGCACAACAACGGTCGATGTTCTCCTCGCTCTTACTCGCCCACATCACAGTTCTCCCTACTCACAATAACACCATTCAATTCAGCATGAAAAGCTCTATCGAATGGTATCAAGCATGGCCCAACTCGAGGATATCGATTTTCAATGACGCCAACCATTGCGTGTGTCGAAAAGTTAAATCTGGGCGAGTAAGACCGCAAGAAACTCTAACCGCTATCTTTCACCGCTTTAAACTGGCAGCCGAGGCTACGGAAGTTTAGAAAGCTGAGGAGCTCTGAGCAGGTCGTCGTGAAGTACCTTAAGCGCTCTGTTCGTATACGCATTTCAAGGCCGTTTGCTCGCCAAGTTTTTCCACAGTGGTCCACCGAAATCGGGAAAAATGCTTCACACAAGCCTCACCTGCATTTTCGCACCCCTGTAACATTGCCTCTTCCTAACAAGGAGAGGTTCTCAACTCATGGTGAGCTTTTGCGATGCAATTTTGGCAAGATGTAGGGTCCTGTGAGCGGAGACCAGAACCACAGTCAGTTCTTGCTGAACGCTTCTTTAAAGACCTGAAAAGGAGGTCTGAAAGCGTGCGCGCAACTATTATCAACCCCTACGACACCCAACGATGTGTGCCTCAGTGGCGCAGCGGACAACATTTTGACTTGTAGGAGCACACCGGCGGGACTTTTAGTTGGAGTCCGAGTGCTACGATTATTTTTGCACGTATTAGTTTGTTGTTATTACACATGCTTAAGATCACAGGAGTCAATTTTAGACCGCCAATGCTTACAAAAAACCAAGACTCCCTATATGCGCCTTCATATGTGCTAGTTTTTCAATTATGCATATCTATACCATATCACTTCTTTACAAATAAAAAGTCTTATGCATTGATATGGTACAAAACTATGAAACAAGTAAAACACAAGTGCTTGTCACACAAACAACATCTTACAAGAGCCAGTGAGGAACAGCCTTCTCTCTGGCAGGAATGACCACTTCTTCTTCGTTGAACGCGTAATCTGTGGGTGTAGAGAAAGGTCATGAGTGAACATTGACGTAACATGAAGGAGCAAATAGAGAGCCTTGGTTTGTTGTAAGCACTGGTGGTCTAAAATTGGCTCCTGTGATCATAGGAAAGTGTAATAACAACAAACTAACACGTGCAAAAATAGGCGCAGCACTTGGGACTCGAATTGAAAAGCCCGCCGGCGTGCTCCTACGAGGCAGCAGTGTTACCGGCTGCGCCACCGAGACACACATCGTTGGGTGTCGTAGGGTTGATAATAGTTGCGCGCACGCTTTCAGATCTCCTTCTCAGGTATTTAAAGAAGCGCTCAGCAAAAACTAACTGTGGTTCTGGACTCCACTTGGGCCCTACATCCTCCCAAAAGTAGCATCGCAACAGCTCACCATGAGTTGAGAACCTTTCCTTGTAAGCTACACCGTTCTACTTCAGCTTACTATTAGGCCGTTTTACAGCCTATAAGATCCACGAGTTGCAGCCGAAACGATTTGAACTTGAAAGAGTTATTGCGCTCCGAACACGCCCGCGCGTGCAATTTGCAAGCGGTCGGCCATTCGATTGAAAGGTTCGATTCAATATGCATTGTTCCCGGCGCATTCCAAAGGCTAACTGGACAGCCTTAGAGCAATTCCTTAGTCGGGTCCTTAGTAGAAATTTATGATAGAACTCCCCAAACACCCACTCTACCAGTTGTCGAACCCTCTCGATTGATAGGTTCACCTCTATACGCATCGCAGGTGGCGATGTCCGTTCCTCCACGTGGTGCCACTGGAAACTGCTCGCTCTGTGAGCTAAGCTAAGCACGGACACTCGAATGCAGGCGACAGGCCCTTGTGACAGGCCGGCCTACGAACAATCCAATGTCACATCGTATGGGTGAATGTCAGTTCATGTTTTTCGAGATTGTGCTACGGCGTCCGCGGGAGTCGACGCGCACTCGCAGAGCCCGGCGAGTGTGTGAAGTATGCGAGGGTCCCTGATACGAGGACGGCATCGGGGGGCAATTGAGCTAGTCCGAAAGTCCCGTAACCTAGGCAAGACCCGCGTAGCAACGCTGAATATGGGTACGTTTACGGGCCGCTCGTGCGAGTTGGTTGAAGCACTGGAGCGTAGAAGAGTTGATTTCTGTGCGGTGCAGGAGACGAGGTGGTCCTGCCGCAAGTCAGGGGACATAGGACGTGGCTTCAAGGCCGTTCTATGTGGAAGTCCCAGGACCACCAGTGGTGTTGGTATAATCGTCTCCGAGCGTTTCCGAGACTCGATTGTAAGCGTCGAGCGCTTTGACGATCGATTGATGAAGATCGTTGTCGCCGCTAAGGAGCGACTCTTCCACTTCTTCTCTGCGTATGCTCCGCAGACTGGCTGTTCCGATCAAGCCAAAGATGAGTTTTGGTGCCTGCTTGATGAGAAGACAGCAGAGGTACCGTCGAAGGACGTCATCATCGTCGCTGGTGACCTCAATGGGCACGTAGGCGCTACGAAAGACGGGTACAGCTGTCATGGTGGATTCGGCTATGGGTTGCGTAACACAGATGGTGAGCGTATCCTTGAATATGCGGATTCGCATAACCTCACCATAATGAACACCGTGTTTCGCAAACGCAGCTCCCACCTTATCTCGTTCTATAGTGGGAACACCAAGACGCAGATAGACTTCGTCCTTGTGAGAGATTGTGACCGAAATCTCGTCACAGACGCGAAGATCGTGCCGTATGAAACGGTCGCCCCACAGCATCGTCCGCTGATCTGTACTTTGAAGATCGCTCCTCCGAGGCTGCAGCAGGTTGAGCGATGCGGTGCTGCAAGAATCAAGTGGTGGCGAATGAAAGAGAAAGAAGCAGCTGTGATTTCTCGCGTACGGTTACCGACAGTCACGACTGTCGACGAAACTTGGAAGAAAGCGACCGACGCGATACTTCAAGCTGCGAGGTCAGAACTTGGCACTACGAAGCCTGGACGGCGAAAGGTCGACATGCAGGCATGGCTGTGGACGAACGAGGTGAAAGAAAAGGTACGAGAGAAGAAAGCGCTTTATCATGTGTTTCTCGGCGACAAGGCCGCCAATAATTGGCAAAAGTACCACGAAGCGAAAAAGGCTGCCAAGAAGGCTGTGGCCGTAGCAAAAGCCACTCATTACAATGATGTCTACGAAAAGCTTGAGTCACGCGATGGCGAGCGGTATTTGTACCGACTTGCGAAAAACCGTCATCGCCAATCCGAGGATATAGAGAAGTTCTTTGGCATCAATGATGAGAACGGCCATCTTCTGACAGAGCGCAAAAAGGCATTGAAGCGATGGTGCGATTATTTCGAGGGAATTTCGACTGAAGAGTTCCCTCATCCGGCCGTCCCTTCTGTGGCTCCTATCCACGGTCCCGTCCACAAAATCACTGTGGAGGAAACTGATGCGGCTCTGAGGATGATGAGACCGGGCAAGGCGACTAGTCCAGATGACTTGCCAGCTGACTTATGGAAGTCGAAGTTCTGGTACTCTGCTGAGTGGTTGGCCAACTTTTTCAACCAGGTTGTAGCGGAGAAGAAGGTGCCTGATGTTTGGCAGGAAAGTACGACGATCCCGATTTGGAAGAAGAAGGGCAGCCCTGCAGACTGCTCAAATTACCGTCCGATTCGGTTGCTCTCGCACAGCATGAAGATCTTCGAGCGAATCCTCGATAGCCGAATTCGCGAAATCGTCAAGCTTTCCAGCAATCAGTGCGGGTTCGTGGCTGGTTGTGGCACTATCGATGCCATACATGCCGCCTCTGGTAGAGAAGCATCGCGAGAAACAGAGGCCGGTGCATCTTGCCTTTCTCGACTTGGAGAAGGCCTTCAATCGCGTACCGCGTGAGGTTATATGGTACGCCGGTACGCCCTACGACAGCACGGTGTTCCCGAAGAACTTGTAGAGTGGGTGCGAATGCTATACTCTTGTCCAAAGAGTCGTGTGCAAGCGGCAGCAGGAACCTCGACGGAGTTTCCCATCTTTGTTGGGGTGCACCAAGGATCTGCGCTTTCCCCACTCCTCTTTGTTGTCGTAATGGATGCCATTATGCGAGATCTTCAGAAGCCCGTCCCTTGGACGTTGCTATATGCTGATGACGTGATGCTCGCCTGCGAAGACAAAGGTGGGCTAGAGCGAGAGGTGCAAGCTTGGTGCGACCGCCTGGCCATGTTCGGACTCAAATTGAACGTCAAGAAGACCGAGTATTTCACGACTGACGTAAATGAGTCCGGCTCCATTAAGATTAACGGTACTGAGCTTGCACGCACTTCGGTGTTTAAATACCTGGGATCAGCAGCCTCTGATGGCGGTCTGATGGTTGAAGTGAACTCACGCGTGAGTGCAGCTTGGTCGAAGTGGCGCTCGTTGACTGGAGTACTCTGCGATAAGAAGATGCCAGAGCGCTTAAAGTCGAAGATCTACAAAACCGTCGTCCGGCCGGTAGCGATGTACGGAGCTGAGTGTTGGCCTGCGACAAAGGAAACGGAATGTCGCCTCAGCGTAATGGAAACGAAGATGCTGCGCTGGATGGCTGGAGTCACACGCTTGGACCGCATCCGAAACGAGGCTATCCGGCAGTAGTTCGGTGTCGCGCCGATAGCGGACAAGATGCGCGAAGCTCGCTTACGATGGTACGGCCACGTTCTGCGTGGAAATGAAGACAGCGTCCGTAAGATAGGCCTTAACTTCGTAGTGTCTGGAAAACGGCCTAGAGGGCTCCCAAAGCAGCGCTGGGCTGATACGTTACACAAGGACTTTAAAGTAGCTGGTGTCCACCCTGATCTAGCACGGGATCGGGAAAGATGGCGACATGGCACCAGAAAAGCGGACCCCGTCATGAAGCGGGACAAACGCTGAAGAAGAAGACCTCTATACGCATCGCACACGGTGCACACTTAAGTCTTGCCGAGACAGATTGGAGCAATTTCCGAGTGGGGCGGCTGGAAATATCTGATAATGTTTTCTGAACGGTTCGAAATAGTCTTGAAGGCTTTACATTTTCCAGTAAGGGAGGATAGAAGCGGAGTGGACATGCTTCCGCCCATTCGATTGACAGGTTCGATCCCATATGCACTGTGCACGGCGCACTCTCGGAGCATTCCAGGTATGATACAGCACTGACAACGCACGCTATGCTTGAGATATTCCGAAAACACTGTACGTCACATGCACGTATTGGAAAATAAGGTGCTCTAATTGCAAAAGTCTGCTGCAGTTATTTTTTAGGCCACCCACGGCGAAAACGCAGTGTTCTGGAAAAGTCTATATGTGTTTGTGCAGGCCTCGAAAAGGCAAATCGAACGGTGCTAACAGCTTCTCAAACAACTTAAAATTTAAGGAGTTATGAGCATGCGACGGTTTGCGACGGATTTTCCGTCGCAAACCGTTGACCGCGCGATATTGTATTGTAGCAAATGCTTGATGGGGACGGGCGACAGCTATCTTTAATTCCAAAGCTACCCTTAATTCTTAAACCTTTAATTTAGTTGCAACGTTTGTGTCAGGGTGAGAAGGCTGCGAAATTCAAGAAAAGGAGCCCCAGAACGACCATTAGCTGGGCTCCCTTTACTTCACTTGCCGGCTTTTGGGAAATATACCGCCATGGATAACATTGACAAGGAATACGACAGCTTCGTGCACTATCTCCGCGATAGTGCTAATTGAGCCGAGAGCTTGAAGACCACCAAGAGACGTCTGTCTACGGAAGCTCCTGAGCTGACAAGTCAGCGTGGAGCAGCGCGTGCGTCAGACGACTACCAAATGAAGCCCGAGCTTGCGAAGCTATGCGGAGAGGCGATACAGGAGGATCTTAGGGAGATAAGGGCGGAAGTGTTGGCTGAAGCTGCAGAGGTGGGGTTAAGCATCCGCAATGCTTGCCAGAACTTCACCAACTTCAAGAACTTCGCTTTAGACGAGAGAGGACGACCACTCTCGTCTAAAGCGACACGGTAGCAACGAGTTTTCCGGGGCGGGGTCGGGCGAGTTTTCGCACAGTATGCAGGCGATCGTTGCGGGACCCAAGTGTCAGTGTCTCCAATCAATCACCAAGAAACCGGCGAACGCTTATCAACCTTGATTTCGCTGGGAGATAATATTTATTTATTTATTTATTTATTTATTTATTATAATACACCCATACGGATGTGCCAATTCAATGATTCTAGTAGAGCACGAACAATACTAAGAAACACAAGAGAAAAAAACAACAACTCAATGGTCAGATTTAACAAAGCGGGGGCATTGAGAAAAGAAGGCTCACTATCAGTGAGGCTGCGCGGCAAGGGGAGAGAGCCAGAGGAAATGAAGGACAACAACCCACAAACAACATGTTCCCTATAAAATGTAAAATGTTTCATATTCACCTGGCCATGGTTTGTATGAAGTCAAATTGCACCAAGATACCTGAAGGACTATGCAACACTACTACTTAGTGCCAACGAAGATGACTATCACATGCCAGTTATTTGTTAGTACGACAAAATATGTGCCCGATAGAAGTATACGGCAAGCTGTCAGAACTGGTAGTGTTTTTGATAGCCAGCCTGAGGCACTGGATAGATGTAGCAACGAGTGAAGGTCAAGGAAATTCTAGTGCTTCAGACTTCAATGTAGAACCACGGCAAGATGTCTGATTTTTGGAAGAAAGTAGGTAGAACATAAAGCTAGTGGGTGGTAAGCCAATCAAACCTCAGCACCCCCACCCCGCGCTCACGCCACCAACGGCATCGCCCTCATGCTCTCTGCCTCCAGGACTGGATAAAATACCGTGAACAAAACAAGAAAACAACATAAGGCACGCGGAGAGGGAAGCTATTTCGTCTGATCAGGAGCAGCCATCGTAATTTGAGGTCCATTACTGCATATATGATATGAATAGCTTGCTAACGATAGGAACATCTAGATCTATTTGTGACTTCTGCAGCTCAACTTTGAAAGATATCAGCCATCACTGAACAGTTCTGAGCAATTGAGGCAGCCTGAACCTGAAGCGAGGTACTCAGTATATACTTGGTAGATTGAGAATTGAAACCAAATCCACTTCCCTCAGTTTCCGTCGGAAGGCTGCGCTGGTAGGAGCTTCAAGAAGGGTAGGGGGCAACATTTGTAGCCATCTAGCGGCTCGGAAAAAGAAAGTGCTATAAATTTTGGTCTGATACGTTCTATGTAGTCTTAGCGTCCGCAAAGAAAAACTGTTTATACGGCCAAAAGAAGGTATGAATACCCAGTATTTGCTTGGTCTTAGCTTTGTTTCTCCCTTGATAATTTTGAAGCAAAAAACCAAGTCACAAAATATTCGGCGATAATGCAAACTCTTTAGATGAAAGATGCGTAGCCGCTCGGAGTAGCTTGGCAACATTTGAGGGAAGCCGGGATCTGGCAAGCATCTATACATCAAGATCTTAGTGAAGACCATTTGAACTTTCTCTATTTGGCGTATCTGCTTTAACGTATAGGGATTCCAGATTTGCGAACCATATTCCAGAATTGGTATAATATAAGTCTTGTAAAGTTTAATTAATATGGAAGCGTCGTTGCACTGAACATTCCGTAAAATTGCAAATAGTGTTGAAAAGGCTCTTCGTATGACGTCATTAATATGAGATTTGAAGTCAAGCTTAGGCGTTAAAATTATTCCAAGGTCCCTTACTTCGTAGCTGGTTTTCAGCAAAATATCACCAGCCCGGTACTCCATACACGGGGTGCAACCAAGATGCATAACTGAAGTTTTCGAAAGGTTAACAGGGATATCCCAGGCAGTCGCCCACTCCATCATGTTTGAGATTGACTGAGATAAAGCCTGGTGTACCTCTGTTTGGGTTTCAGCATTATAAATTCCATACACTTTAACGTCATCAGCAAAAACCTGCACCTTCACTGAGGGACTGGTAAGTAGTTTCTCCGGTAAATCGTAAGTGTAGGCCAGAAAAAGTAAAGGGGACAAAACTCCCCCTTGTGGGAGTCCACTGGTACATAAGTACCGAGTAGAAAAACTGTTCCCAACTTTAACACACATGTGCCGATCACTCAAATATGAACTTAGCCAGAGAAGTAAGGTTCCTTTTATGCCAAGATGATAAAGCTTGTACAACAATTTCTCATGATTAACCTTATCAAAAGCTTTGGACAAATCGAAATAAATGACATCAACAGAGTGGCCACGATTCATAGCTAAATACCAATCAAAATAACAATCGGCCAATTGAGTAATAGTTGACGCTCCAGCAGTGAATCCGTGTTGCTGAGCTGGGATAGTATGGTTTTCGGCAAAGTGGGAGCTAATTTTATCACGAAGAAGTTTCTCCAAGACTTTTATGGAAGGTGGAGTAATACTAATAGGACGGAAGGATGACAAGCATCTAGCGCTGTTATCTTTCGGTATTGCAGTTATGATGGCTTCCTTCCAAATTGATGGAACCTCACTGAACATTAAGGAAATATTGAAAATAATGGACAATGGCTTGCAAAGGGAATTTGCACATTTTTTATAAACTATTTGGGGGATGCCATCAAACGTCGCTGAAGTAGACTTCTTCAAAGTTTTTAGAACTCGCAATACATCACATGGTCTTATCAGTAGGTCGTGCATAGAATCAGAGTTCATAGTTTCATTTAGAAAATCGCATGATGTCCTCTCGGGTCCTGAATTAAAAACGGAGACGAAAAATCCTGCTAAAGCTTCCGCTTTTTCAGCATCACTTACCAATCTGTTTCCACCATCATCAGTAAGCACATAGGACTTGTTCGTCTTCTTAAGCCTAGACTTAAGAATGGAGAACACTTTGCTACCATTTTGCAATTTATTGGCTCGCTTAATTTTGTTTGCAGAAAATCTTTTCAAATGAACCTCCAATTCACTACTGACACGCTTGTATTTTCGATGAGATAAGGGGTCTCTCAGGGAATGAAACAATCGAGTTTTCTGAGCTAAAAGATTTGAAATATGCCTAGGATAGTATGACTTAATTTCGTCCTTATCACTAAATGGCACATGGATAGCAAATCCCGAGTAAAGAACCCTACAAAATCTTTTGTAGACGTCTTCAACCGAAGTGTAATTTTGAAAGGTCTCCCACCAGTTGACAGAAGACAGATAGGACGATAACCCAGAATAGTCAGCTTTGTTAAAATTCGGAAGAGGGAGATGATTTTTCACTGCAATGGGAGCCTTAAGTTGAAATGAAACTATGTTGTGATCCGAGTTCCCTAACGGTGGTAAAATTGAGACATTATGCACACAAGGGATTGATGCCAGAATAAGATCCAATACGGAATCACCTCGAGTAGGAGATGTAACGTATTGAAAGAGCTTACAACAATCGAAGGTTTCAACAAACTTTTTTGAGCTGAAATTATTAGCTTTACCTTGTGCCCAATCAACGTCGAGATTAAAGTCACCCAGAACCACAACACCGGATTCACAAAGGCATAATTCAAACAACAATTCCCTGAGAGACTCATCATCAGTAAGGGTAGAGTTGGGCGGACGGTATACGAGTACTAACCTTAGGGAAATCTCGCTTGATGAGTCGAATGCATCCAGAACAAGAATATCGGACTTAAGATTAGATCTAGAAGGAAGAGCATATTCGGTCAGATTGATGCAATCCTTGACAATACAACATATACCTCCTCCTCTACGCCCACTTCGATCAGCACGAAAAAGCTTGTATGGTGAATCGCCAATGATTTCGGAACTTGATATCTTTGAAGATAACCATGTTTCTGTGATAAAAATCATGTCGGGGTAATAGGCATCCAGAAAAAGACGAAGATGTTCAATTTTGTTTAACACGCTCCTAGAGTTGAGAAGGAAACAGTGCAGAGTGGAATTGTTTCGAGTTAGGCGTTCACAGTATCCCCCAACCGCCGGTCGTTTGGGAGATCCTGGGCACGCCTCAACTCTCCCTTGTACACAACCCATACACGCCTTTTCAGCTGATCGTTCCGATTTTTACATTCTACCCTTAACTCCCTTTCATGTATGCGCTCTTCTTGTGTCATACTGCGGCGTATGAACACCCTCTGAAAATTGGATGATCGAAGTTTGTATGCGTTTGACAGCACTCTTTTCCAATGGGTCTTTGAAGGTAGAACGATTTTCACTAAACGTGGCTTACCCTCTCTAAACTCTCCCATCCTATACGTTGCTGCTGGCCGACACTCTACTCCCAATATGTCAAGCATAGAACTTACCTTGTCCTCCAGATCAATTTGTCTGCGTGAGGGGGACAACTCAGACGCAGCTTCAGGTAAGTTGTAGACAACGACACTTCTTTCTCTCTCATGTGCCTCCATCGCATCAGTCAGGTCCTGAGGTATTTTTGATTTTAAAGCATTCACCATTTTTTCGATTTCAGGGTCCTTGGTACGTGCCAGAATAGAGTTCATGATTTCACCCACAGACATCATCGAATAATCAAGATTAGCCGATGATGTGCTACTGTTAGGAAGATCTCTGGCCTCCACGCTAGTAGCGTCAACCTTAGTCTTCGTAACAGTATCTCGCTTTTTGTTTGCTCGCATCTGAGACATGATCCCGAAGTGGTCACAACAATCAATCAACCTAAATCGATGTAAATCGAGAGGAGCTACGCACCCCTGAACAAAATATCGATTCAAAATCAAAAATAACTAGAACTCTATAGCTAAATTTTAGTCACTAACAAGAATTCACTAGATGCAATCAGAATGGCCGCAAAAAAAGGGAAATCTACAATGAGAACAAAGGAAACTTAGCCACAACGTAGGAGGAGAGCCGAACACAGCCACTCGACGTGGGCGTCTCGACGATGAGTGTCGATATTTAATATCACTTACGCGCAATTCCTACGAGTAGGCTTCTGTGCTCAGCAGGAATCTATGGAAGCTGCATTGAAAAGGAAGACCGATGCTAGGGATGGGCGCTAACTACAATACGAGCATGGAGGTAGAAATAATAAAAACCTCTCATTCCCCTTCAAATGTTTGCAAATGTTTGCACTGTTGGGATGGGCATGAGCTCCTCTTTTCGCTTCCATAGAGAAGTGTCTATGGCTCACATATTATATTTGTTTTGAGGAAGTGATGCCATACACCTGTCCACATTGTTCATTGATTGTGGAAATTCCATTTAAGTGGAGTGCAGTAGATGGCTGAACGATTTTCATAGTTTGCTACAACGAACTATGGCGCTCTGGTAGTTGTGGGGGTCGCCTTACAAAAAGTGTCACTAACGCGAAAAAAGAAACGATGACACACTTATAATCAATCACCTGTAATACCTGTCATCCCGTTGATAATCGACTTGCTCGAGCGGGCGCCAGCAGCTTCTCCATTCGTCCCTCTCGCGTGCCAGAGTGCTCTAATGGATCATCCTCGCTCGAGGGACACGAAGAGCATCATATCGGTCGTTCAGGGCTTTCACGAAGAAGTCCGACCAACGCGTTGGTGGGCGTCCTGGTGTTCTTTTGACATCCCGCGGAATCCAGTTGGTAACGGCTCTCGTCCAGTTGGTGTCTGCGAAGCGCCGGCCCACTAACTTTCGACAACTTGGCCCACGCAACAGCGTCCCTGATCTTCGAACGTCGGCGAAGCTCGGAACTCCGGAGGCCTTCTGTCACTTGCGTGAGTCGTGTCACTCCGAGCATCGACCTCTCGATTCCACGCTGCGCGACGCTGATCGCGTGTTCATCCTGCTTTCTCATAGCCCAGGTCTCTGAGGCGTATGTTAGGGCAGGAAGAACAGTGGAGTCAAATAGGTGGGCACGGAGTCGGACGTTCTTCGTCTTCTTCACAACTTCTTCGACGCTCTTGAAAGCTCCCCAAGCCGCTCGTTTTCTCCGCTCAGCTCCGGCGCTAGGTCGTTGCCCATGTTGACTTCCAGATACACATAGCTGGAGCATTCGGAGATGTTCGTACCGTTGAGCGAGAATGGGGCATGAGAAATTTGTCCGTTCCTCCTGAACATCGTCTTCGTAAGACTCAGCTGCAGTCCAACGTTCCCACATACACGATCGAAGTCGGCCAGCATTCGCTCCGCCTGACTGATGCTCGGTGTTATGAGCACGATGTCGTCAGCGAAGCGAAGATGGTGCAGTTGCCGGCCGTCGACCTTCACTCCCATGTCTTCCGATTCTAGTTCGCGCATGACGTTTTCGAGGGTGGCGCTGAAGAGCTTCGAGGATATGGTATCCCCTTGCCGAACGCCTCTCTTCACGTCGATGACGATGTCGATGTAGAATGGTGAGATCTTGGTCGTGAATCCATTGTACAGCTCTTGAAGGACTCTGATGTACTGAGTAGGAACCTATGAGTAAGCAGGGCTTCGAGGACCGCTTCAGTTTCGACGGAGTCGAATGCCTTCTTCAGCTCCATGAACGTAAGGCACAGCGGCAGCTTGTACTCTCGCGGCACTTCGATGAGCTTCGTGATGGTGTGTAGTGTTTAGTGTATCGTGCTGAATCCTCTCCGAAATCCTGCTTGTTCGCATGGCTGTCCTTCTTCCAGCATTCTGCTAATCCTGTTCAGGATTAGTCGAGTGAACAGAATGTAGACTACGGACAGCAGGCAGATCGGGGGAAAGTTGCCAGTGTCGTGCACGTCTGCCTTCTTGTACAGCAAGACGGTCTTGCTGGTCTTCCACTGAGATGGAACTTTGCACTCCGACAGGTAGCGTGTAAAGAGCCGCGCCAGGGTGTTGATGAGCGCTGGCAGGAAGTTCTTCAGGTGTTCGGGTCTGATCCTGTCGGGACCGGGTGCTGTGCGCTTCTTCACCGACGAGATGGCGTGTCGGATTTCGAAAGGGAGAACAGAGGGAACGACGTATCCATCCTACGGAAGATGGCATGGGGGCAGGTGGACGTGGCTATCGAAGAGATCGGAGTAGAAGTCGTGGATAACCTTCTCCAAGGTCCTTCTGGAAGAGGTGACGGTTCCGTCGGGACGTCGGAGAGCGGTCATCTTGGTCTTGAAGTTGGCGAAGTTCCGGCTGACATTGCGGATGCTCAACCCTGCCTCTGCTGCTTCAGCCAACACTTCCGCCCTTCTCTCCTTAAGATCCTCCTTTATCGCCGCTCTGCATAGCTTCGCAAGCTCGGACGTTAGTTGGTAGTTGTCTGACGGTCGTGCTGCTCCACGCTGGCGTATCAGCTCGAGACTTTCCGGAGACAGACGTGTACATGTCCCAGTTGATGGTTGTTCTGGGAGTCCTTTTCTTGAACTTCGTGGCCTTCTCTCCTTGACGCGAAAAGCGGAACCTCGCGCGAAGGAGGCGGTGGTCCGATCCCGTGTAGAACTTGTAAACAACGGAAACGTCGGTCAGGCATTATCTGCGGTTGAAGGTGATGTGGTCGATCTCGTTGTGAAACAGGCCACCGGAAGACTCTCAGGTCCATCGTAGGGAGGGAGGCTTCTGAAACTGTGAGTTTCCATGGATGGTGTTGGTCGACATGATAAACTCAGACAGCCTTTCACCTTGCTCGTTCCACTCCAAACAGTGGATTCCGATGTGAAGTGCTTTCGGCGACCTTCGTGGCTCGATCTTGGCGTTCAGTCGCCGTTGAAGGCGCATGTTCCGAGGAACAGCTCTTCTCCGGAGTAGTAGGCGGCGTGTAGGGGGTGGTGTCTTCTCGTCTCGGTCATTCCGATGACGTCTTACTTGATCTTCCTGGCTTGCGTCATCAGGTCCTCGACGGATGCTTCCTATGCGAGCGTGCGGGTGTTTTAAGTACAGATCGTCATCCCAGTCCTTGTCCTTCTCAATTTGCGCAGCCTGGTTAGACCCTGAGATTTTGACAGCCTCTTCGTGCTCGTCCTTCCTATCGCTGCAGAAATGGGGACTCTTTCGGGGCCAGGGGAATGAGACCCTTTAGTGCTGCTGTGTTTGACTGCAATGCAACACGGATAGCTAGTCAGGCTCAGTCGTGCGGGCGAAGAACTCCGGGCAGCCAGCCAGACTGCACGAAGGGATGGGGCGAGACTTTTGAGGCGGCCTCGAATTGCCTTACGATGTACTCCCAGTCTACCGAGTGCAAGCTTTTGGCCGAGCCGACACAGTTACAATCCGCACTGGCGCAAACACATCCACGCATTGGGCATGAACATACTGCTCCCGCGCACAAGGAACGCGTTGATCCGACACAGCAGGAGCAAGGAGTCCATCCCCTGCATCCCACCTGCGTCTCTGGGCAGTACACGGTCGCATTTGGTTCGCGTTTAATTCCCCTATCCACCACCCGGGACGCGCCACGTGGCCCTGCGACAAGCGGCCCGAGATCCGTCTTAACAAGGGAGCCCGAAGGCTCTCTATCGAGGGAGATACGTGGGCACACCTATAATAAACAAAACAAACAAACAATGCTATAGCTCTGTTCTGTGCTATAGTTTTGGGCGGGGAAAGGGACTCCAGGATGTGTCTGGAGTGACGCACCCATGTCAAAAATTGACTACATCCTGGAGTTCCCTCCCTTGCCCAATAGGGAAGCAAACTGAATACGGATCTGTAATCGAGAATAGGAGATGGAACTGCATTTACATTCGCTGTATGTAGCTACTCGCCACACCTGCACCCCACGGTGTGCTATGGTGACTCCTCCCCTAACTACCATACCGCCCGTACTATTTTTAAGAATCACGATTGCCTGGGGCTGCCCTGCAACTTAGTTCCAAGCTTACAAGAGCAGCTGAAAATTAAATAGCCTACTCCAAATAACAGTGGATTTGGTCTTTTGCGCTCCGAAGCAATGTTCGAAACCTTTTGTGGCTAACGCTTCCCTTCTGTGCTGGCATCACCCAAAACGTTGTAGCTGCAAGGAGCACAGCAGCAGAATCTTCTTCGAATTCGAGTCAAAAAATGGTTTATGCGTTTATTGATGAAGAAAGCTCTTTTCGTTTCCGTCTGCAGGTCCAAAACAACAAAGGAACATAAAATATGGACCTACTTGAGGACGTCGGAAAATGATTTCAGCAGAAGTTTCCTACCGCTTTTAATCCGCACTTAAAACCCTTATCTTCCTCTTGATGGAACCTAAGAGGGTCCACTCATAGGTCCACTCGAGTTACCTCGCCAGTTAGAAGGTCTTATATGTGTGAAAGCATTGCATTGTATTTACTTCATCTGAACGCCACCACGTGCAATTCTGTATAGCCATAACAGTGAGAAGCAAGCACAGCGGAACACAAAGGTAAAAATCTGCACTTCCTTGGTCCTCAGGTTCAGAAATAATTCTCTAGTACTCTCTGGGGCTATTTCTACTAATAATCCTATTTATCGGGGCTCTACATTCTAAGCCCTATCATTAACCATAGGGCAGGGACGCAGAGCTCGCCTCCGGCGGCGTCCCTGCCCTATCCTTAACCATCTCGGACATTCGGGCTCGACGAGCCGAACCGAGTAGCAACACGAGCCACGCGGTCGGGTGGCTCGAGTTGCTATTGGGGGGAACAGCTGTTGCTATCCGGGAGAAGGCGGTCAACAGAGGGGCGGCTCCTGTTGCTATTGTGTTGCCGCTCGGTTGCTACCGTGTTGACGTTTGGTTGCTATTATGTTGCCGCTCGGTTGCTACCGTGTTGACGTTTGGTTGCTATTATGTTGCCGCTTGGTTGCTATTGTGTTGCCGTTCGGTTGCTATTGTATATATATATATATATAAATATATATATATATATATATATATATATATATATATATATGGGCAGGATAAAGAATTAGGAAACACTTATAATTACAAAATTTATAATATAACAATTTATTTATAAATTGGTACATGTAAAGTGACAGTAACAGTGGTGTAGCATAAGTGACATCAGAGAATGCTTAATAATTCATACACATTCATAAAGTGAGATTAGAGCATAAAGCATACAATGTGATAAATGAGAATGTCGTCTATTCGTTGTGGTCATCGTCCTCGTTATCGTCATCACCATATAGCTGAGACGAGCTTCTTCGGTGCTGGCCAGCGTGAACGATTTTCACCTTCTAGAAAAAGAAATGTTTAACGCTTTCCTAAGCAAATAGAGAAAAGCAGACGAACCGGGCGTGGAACCAAGTTTCCCTTCTCGTCTTTGACATACTTCCTGATGTCGTTTCTAAAAAGATGAATTTGATCTAGCTGATTAAGAGGTGAGACAAAGCTATTATAGTTGCAGACAACTTACAATGCACGCTGCAGTGCACTTCTCACATGGTGCCCCCAGCGCCTCCTCGCTAGTTTGCGTTCTGCCAGCGCAGCCGCCCTCTCATCGCCCGTGTCGCCCAACATGTTCCAATAGCTGAATTGAACTCCGACGTTTAGGCCTTTGTCATACCATCGCTCACCTTGAGCGACGCCCAATGATATGCACCCATATCGATTCCATCGCGCCTCCCGATCGATATGGGAGCTTATCATTAGGCGTCGCTCGGGGTGAGCGATGGTATGACAAAGGCCTTAGTGGCCTAGCGGCCGGCACCCATCTACTTAGATTCTTCGCCCCAAGCCTCGAGGACAGAACACCTCGACCGTCTTCTTTGGTCCCTCTTTATTGTTTCCTCGTTCACTTGTCCCCTCCCCCCCCCCCCTTACTGGTTCCCCTTCACTGATCGTCCCTTCACTTCTGAATCTAAGGTCTGTGGCAGGTCTTTGAAATCCCGAGGCACGTTGGACGACGCCTTCAGAGTCCCGATGCACTTGGACGCCTTCGGCACGTCTTCTAAATCCGCATCCTGGACATCTGCGTCAAGTTTTCTGAATTCCTACTCTCGGCGCATATCCCGTTCATACTCTTACGCGTGGCCCGCTCAAAATATTGTAAACCTGGGTGACCCGCTGCTGAGGCTATACAATGGCCCGCAGTCGCCGATGGTAAAGTTCAAAGAAAAACCGGCTGCCATACGCTGCCCTGTCGAAGAAGACTCTTGGCTTTGTGCCACACTCCAAGTTACTGACAAGGTGGCCCACGGATTAACAGAATTGTATATAAAGATCATAATTATTCTCGTTCCGATTTTCGCTGAATAGTTTACCTGTAGGGCCGAATGTACGTTTAACTGTTTGCCGCCAGCACGGCAACTACAGACGCCAATGCGTCGCAGAATCATTCTAAATTGTCCTTTAGCGCAAGTCTAGAAAGGGGAGTCCATATACTTTCCCCTACCTGGTACCTCTGCGCTAACAGCGAACTTCCTAGGTGCCCTACAGTTACAATGCGTGCGTAAACGTGCTCAATTTCTTCATTTTAAACGTCTTTGTACACATTATACGAAGGAGGAGGACGATACCGGCACTCTAGACTTGAGAATGTGCTTAACGTTTTACAAACATTTTCCCAATGTTGGCAAACGATTATATTCTTTATGATTACAGTGGAAAGAATGCTATGCAAGTATACTTAGCATGTGATCTCCAGTCTAAAAGTTAAAAGATTTGGAAGTTCACTAGCTCTCCGGGGGCGTTTAGCTCTAACACTTTATCTTACTGCATTGTTATTACTTCGACATTATGCGGTAAGAAACCGCGTAGAACAGACATCAACAAGTTAACGTGACTCTTGGGAACGCCTCAAACAACGATCAACCTCCAGATGAGAAGTTATAAAGAAGCAAAAGTAACAACATTTAGCTGTAAGTGGGACTGAACCCATACGCCGCACCCAAATGTTATAGCTGCCACTAAGTCGGACCTCGTCACTTCTATTTCTCAACCGGTCTAGAAGAAAAAGTGCTTGACGATTGCAGAATCTCGTACCTGACTCCAGCAACGGCGCCGTCTTTTTTACCGACCGGCTCGTCATAGGTGACGCCTATCCAGATGCCTCCCTTGAATTTTGTCTTTCCATTGAACGACACCACTCCTCGACGAGACATGGCTCCGCGGATCCGCACTTCACACCGATCGCCAACCTGTAACATTCGACACCTCTTAAGTGACAGAAACTAATGAATACGTACCGTCAGAAGCAGCTCAAGAAGAGGGCTCGAATTCGGTACCTAGGGAAGCGCTAACATCCTACAAAATACTCTGACAAGCCCCATAAGTCCCAAAGCCAGATTCGAATTCGAAACCCAGGAGCTTGAAGTTAGTATAGATAGACTCATCGCTGTTCAGTTTTCTGAGAAATGGTTTTAATACGACGTCACTGTTCATGCAACTGAAGCTGCTTCGACACCCAAATTCATAAACACTCCAGCACCTTTGAATCTTTTTAAAATCCACAGAAGATAAGCGTTTACTGTACTACTGCCAATTAGGAGGGAAAGTGATGAACACCGTGAAAGGGCGAAAATAGGTAAAAAAAAACGAACCTGAGGAGCATGAAGCTTAAGGCGGACCCACAACGCTTTTGTTCTTTCGCAAAGACTAACACTTTCCCAAGAAATGTTTGAATAAAACGCGCTTAAAGTAAAAGACTTGAAGAAAAGTCTGTCGCTAGGCGCCACCAGACGTTTCTAGCGCAAGCTGTCCTCGATTGAAGGAATGAAGCGGGGTCGACCAAGAGCAAGACATAGAGTTTCGAGGAAGGACAGCAAACGTCCTGAGAGAAAAAATCAATTTGGATTAGGAAGACGTTACATCATCGTGAAACAGAGCTGGAAGTGGAACATCTTAAGTGATAAGATATGTACTGATCGTGAATAACAGCATAGGAATTAAAGGGCAACTGTACAGCATCCCTTCCTTCTCGAATTGCGAAAACTGGGCCACAGGAGAATCCAGCCAGGCCCGCCTGCCTTTCGGTTAGTCGGATCAAAACTATTAGTTTTCAGTAGGACAGTATCGAAGAATTTCACGCTCAGGCAATTACTTTATGATTGCACTGCGAATAAATCAGCTGAACGCATGTTCAATGACGATAGTGACTTCATACAACCAACGAAATGGGAACAGCCAAAAATGTATCTGGAATGTGCACCTTGATATCTTCAGCCGCACTCTCCTTCGCCTCGTCGCCAGCGGCTGCTGTGCTCTCTTGCCCACCTGCATTTTGGGCCAATAGTTTCTTCTTCCATGCGCGAACGCTGTCTGAAAAAAAGCTGCTGATTCGGTCAATTAATGAGAAAGAGCTAATTGAAATGAGCATCCTAGCAGAACGCATACGTCACTGCTCATCTGTTTCCATATTTAGATGGCCTTTCTGAAAAACTTAACTAAATCCAGCAGTGAAATAACACGTTTTCTCCACAAGTTTAGAAGAATATACTTGTTACAGAGCAAACGCCGTTCAAGCAACGTATATCATCGAGAGAAACATAAAGAACACAAACAGCACAAAACGCTAAAAACAACGGTGCGTGTGGATACAACCTACATATCGGATATAGCTAGAAGTCGACGAAATCGGCAAAGTCACAAGCATTGCGTTGCTTGTCTGATTTAAATCTCGCTTGATACGTCACTTTATCATTGTCGTCGTGTTAATATTCAGCTTTATCAAGCTTCTCTACTTCACCTAAGAGATAGAAAAAATGCTCAAGAGATAAAGGCACAACTGGTTCGGAGGAGGGGTACATTATAATACTCACAAAATTGGCTAACGCAATCACAGGTAACTCACACTCAACAAGGAAATGCTGCTAATACTGCTACACGACTTAGTTCTCGGCGAACAGATCACACAAGTTCGCGACGAAATCATCGGACGAGATAGAGTTGATAGAGGGAACCTCGGCAGTACTATGGAGTATAGCTCGCGTGTCTCCTGATTGTTAATTATCTCCTACCCCATCATTTATCAAAATCTTCTGTTTCGTGATATTACTGTTTCGACCGTATATTCACAACAAACGCCTCAGGTTCAAGCCTATTAAGAAGGAGTGAGGTCACTTTCCTCCTCCTTCATAACGCCAACAGAGTTCGTGCAAAAAAAAAAACAAACAAAAACTCAAACGAAACCGTTAAGCATAGTTGCGTAATCATTATAACTTCGAAAAGACACGAGTACTCACGAGGAGCGTCGAGTCTCTGACACCTAACATTACGCTCGCGAATGGGTGGTTGAGGCATGTATGTTCCAGATGGGCCTCAGAAATGGCTCAGATCACCACAGGGGCAGAATACACCATAACTGCATAAAATTCCTAATTTCATGCAACACAAAATGTCGCAGGATTGCTTCACATGATGACGCCTCTGGGTCGCATAGGGTCGGGAAATCTTGTGTACAGTTCATATTGGGTGAGGAAACCTTTGTGAAACTATTGCTGCAGTAGGCAACTCTGTCGTTTTGTCCAAACCAGTCAGACACTCCTGTACACAACACCCTCAGCCTATGCAACGTGAAGTTTCACTGATTTGCCTCACCCAACACGAACCGCTCCGGATCCTGTCCAAGTGGAAATGTTGAATCGACGCGATTGAAGCCATGCTGCTGGCACTCACCTTCACGCTGGTTGTACTGCTCCTCGCTTATATTGAACTTCTCAACCATGCTGTCATCCTGAAGCTTTACATTCCCTCCAGATGTGTCGACAGCATGTAACCGCATGCCTCAAACTCTCCGGGTAAACGCTATATCGAAGCGGACCACCATCACCAATGCTCACCATCCCTGACACCAAGCTCCTTTAGGCTCTTCGATCCGTCCGTCAATGAAGACACAAACTTGCCCTCAGCGTTGTGTAGCTCGATGTTGATTGTCTCGGCGACGGCTCCAACGACCAGCTCCAGTTTCTTCTGCAAAACACACCATGATCGATATTGGAACCCCACACTTGTTACCAAGCAACCGATCAACATCCTACATCAAGCACAAACGAAACTCGCGCGAGACACCGATTGCGAAACTCTGGCAATATGCCAGCTTTTCGGCTGCACAAACTGGGTCCCGTCACGAACGCATATACTAGTCACTGCGCCTGGATAGCAACACATATTCCGATCCTCCAACAGAATAGCAACACATTGTTTCTATTGCAACAGAATAGCGACACCTGTTTCTGTTGGCAACCGCTGTTGCTATTCTGCTGAAGGGGGCGTGGCTGGGCGGAGACTGTTCGGCTCGTCGAACCCGAATGTCCGAGATAGCGGCGAGCGGCTTTGCCGTAGAAGTGTGTGGGGGCCTTTAGACGCGACTGGGACGACCCGAAAGCGGCTCACTCAGACAAAGACGCGGGGCAGTGCCTGCGAAGCCAGTTAGACCTATGTTATATTTCGGCGACGCGTAGCCGACGCTGCGACCCGTCAACGACAGCCCGCTACCGAATTCGCAGTCACCGACGACGTCTGTACGACGTCAACAGGAGAGCACCGGAGGACATTTTTAGCATAGGAGCGCAGTGTACTAATAGAAGTACGGGGCAGTGCTGAGCATTTAACGACTATTGATTTACCGATTTAACGAACTTACCAGCATTTTTGTTAAATTTCTTTATTGGATTTTAGCAAAGGCCTTTTTCGTTAAATCGTATTGCAATTAAATTAAATGCGGAATTTTCGAAATTCACTGAAACATTTAACTCTTAAATAATGTAAATTGTATAACGGAAAAGATCCTCGTAGAGGTTTGTAGTATCATTTCAGAAAGCGAGGAAACACTACTTATTTGAATCAGTTTCTCTACCGCCGTTTCGTACTTTTCTGTTTCAAGGCCGTCTTTCAAATTCTTGCTGCTCTGTATCGGTTTTTCGCAATTCTTCACTGTTCTCTTCACGTTTTCAGTTTTCTTCGCAGTTTTATTTTGTGTTACGTGCTCTGTAAGAAAGCGAAAAGGCCTAGAAAACCCGAGTAAAACGGCTGAGAAGAACAGAAAAGAAAGATGACAAAGCGAAGGTAACGTAAGGATTAGGCTCCCACTTCCTCCCCGAAGCTAAAGAGAGTAAAAATAGCACTATTGGTGTCCGCAAGACGGGCGTTTTTGCACTACTTGGTTTCGTAATTCGAGGTCCGTTGGGGATGATGGCAGTGCGGGAACGAAAAATCAACCCACAATCGGAGCGCATTTTCTCCCAACCTTGGATGACGTCGTCGGGATCGCCGGCACTTCATCGACGTTTCGGAAGTATAACATGGGCATTAGGGGTCTTAGTGTGCTCGCCACGCGTGACGCGATGCATGTGTAGTGGCCAAATTGATCGAGCGACGCGGTTGATCAATTCCGCCTAGTGCCCACTCGCGCCGTGACACCCCCGCTTCGTGATGGTTCAAGATAGCCCTTGCCGCGGAGGCAATGATGACCTGGCCGACCACGGGAGCCCGCAGCTTAACCAGATTTGGTGTGATTTACAGTTAGTTAGTGAGTTACAATCGATAGAAAGATTGGAGGCTCAGAGGGCTTGCAGTGACAGTCCTAACAAGGGAAGCCCACGAACATCCTCCAAAGAATCTCAACGAGACCTATATGGTCTTGTAGGGTATCGGACGAGGAATACAGAACTGCGTTTCGTTTTTGCTACGGGCCATTGGTTGGTCCAAAAATGGCAAAAAATAGTACCGCTTCAGAGTGGGCTGAAAAGGCAAAAGTGGCATCTGAATAGCCAAGTCGTGCAGAACGTGACCTATGAAAGGTTTGGAGCTCAAATTAAAGTTAGATTATAGTAATAAGATAATTTCCTACGCTTCCTAGACGAAGCTGCAGTGTACATTCAAGTGATTCATTTGCAATGGTGAAGAAATTGCCACCGCGAAATTGCCATTATCTGAATCATCCAATTGTCCGGACCTGGATGATTCGGACAAAATCGGATAAATTCGGATAACCCGTTCAATTTCCTCGCTCCATTATGAAATCGCGCACCTCGGATAAAAGCACATTTTAAACGAATTCCGGGGCAGGCACGCTGCTTAGTCATACGTTTTCGTGCCCCACTGTAAAATAGTGTCGTACAGACGTTGAATACAGGTGGCGATGTCCGTTCCTCCACGTGGTGCCACTGGAAACTGCTCGCTCTGTGAGCTAAGCTAAGCACGGACACTCGAATGCAGGCGACAGGCCCTTGTGACAGGCCGGCCTACGAACAATCCAATGTCACATCGTATGGGTGAATGTCAGTTCATGTTTTTCGAGATTGTGCTACGGCGTCCGCGGGAGTCGACGCGAACTCGCAGAGCCCGGCGAGTGTGTGAAGTATGCGAGGGTCCCTAATGCGAGGACGGCATCGGGGGGCAATTGAGCTAGTCCGAAAGTCCCGTAACCTAGGCAAGACCCGCGTAGCAACGCTGAATGTGGGTACGTTGACGGGCCGCTCGTGCGAGTTGGTTGAAGCACTGGAGCGTAGAAGAGTTGATCTCTGTGCGGTGAAGGAGACGAGATGGTACTGCCGCAAGTCAAGGGACATAGGACGAGGCTTTAAGGCCGTCCTATGTGGAAGTCCCAGGACCACCAGTGGTGTCGGAATAATCGTCTCCGAACGATTTCGTGATCGATTGTAAGCGTCGAACGCTATGACGATCGGTTGATGAAGATCGTTGTCGCCGCTAAGGAGCGACTCTATCACTTCTTCTCTGCGTATGCTCCGCAGACTGGCTGCCCCGATCAAGCTAAGGAAGAGTTTTGGAGCCTGCTTGATGAGAAGACAGCAAGGGTACCGCCGAAAGATGTTATCATAGTCGCTGGTGACCTTAATGGGCACGTGGGTGCTGCGAAGGACGGGTACAGCTGTCATGTGGTTTCGGATACGGGTCTCGTAACGCCGATGGTGAGCGCATTCTTGAGTATGCGGAATCTCACCATTGTGAACACCGTTATCCGAAAACGCGACTCCCACCTCATCTCATGCTATAGTGGGAGCTCCAAGTCTCAGATAGACTTTGTCCTTGTCAAGGATCGCGACCGAAGCATTGGTACAGACGCGAAGATCGTGCCGTATGAGACGGTCGCCCCACAGCATCGAACGCTGGTCTGCACCTTTAAGATCACTCCTCCGAGGGTGCAGCAGGTTGAGCGATGCGGTGCTGCGAGAATCAAGTGGTGGCGAATGAAAGAGAAGGAAGCAGCTGTGATTTCCCGCGTACGGTTGCCGACAGTCGCGACTGTCGACGAAACTTGGAAGAAAGCAACCGACGCGATACGCCAAGCTGCAAGGTTGGAACTCGGCATAACGAAGCCTCGGCGACGCAAGGTCGACAAGCAGACATGGCTGTGGAGGGACGATGTGAAAGCGAAGGTTATAGAGAAGAAATCGCTTTATCATGTGTTTCTTAGCGATAAAACAGCCGACAACTGGCAGAAGTATCAGAAGGCGAAGAATGCTGCAAAGAAAGCCGTGGCTGTTGCGAAAGCCACTCATTACAGTGATGTCAACGGAAAGCCGGAGTCGCGCGATGGTGAGCGGTATTTGTACCGACTTGCTAAGACCCGACATCGCCAAACCGAGGATATTGAAAAGTTCTTTGGCATCAATGATGAGAGCGGCCATCTTCTGACAGACCGCAAAAACGCGCTGAAGCGATGGCGTGATTACTTTGAGGAAATTTCCACTTTAGAATTTACTCACCTGGCCATCCCTTCTGTGGGTTCTGTTCACGGTCCCGTTCACAAGATCACCGTGGAGGAAACAGAAGCGGCTCTAAAGAAGATGAAGCCATGCAAGGCGACAGGAGTCGAAGCTCTGGTATCCTGCTGAGTGGTTAGCTGAATTCTTCAACCAGGTAGTAAAGGAGAAGAAAGTACCGGAGTGTAGGCACAACAGTACGACGATTCCGATTTGGAAGAAGAAAGGCAGTCCTGCAGACTGCTCCAGCTATCGTCCGATTCGCTTGCTTTCACACAGCATGAAAATCTTCGAGCGAATCCTCGATAGACGAATTCGTAAAATCGTCAAGCTCTCCGACAACGCTTTGTGTCTGGTTGTGGGACCATTGATGCTGTACACGCCGCCCGCCTCCTGGTGGAGAAGCATCGCGAGAAACAGAAGCCGCTGCATATAGCCTTTCTCGACTTGGAGAAGGCCTTCGACCGCGTACCGCGTGAGGTTATATGGTACGCCTTGCGACAACGCAACGTACCTGAGGAACTCATAGAGTGGGTGCGGATGCTTTACTCTTGCCAAAGAGTAGAGTGCAAGGTGCAGCTGGAACCTCAATGAAGTTTCCCATCTCTGTTGGGGTGCACCAGGGTTCTGCGCTTTCTGCACTCCTCTTTGTTGTCGTCATGGATGCCATTACGCGAGATCTTCAGAAGCCTGTCCCAATTACATTGCTCTTTGCTGATGACGTGATGCTCGCTTGCGAAGATAAAGATGATCCCGAGCGGCAGGTGCAAGCTTGGTGCGACCGCCTGGCGATGTTCGAACGCAAATTGAACGTCAAGAAGACCGAGTACCTAACGACTGACGTAAGCGAGTCCAGCTCCATCAAGATTAACGGTGCTGAGCTTGCACGCACTTCGGTGTTTAAATACCTGGGATCAGCAATAGCGTCTGACGGCGGTCTGATGGTTGAAGTGAACTCACGCGTGAGTGCAGCTTGGTCCAAGCGGCGTTCGCTGACTGGTGTGCTCTGCGATAGGAAGATACCAGAGCACCTGAAGTCGAAGATCTACAGAACAGTCGTGCGGCCGGTTGCATTGTACGGCGCTGAGTGTTGGCCTGCGACTAAGGAAGTTGAAACGCGCCTCAGCGTCATGGAGACGAAGATGCTGCGCCGGACGGCTGGAGTCACTCGCATGGACCGCATCAGAAATGAAGCTATTCGGAAGAAGTTCGGTGTCGCGCCGATAGCGGACAAGATGCGCGAAGCTCGCTTACGATGGAACGGTCACGTTCTGCGTGGAAAGGAAGACAGCGTCCGCAAGATAGGCGTTGAGTTGGAAGTGTCAGGAAAGCGGCCTTGAGGACGCCCGAAGCAGCGTTGGTCGAATACATTACACACGGACATGAAAGTAACTGGCGTCCACCCTGATCAAGCGCATGACCGGGAAACGTGGCGTCATGACAACAGAAGAGCGGACGCCGCTACGAAGCGGGACAAACGCTGAAGAAGAAGAAGAAGAAGAAGAAGAAGAAGAAGAAGAAGAAGAAGAAGATTGACGTTGAATACACTTAGCACGCTGCTGAGCGTTACGTCGATCGTGGCATCTTTTCCTTCAAATACCATGTTGCTCCTAGGGGAGAGACTAAGGCAGAAAATCGATTACGCACGCCCTCTGATCGGCACTTCGCTATTCATATTGTATAGCATTCGGCGCAAATTGGCATGTGTCTACCATTTGATGAACTGTGTTAGACCATTTCTAATGTAATTCAACATTCATGAGCCTCCTTAAATAAGGATAAAGGATAAAGGACGGCGTTACTCAATCCCTTCTGGGATGCGCCAGCGCATTCTACTTCTATCCGGATCTTAGAATAAGTCATCTTGGAACCAGGGATATGAGCTAATTTTAATTAAAGGAAAAGTGTAAGGCGGAATACGGAACGGAAGAGCTCAAAAATGGGCGGATTTTGTAGATGATGAGGTCATACCATTTTCTTCGAATAGCGAGGAACGAGATATCAAAAATTTTATTGCGTAGAGGGGCTGGCGGTATGGTGGAGTATCTACTCATACCCATGAAGCCTTATCCACAGCTTTCTAGTAAAGTTGTTCTGCACCGTTTCAAGTTTTATTATGTTTCGACTTGAGAACGGATTACATACGGTTGTACCATATTCAAGTTGTGGTCGTACATAGGAGTTATGCACTGAAACTAAATGCTTAAATTAGTGCGCAAGGATTCGAACATGTTGAATGTGCTTGGCTTTACTGGATACGTCATCACAGTGGGAATTAAAAGATAGGGTCAGTAAGAAAGGAAGAAGTTCAATGATGGGTCTATCTATGGAACAGTTTTACATGATTTTGCCTTCCACCACCAGAGTTGCACAGACAAAGCTTCATTTTCCAAGATATAGGACTTCCCTGCGTGACACGTTTTTCACACAAAGGGCTGGTTCCGAATTCATCAAAATCATCAATTTCATCGAAGGCATCTCCAATTCCTGACTCCTTAAGTAAATTCAAAAGGCTTTGAACAGACATTTCCAAAACGCTTAATTGCTTATCTTTCTACGAGTGCAGAAATCTATGTTTTCAATCAATCTTCTTGTTCATCATGTTCCTCTTTCGAGATGTTTTTTGACAGTCCTTTTAGTATCCTCATGAATTGTTTATGAACTTCACGTATAAATTAATAAAAATAAAATAAAAACCGGAATACGAAACACCGAAACGAAAATGGCTCAATACTCACTACTTCTTCTAAATTTTCATGAATATACATATATCCATAATGGTAGTAATAATTGAGTTGCCGTTAACGAATTTAGATAGCGGGCAAGGCAGCATACGACTCGTTTTCAGCAACATAACAACAAAAAAACCTTGTATTCCTATTATTACTGAGATGATTTGCAAACTCTCTCTGTAAATAGGAAGAAAGTATTTTAAACGCAATGAACCCAGCTGAGAGTAAATGCCAGAGATTTCGCCATTTATACCACCTAACCGGTCTTATTGAATGTCCCAGGTCTATCCCAATTAGGACAGGGCAGAGTCAAGGTTACAGTCACATTCAGCATCCACGATACAACACCCACGCTCTGAGTTTCCATGGGTACCATTGTATCATTTGGCGGTAGCTGAAGCTCTGAAACAAACTCAGAGGAGGGGATTGGAGAGGCAAGACACCGCATGCCCTCGACTAGCACAGATCCAATGTCTTCTGTGGAGAGCATTGTTAGCATCCTAAGAGTGCTTAAAGAACTCTGATCTAGATTTGATGCTCCAGGCCAGACCTAAGTTTATTAGGGAGAAAGATAAGCATGCTAAGGATATGGAATTTGATTCTTTACTCAAACATTGATGGATCTACGCTATTCGATAGAATATCGCTTCAAGAAAAGAAAAAAGAATCAAATTTGGTTACTGTTTCGATACCAGGATGCATCACCGGTTTGAAAGCAACACAATCACGAACGCATATTTAATCTCTTTCCTCAGCCTTTGGTTTATGTTCAAGAGGTGGATGGAGGCAGTGCAAAGCAATGAATGAGTGGTGAGTCACCACTTCCGTTCCGCCTACCGGCCAAAAGAGAGAGGAACACGGAACAGAACGGAAGGACTAAAACGGCCGAAAACCGAAATTCGGAACACGGAAGCGGAAACTTCGCACACCCCTGTGTGGAATGATCCAGCTTGTGTGGAATGATGTTTCCATCCTTGACGAGAAGTGAGAGTGTTTCCATTCATGCACTGCTGTTGTTGTTAAGGAATGGTTCCTCCTTAAGGAACGGAAGTATTGTGATAAACTGCATCTTGCGTTAATGAGTCGGATATCCGAAATTCGGGCTCTCGAAATTGCCGTTATCCGAATCATCCATCATAGTTTTGTCGTGCGGGGTGATGTCGAGCATCCATTAAACCATGCTTGTCACTGAGGAAGCTTTCTTCAGATGCTGTCCCCATATGACCGCTTTTGAAAGTTCTCAATTACTTTTGGAAGTGTTTTTCACTGTCGCCTCATTCGTGAACGCGACCGACAAGCATTGATTTGACCCATCATCAAGACACGCTCATCGTTCTTCAGATTTCCTTACAGACTCCTCTTTATTCTTCTCGCAATTTTCACTATTTTGGCTAACTCTTACCAAGCACAGCATATTTTATCTACCTCGTGTGATTGGACTCCTGGCTGTGTATTTTTTCCTCATCACTCTCGTATACACTTACGGAAGACGGGTCGGAGGCGGCAGCGCGACAGGAGGCAGTGCCCCTTGCTGGAGGGCGTGCGATCTTCCTCTCATCCTCCTTGCTCACCCACCCCTATCCCCTGGGCTTCACCGATGGTCTAACGGCTGCCTTACAAAACCTTTGACACGCAAAACAAAAGATTCCTCATAACAGCGGCTGTAGTTCTTGTCGCGCTGCCGAGGCATTGCAGATAGGAGCATTTGCACTCACTCCCTCGATTATGGAAATCGAAAATAATTTCGTCCGAAATTCATCTCTAAGGTTATGTGGGATGCAGATCACCAATCTGGCAACCATTTTCGTTGAAACGATGGATGGCAGAAGGTTACGACAGGTATGTGTAAGTAACAGGTGTACGCAGAATAACCGGCACTGCCCTCTTTCACGACTCCAGTGGTCGAGGAGAGGACAAGGAAACCATTTCGCCCAAACACAGCCCACGGAGGTAATTTGGAGTGCTGATCACTAATATGATACCTGCTCTTAAAATTTCAGTATATTACGGTAGGTTGCGATAGATATGGGTGAGTAAACCTGTCCACGTTTTTGGGATCGCTTTCTTCTCCAATGTGGTCAGACTTGTTTTCCAACCAGCGACTTCAACCTTCTATGGAAAGTCGTGCAAGCAAAGTGATAATTTAGAAAAAGAGTGACAGATTCGTGGTCATCGGCTTAAATAATTCCCATAGGGGAGGTCTGGGCGGAATCGGTGGTCATGACTTCGTCGCCTTTATTCACCATTAGCCAATAATACGGTAACCTACCGTAGCCAAAATGTACTCTTCATTTGCAAAAATGGGAGCAGTTTACAGAGCGAACCACACGGACAGCACGGAAGCGAACCGTCAACTACCCTCTCGTAAATCCGCCTCACTACCCACTCGGCCACTCAGTCGCTGCCACCGCCGTTGAAAATGAATCACTTCAATGTACAATGCAGCTTCGTCTAGGAAATGTAGGAAATATTGCTATAATCATACTTTAATTTGAACTCCAAACCTTTTCCAGGTCAAGTTCTGAGCAGGACAGGGCCATTTCAGGTGTCAGCTTTGCCTTTTCATTTTTTGCCATTTTTGGACCAAGCAGTACCCGTAGCGAAAACGATACACAGTCTTGTGATCCCCGTCGGATGCCTTAAATGTCCATATAGGTCTCGTTGATGACTCTCTTTGGGGGAAGTTCATGGGCTTCCCTTGTTAGCTTTGTACTGGTGAGTATCCTACCACTTCCTGTGTCGCAATTTCAAGCTCTATTGAATGAACCAAAAAAGGATCATGCCTCTACAACCCTCAAGGCAAATATTCTGAAGGTCCTCAATCCCTGAGCATTGCAACAAGTCGATCTTTTCTAACCGTCTTCTGAAGACGTAGCTGTTTTGAGAGGCAAGGAGCTCACTAGGTAGGAAAGGGAGCCACCTAGCAAATTGAAAGAGCACGAGATGGAAAGTTCTCAGGCGTTTTTTCTTTCGCAATTTGGCGTAGTCAAGTTTAAACCCACCTGAACGTTCTCTGCAAGTCCTAAATACCCAACATTTGCTAAGCAGCCAATTTCGCTTCACTTCGAAGAATGCGAAAGCAGAAGATAAGATCCGCAGCTTACCTTCTATACAGTAAGTTTTCAGGCCTAGAAACTTTAAACGCTCGCTGTAGGCCGGTAGGTGCTGCCAACTTAAACCAGGCTGTAATCTGCAGTACACTAAGGGAGAATGTTTGCTGTACTCTTTGAATCCTAAGCATAAGTTTCTTATTCTATGGACTCTAGACATGAGAGTGCTCGAGATGGGGCCAGACGTACGATCTATGCAGGCGAACAAGTATTGTTGGATTACCACTGTGTACATTGCGAAATATTGAAAAAAGTGTTATGTAAGCCTTCCTAACAAATTGATCAATGTGAAATGAAAAACTCAAAGAGGTATCAAATAGAATTCCTAGGTCTTCAGCAGTTGTGGAACATTTTAGTATTTCACCGTCTATTTCATACTCAATAGAAAAAGAATTTCCGTAATGTATTAGGTTGCTGCATAAGTTCTCGGACATTTGGGGCATGAAATATTTATTATCACAACATACGAACAACAATATCAAATCATTTGAAGTAACCACCCTTTACATCAATTGTCTTTCGCCAACGTGCTGGTAAGTCATGGATGCCTTTTCTCCAAAACATGGCCGGTTGTGATTTGAAAAATGTGAGCAGTGCCTCCTTGACATCCTCTCGGTTCCTAAATTGCTGGCCGTCCAAATAGCGTTGAAGACTTAAAAACAAATGATAATTAGAAGGAGCGAGATCTGGCGAGTAATGTGGATGTGGAAGAACGGTCCATCCGTAGTCCGCCAACTCAGCCGCCGTCGCTCTAGCAATATGCGGTCTAGCGTTGTCGTGTTGAAAATACAGCTTCACTTGCTCTCCTCGTGTGGCTTGAAGATGGGCCCTCAACTTCCTCAGTTGGTTGACGTAAACCTCTGCCGTCACTGTTATCCCTTCGTCCAGCAGCTCCCGGTATTCTACGCCAAGAACGCTCCACCAAATGCATAGCATCACCTTTTTCACGTGAAGGTCGGGTTTCGGAACGTCCTCTGCCTCTCCATTTGCGTCAACCCACTGTGCACGTGATAATTAGAGTAGAGTATCCACTTCTCATCACCGGTAACAAGGTTGTCCAGCCATCCGTGGTTACGTCTGAGGGTAAGGAGAGATAGAGCAACATCGGCTCTGCGATCCATGTCATGTAGTGTCAAGTCGTGAGGTACCCAGCGACCCAATTTTTGCACCTTGCCAATCGACTTCAATCCTCGAGCGACTGTTGAGTGACTAACACCAAGCGTGCTTGATAGTTCGCGAGTGGTTTGGTGTGGGTCCGCTTCCACTCTACTTCGGAGGCCATCCAAATCCAGTGTCATCGGGCGCCCTTCTCGTTCATTATCTTCAACGGCGAATTCACAAACTGCAATCTTCGAAAACCACTGGTACACAGTACTTCGTGCAGGAGCACTCTCGTTGTAGACATCCTTCAGGCGACGATACGATTCGTTGGCATTGAGGCCATATTGATGCAGGAATAACATGACGTGACGAATATGCGTCTCAGTTGGGATGAATTGCTTAGCCATAATAGCTGACGTTAATAACGCAGAAGTAAATGTTAGGAGCAGTTTTGTACCACTTTCCTTTCTCTATCGATCGATCATTTACGCGTTGTTACATGTGAGAAATTTGGCGGGAAAATGCGCTTTCAATTCAGGAGGGATCAAATGTCCGAGAGCTTATGCACCAACCTAATAGAATGAAAGACTCGCCAAAATTGATTGCCAGGCCCCATTCTGTAGTCTACGCACTAAGCTTGCTAATTGAAAGTTTTAAAGCATTTTTTACTGCATCACAAATTTCAGTGTTGTAAATGTCGTGTGTTTTTATGTCGTCGGCATCTCTCACAGTTGACGCACGAGATTTCTTAGGAATTGCAGTAACAATTGCATTTTTCCATACTTCGTGGACTTCTCCAAGCATGAAAGAGGCGTTGAAAATAAAAGTCAGAGGCTTACATAGGGAGGTAGTAAATTTTCTATAAACAACTAAAGGGATGTCGTCATAGGGTTCAGAAACAGGTGGTTTCAACCGCTTGAGGACCTTTAAGACCTCGCATGGGTGGAAGTAAATATTTCGTAATCCATGACAATTTGATGAAGCCAAGGTTTGCGCACAACACATTTCTTCAGAAAGAAAAACAGATGCGAAATAGTCACCTACATAGAGCTACGGCTTTACTGGAATCACTAATGCAACTTGATCCGTTTAAGTCAAGTGAAGCTGTTAGACATCAAGCAGGCTTCAACTTACTACGAATGTATAAATACAGTTCCTTCATAGATAGACCAGCATCCGTCGCCGGCTTCGCCGGCGCCGTACGCTGGACATGCGGGCCACGCCAGGCTTGCCGGCTTCGCCGGCTTCGGGTGTGGCGGGCCACGCTAGGAACGTAGCCCTAACAAAGTTTGGGATGCTTGTTCAGCCAGCGTCCGTCGCCGGCTTCGCCGTCGCCGTACGCTAGACGTGCGCCACGCCAGGCTTGCCGGCTTCGGGTATGGCGGGCCACGCTAGGAACGTAATCCAAGCGTAGCAAGGGATGATTCCTCAGCCAGCGTCTCTCGCTGGCTTCGACGGCGCCGTACGCAGGACATGCGGGCCACGCGAGGCTTGCCGGTTTCGGGTGTGGCGGGCCACGCTAGGAACGTAGCCCAAACATAGTTTGGGATGCTTCCTCAGGCAGCGTCCGTCGCCGGCTTCGCCGTCGCCGTACGCTAGACGTGCGCCACGCCAGGCTCGCCGACTTCGGGTGTGGCGGGTCACGCTAGGAACGTAGTCCATAGCATGTGCATAGATTGAAACAGAAATGAAAATGGGTGAGGAAAAGGTCAGCGGCAGTGTGAAAATACATAAATGCAGACGAAAATGGAGTAAGGGACGGATGTAAAAATGAAGTGAAAATGGAGGGTGAAGGTGAATGAACCCGTACCGAGAGCAATCGCACAATGTTCTCTGCTTTGCATCCCTTTGGCAGTCTGTTCATAAACACATTAGATAGGATCAACATGCCACCATCGACAGTTCATGCGCCGTCAGCAGTAAACATCCTCGGAAGCTGGTGGCGCAGCGGACGCGGCGGACTTAGCGCGGCGGGCGCAGCTGACGCGGCGGACTTAGCGCGGCAGACGCGGCGGGCGCAGCGGACGCGGCGAACTTATCGCGGCGGCGGACGCGGCGAGCGCGGCTGGTTTGAGCGCGGCGGACGTGGCAAGCTTCAGCGCAGCCGACGCAGCGGACGCAGCGGACGCAGCGGATGCAGCGAACGCAGCGGATGCGGCAGACGCAGCGGACGTAGCGGACGCAGCGAACGCAGCGGACCCAGCGGGCTTCATCGCAGCGTGCGCGGCCGGCTTCACATAAGAGTGCATGTTGGCTTCACTTAAGAGTGCATGCTGGCTTCACATAAGAGTGCATATTGGCTTCACATAAGAGTGCAAACATGTCGTCGGACAGTGACTGATGCCTGTCCCGATTATATATGGTAATAAAATATAATAATAATAATCAGCACATCGATGTTCACGATTGGCCCAGAATTTTTTGAAATGTTGATCAATGTCTCTGCATATCTTTCCATATAGAGGTTAAAGAGAGGATTGGGCAGCGCTGCAAAAAGTCGTTGCTTTTGCTCAAGCAAGTTCTGAGACTGCATAGGAAAAGTTATTTGACGCCTTTTTTATTTTTTCTAAGGCCTTACCGTAACCAAAGCGACAACTTGGCATATAATACCCTACAGAACCTTTGATATAACTCCAATGTGTAAGTGAAGTTGTTGAATATTTCTAGCCAGTCCACTTTTCTTAAACCTTCGTTCAATGAAAAATGGTCCGCACGGAAGAAAACCTGGCAAAGGAATTGGCAACTCTTTAGGAATTCGGGAGGCACTTACGGAATAACATAGCATGCTATGATCGGAAGTAGCTAGAGGAAGAAGCGTAGTGACGTCACGAATAATTGGGGACGTTGTGGGAATGATGTCGAGTGAACCGGCGGACGATCTGATCATTTGTTCAAAACCAGCATCCTTAAAAAACCTTAAGAAATATGACGAATTGGGAGAAAAAGATGTAAGCTTGTTCCAGTCGATTTTTAAATTGAAGTCGCCAAGCACTATTGTGTCGCATTTAGCGGCCACAAGGGTGGTAAGCAACTCAACAAGATCTTCTTCATCTGACTTTAGCGAATTTGGGGACGGCAGACAAATATGAATATCAGTTTAGAGGAAAAAATGGGGAAAAGGAATTCCAAGCAAAGGACATCAGATTTTAAAGAAAAGCTGTAGTTTACAGTGTGGGCTATAATACTGCTCTTAATTATGCAGCAGACACCTCCTCCTCTAGATCTACTCCAATCCTGCCTGTGTAACTCATAAGGACAGTTAGCGAGGACTTCAGAATCAGCAATCTTTGCTGACAACCATGTTTCGGTAATAAATATAATATCAGGCTTCAAATCGACGATGAGGTGTCTTAGGGTGATGCAGTTTATTCATCAAGCTACGTTCGTTGAAAAAGTAGCATGAGAGTGGTGTAGCATCACCGCGCTCACTCAAGCGTTTCCCGAAATTCCCCCAGGAATTTGGGAAACGCGCCTGAGCTCGCCGCGGTAAACTGTCTCTCTTGTCTATCTTTACCTTTGCTGCGTTCTCTAGCTAACTTATGCATCTCGAAATTTTTCAATTTTCCTCCGCTGTCATGCTTTTCCGGACGAAGATATCCGAAAAACCTGCACTGCGGAGGAGGCGCGCGTTAGCCAGAGCCCTTCTCCAGTGGAAAGTGGAGAGGAGTACAACCTTTACCAATCGCGCACGTTCCTGACTTGGCTTGCCCATACGGTAAATTTCCACTGGACGGCACTCCACCTGCAATACTTCCAGAATTTTCATAACTTTTTCCTCCAACTCTCTTTGATGGCTAGACGGTGAGCTGTCGACAGCCGCCTCCTCAACCCCTGCAATCACTATGCTACGTGAATGCTTCTCCGACTCGATCAAGTCTGAAAATTTCTTCGGATTTTTTTTCCGAGAGAGCCTTTAACATAGCAGTGATCACCGGGTCCTTGTTCCGTTCCAGAATGCTTTTAATAAGATCACTTGCTGACATTCTGCTATAGTCAGCATCTCCTGAACGGCATCGGCTCTAGCAGCTGTCTCGGCCATCGCAGTACTGCTTTTTTGAACTCCACTGACGTTGCTTGACGTTCGACTGCGGGTTGTGCGAGGCATTCTGCTTTGACCTACCCAGAGACTTGCGGAATATTGATTTCTTCTAAAAAACAAGAAAAAATAGAAATTCAGGCTCAGTACAAAAGGCTTTGCAAGCGGAGCTCAATGGAAGGGCAAAAAAAAGTTACGAACCCAAGGAAATCCGCTGAAAATAGACAAAAACCGAGAAACGAAGTAAGCAGGAGAGCAGTGAAAAATGCGGCCGCACAAGACGGAGGCAGGAGATGATTCCGAACCTGTGTCGAGCAAGAACTCTACAGGGTGACCGTTGACGACTGCTTCCACCCACACGCGTGGTGAATTCTCTCTAGCTGTCGCACTCAAAGTCTTGATTGTGCGCCCATGTCGTCTTAAATTCTGCTTTCCTACTGTACTGTTGTTCTTCCCCTCCTTGGCTACCATATCAATAGCGCTCACATTGCCAGCGATTGTCTCACTGTTCCTCTTAAGACTCAAAAAGTTCTCACACTCCATGTAGAGCTCCTGCACGAACATTTTCAGCCTTGTACTCCCTATCTAAGACTGTAATGATTCTCTGCATTATCTTGGATTCCATTAGAGACTTCAGTCCGAAAGTCTATAGAAGGAACTCAATTCCATTCAAATCTAGCTCGCGGGTTTTGCTTTCTCACAGATTTCGTTCACACGACCAGCATATGTGAGGTAATCCTCACACGTCATCTTTTCCAGCTTCAAACACTGGTATCTGGAGGTGAACTCTGAAGTCTTCACATCAAACAGCTGCTTCAACGTGTTCACAGTTTCATCGAAAGCGATCTCCAAGACTTCTTTAGGCAGAACATGACTCTGGCACTTCTCGAAAGATGCAGCATCAAGCTTCTCACAGAGGAGCCTCACTCTCGCACCCTCTGGTAGCTGCCTTGCACTCTACAAACATCTCTATGTACTTGAAGTACCATTTTAAGAAGCATGACTCTGCAACAGAATCGAACACGAACCTTTCGATCCGATTACATAATGCTGTCATTGCATTTGGCACCGACATGGCCTCACAGTCGCGCTCAACACATCTGCTCCTATCACTTGTCTGAGCACCATGTCCAACATGTCCTTCTGCTACTTCTCAGCAATTCGCCTTTGCTCCTTCATGAGCTCCTTGAGCATGGACACAGCTAGCTTGGAATCCATCTTAGATTAACCCAGCACTTCCACAAGGCTTCTTTCCTACAGCAACAGACTTTCTTCCTTCTTGAAATCTTGCTCAGGTGTCCTTTCCTAACTTCGCTCCTTTAGCGGGAAGTGGCACACCTGATCGCCACTGTTGTATTCCTGAGGATACACTTTACAGGACCTCTAAGGCACGTAGGATGGTTACTCCCCCATTAGATTTTAGCAGCCTCTCCGTACTCTTCTTTCCCATCGATCTAGTAATGGGAGCTCTTTTGGAGTCAGGGGGAATGAGGTTCTTTAGTACTGTTGTGTTTGACTGGGTTGCACACGGGTAGCTTTTGGAAGCTATGCATTTCCGCTGTAAATGTATAAGGATAAAGGATGAAGGAGACAGAAAGAAGGACTAAGGTAAATTCCTGTTTTAGAGGTGCTAAGCATACCACTTTTATTACAGGGCTAGTACAAAGCAGCCGAGGAACAGTAGGAATTCTTAACTTCGGAAAAACTTGAAAATAACGATTCATCCTTCATCATAGGGCCTCGCTATCCTTCATCATAGGGCCTCGCTAAGCTCGCCGCTGGCGGCGCGCTCTGCATCCCTGCCCTATGATGAAGGATAGGGCAGCGGCAACGCCGCAAAAGTGTGCGGAAGCCTTTAAGGAATAGATATATTCATAAGTTCATCACAAACAAGAATTATCTGTTTCCAGGGGAATCACCAGAAAGAAATGACACCCCTATTCCCAGCTACGTGTAATGAATTTTGTGACCGCAAAATTGACAGTGTGATATTTCACGTTCTTAGAGACCAGAACAGATTTGCTACAGATTTACATACAGTACCGGACGCGTCTTTTGAATAGACGCCGAAAAAACCGCACTTTTGCGGCATTTGCGTCTTTTGCTATAACTCTCCAAAACGTCATCCATTTGAGAAGCCAAGAGTACATTTGAGCTCAGGAGATTGAGCTCTATCGTTTGGTATATACACTTCATATGAAAGATTAAAAATGGCCAGAATTGAAAACTTGCGCTCCATTGAGAAGGCCGGCCGCGGACGAGTTGTCGGCAGCAAGGGTCGAAAACCGTTGCTTGCTCACAATTCCTCTAATTTGAGGTTTTTTGAGAAACCGTGGTACCGTTCGATTCGTCTTGTCGAGATATACACAACCATGTATACAACTTCGCCGAACCAGCGCATTTTCGCGGTGGGTGGTCAAAGATGACTGGAGCAGACTTTTTGGTACTGGAAAAGCTTATATTCCGAGACTTATATTCCGAGACTTCCGTGAGCATCTCAAACATGGCATAAAGTGTTTTGTCATGCCAGGAATCGACTAAGAGTGCGCCGTACACAATGCATAATAGGATCGAACCTATCAATCGAGGGGGGGGGCAGTTTGTAGAGTGAGCATTTAGGGAGTTTTATGAGAAATTCTCATCCGCCCTACTCAGGAATTGCTGTACTCTGTTTCGGCGAGACTTTGGAGTGCGCAGTGCACAACGTGTATAGGATCGAACCCATCAATCGAATGGGCGCGACCGCTCGCAAATTGCAACCGCGGGCGTGTTCTGAGCGCAATAACTCTGTCAAATTCGAGTCTTTCCAGCTGCAAGTTGTGGACTTTGTGGGCAGTAAAAAGTTCAGGAAGCGCGCTGAAACTTTACGAGGACGTGCTCGCAGCTCCCCAGATGCCTAAACGGCTTTAACACAATCTGCCATTTTGGAGCGGCGGAGGGCGACAGCGAAGTTCCTTCCGCCCTTACTATCGAATGGTGTCAATCTCGACCAATTCTGGGAATATCAATTTTTGACAATTTCGCGTCAAAGGCGAGGCCTTTGATGGGCTCAAGGCCGCGGCAGGACAATGACGTCATCGAAAATCGATATTTTTGAGCCGGGCCCAGTCTGATACCGTTCGATAGAGCTTTTGGTGGTGAATTGAGTGGTGTTACTGCGAGCATTAAGAACTGTAATCTGGGCGATTAAGAGCGCGGAGAACATAACCGTTGTTGTGCTAAATTATGGGCGTATTCTGAGCGCAATAACTCTATCACGTTTAAATCTCTCCGGCTGCGACTTGTGGATTTTGTAAGCAGTAGAACGCTCAATAGGTGCGCTGAAACACAGCAACGTAGCTTATGACTGGACAAGGTTACAGCGGTGCGAATATGCAGTTTAGCCCGATTTTTCCGATTTCAGTCGACCACTGTAGGAACACGCGATCAGCTAACGGCCTACGAATGCGTAGGTTAGCAAATCAGCTAAGGTACTTTACGATGAAGTGCCCATAGCTCTCCAGCTGCCTAAACTGCCTTAGTCCCTGCTGCCATTTTAGAGCTGCGGAGGGCGTTGGTGAAGATTCTTCCGCCCTTACTCGCCCAAATTTGAGTTTTTGACCCACGAAATGGCATCGTTCTGTTCAGCTCGGAAAGCTCTATCAAGCAGCATTAATCTTGGCCGATTCCGAGAAAATTGATTTTTTGACAATTTCCTTCGAGGGCGAGAGCTCTTCGCCGAGCCTGCCCTGACGATGACGTCATCGAAAGTAGGCGATTTCGAAAATTGCCAAATGTTCTTGACCAAAATCATCTAGGGGCTATTTGGGGCGCTGATTACGAATCCGACGTCCGTTTTTAAGAATCCCACCGATTTCGGCCTCATGGTCGATTGCATCAAGACTTGTGTATTTAACTCAAGGAGTAGCCAAGAAGTCTACCTCATCGTGGACTCATGGACATCTGTTCGTGTTATAGGAACCGTTGAGAAAGCTGTCCCCGAAGGTGCGTACATTTACAGTCATTTCTCAACACATTAATGAAATAATCTTTCTGATTTACTGTTGTGGTCATCTTTGCAAGCTGCCAAATCACTATGAGCAATATTCTGGCCGGGGCTACATCGCTGATTCAACCTCTAGACGTTTTTTTCTTCGGTCCGATGAAAAACGTTATGAAAAGGGTCAGGTCGTTTGCTATGGCAAATAGCGTGGAGTTCAACATGACCCAGAGAGACAACCTACTGAAGGTTCTATCGCAGATTTACCGTATGTTTTGTGCCCCTAGGTTCTCAAACTTTTTAAAATACTCGTGGCATAAGGCAGGGTACATCGATGATCACCCAGGTGTTTGTCACTCCTGGTGAATATTTGTTTGATCTTGCTACAATTGACTGTTTTGCTGCTGGTTGTAGAGAGGCTGCATGTATAAGATGTGCAGTGTGTGAGCAACATATCTGCTTCACACATTTTTTTGCTTTGTTCCACGAATGCCAAAGTTGTTAGAAACATCTCTAGTTGTTCAATATATGATTTGGACTCTACTTGCGCAAAATAGTAAATAAAAATTTGACCATATCAGTTTCTTGCCTTCAAGCATTTTTACAAGCGTGTATGGTAGTTTTCCTCGCTATTTAATCAAATACGTGTCATAATTCAGAACGAAAGATCATTTCGAAGATAAATTATGGTGTGCAAAAAAACCTGCAGCAATGGGGACCGAACCAAGGACGTCGTACCTGACCCGTCGCACCTGGTGGATCATTACCCCTACGCCACCGCCGCAGCTGACGATCCCCTCTTACGGGGCCCCGATGACTCATCATTCTCGCGCCAGGTGCATCGCACGGCCTGCCTTTGGTGAGGCCCGTCGAATTCGGCAGGCCACAACTCGCTCAGGAATTCATTTTGCAATTTTAACACCCATATTCGTAATTCGCATTCCGAGCTCTTTCTAATGATCCTGGTCTCATCTTGAATTTCCATGGGAGGTCGAAACCCTTCCCTAGTAAGGTCCGTGCTCCATGGCGGATGACGGACAAGACGGTGCATGGGTCATTGGAGGACCAAAACAGAAAAGACTCGTTTAGCTGGTCACCGGAATGCATCTTGCCAATGTTAGTGATGAGATTCCTGTGTGAGCGACTCTTAAGGCTCGGGTCGAAGTCGTCCGCTCAACTTAGCGTTGAAGCTGGCGAGTGTGGTATTGGCTCGATTCCCCTGCAATGCAAATGGCACTGAAGACCGTTTATTTTGCAACATGTGCGGGTCCAAAACTAAAATTGCTGGAAGGCACTCATCGTCGAGAATCAGTCAGAATTCTCTCTCATATGACCATTCCGAGTTCATTGTGCACTAAACACATCTTTAGCGTAGAAGGTGAAACTTCGGGAACGTCTACAGATCTCCATTCGCTTCTCAGGTTACGCTAGTTAGGGAGGACTAAGGTCATGGTCACCGATTTCACCCGAGCTCCAGCGTAATAAAAACAACGGATGCCGGATTCGTGATCAGCACCCTAAATAATCACCCCCCCCCCCCACTCTGGGCGATGTTGGGTCGAAATTTTTTTCGACCTCTCCTTGAGGAAGTCCTGAAAGTACAATTGTACCTTCGTTATCATATTAGTGAAGCTCAATGTAGTCGGATCTTTATTGACGACGTTTCGGGCCCTAGGCCCTTCTTCAGGTCTAAAAGAACCATGTCGCCTATATGTCATACATTGCATACATTCAATAGCAACAAAATGTCTGACACAGACCTGGCTGGGTAATCGGGAAGGGATGCGGGTAAAGCCAATGACTTCGAATACGAGGCTTGGCCGGAAATGAGGTGCAGGGGTCTCTGTGCTGCTTATATAGAATCGCGGGAAGTGACCGGTCTCTCGTCTCTCAATGTCGCCATCATTCTCAACAGTCACATCATTAGCCCTTAGAGACTGATAAGGCTCATTGCACATTTCACCTCTTCCTTCTTGTAGATGGGTGGTCGCCAGTGCTTTATTTTAAGACTTCCTTGACCTTTCTCTACACTGGATTTGTTAAATTCCTATGGAGGATCGAGACTCGCAGCTGTGGCAGTAGATCACGTGTATGTCAGAGGATACGATGTCTAGAGAATGGATTATCTGGGTAGCTCTGGGGGCAACGCAGTGCTCTATAATGTTCAACCATTCTCATACAAAGTGGTCTCGCTGTTTCGCCAATGTAGAATTCCTCACATGTCATATAAACCACTTTGTACACCACACACCTCATTTGGCAAATTTGGTTATCCTCTTCACAGATAAAGCAATCTGACCTTTCACACTGATTCTCGTATGGACGCGACGCTGTAAGTAGACGTCGCAGAGATGGAGGTGGTCGAAACACGAGGCTTATAGGGAGCCTCGATCGTTTAACGACACGGTTGATGTCCAAAGCGAAAGAATCCGTGATGAAAGGAACAATCAGAGGAGAACCACCAGGTCGTCGCTGAGGTTTCCAACAACGACATAGCATTGTGCCATATCCGTTCTGCCGCAGGATCTCTTTGACTTGATCTTCCACCTCTGGAGAATTCATAGTAGTAGGGCTGTAGATGTGATTATTGTATGATGAACGATATTTCGTTTCATATACAAAGGATGGCAACTCCGCGCATGTAAAATGATGCTATGGAATGCCGGTTTTCTGTACCACATACAGCTTACTTGACCTTCCGAAATTCTCACTTTCGTACTCAAAAACGGTAGAAATCCATCTAAAGCTGGAGTCTCTGATGTTAACTGAATCGTAGGAAAAGCTGAATTCAGCCGCCTGAGTGTCTGTCGTAATGTTGCTCGCGATTTAGCCACACCGCACAGATGTCGTCGATGTATCGCCAAAAATATAACACTATTGGAGGTAAGGCCGGCCGCTCAAGATGGTCCATGAATATGATGGCGAGCAGCGGTGCCAACCTGCTTCCCATCGCAAGACCTCGTATTTGCTTGTAAAACACATTTCGAAAACGGAATGTGCTCACGCCCACAACGTTTCGTAGAAGCTGTTCAATTTCTTCTATTCGTAACCCAAAAAGCTGCATGTTCTGGTGATGCTGCCGTAAAAGCTGCAAACAGGCCTCAACAGCTCTTCTGGTGTCCACGTTCGTGTACAATGCAACCACGTCGAAGCTTTCATATTCTAGTCGTTCTTCCCCATTGAAATTGCATTGTCTCAGTTGTTCAAGAAATTGTTGCACATTCCTTAGGTGTGCCGGTACGTACGAAAGTAAGGGCGACAAGAGGTATTGCAAGAACCAACTAATTCGATCTGTTGGTCCGCCGCAGAAAGACACTATAGGCCTGGTCTTGATGGAAATGTTATCCAAACGAGATACATTCCCTTCCTTTGGTAGCTTATGTGTTTTCACTAGTTGGTAATAAGCAGGTATGCTTTCGTTCTTCGGCACTAGCTGAGCGAGAAATGATCTCTCCAATTTCGTGCCTAGGACTGTGCGAATGCAGTTTTCCATGCATATACACCCTGCCCTGTATTGTTCACGAATACTCATTACGTACGTGCTAGTATCCGATAAGGCAGCTTCGCTGAGAGCAATATCCCGTTCCTGAGACATTACAACAAAGCCTCCGCATTTGTCTCCGACTGAGAATCGCAAAGAGTTCTTCAAGCTGATTGCTTTCCGTAGCCCTCTTCGTTCTACCGTGATCATATTGTCAGTCAATGGGCGGTTCTTGTGCTCGTTAAATACTTGAAGAAGCTCAAGTTTTAATGCAGCGACTCTAGATGAAAGTTCAAGGGACCGATGCGGGATACGGATGTAAGTACGAGGGAACGGTAGAGACTTACGAAGGGATTCTTGAAGAGTGGGAACACTTGGTCCAACTTGTTCCTTCCAGCTTTGTGTGTACCAAAATTTATGAATTGCGGTAACGATTTCATTCTTCACTTGCTCCGAAAATCTTGGTTTTGGACAAAAGTTAGGCCCCAAATTCAGCGTCGCTCGTACATCTTCCTCCACAAGGTTGTCATCAATGATGGTACATCGTGAGGGTGGGGTGGACTGAGGGATTATGAAGGTTGATGACGACGCAGATTTGAGCCGTCTAAACTTTTGTTGCAACCTTTGTGCAACGCATGATCGGAGCAATCCACAACTAGCTGTAAGGTACTCGATCAGACGTCGCCAGCATTCTTCACTCACACTTCGCCTTAAGTCTGATTTTAGGCAGACAATGTCTTGGATACGTTTACTTCGTAGCCGCTTCCTTTCAGCAATAGCAGCGTCTAGAAGGCATCTTTGTAAGTTCTTTACTTCTCCGCGAACGGAATCTTGGCGGTAGTGGTCAAATCGCGCCAACATGTAGCGATTGAACCTAGGTGTTAGCCCATTCGCTTTGCAGCGCACAAGGAAATCGAGAGACAGGTCAATTTCTAGTGCGTGCTGGTGTGAGGCAACATAGTTAAGCATAACATAAAACGTGTTCCTACACAGATCGTATTGGCTTTGTAGGAGCTTCAAATTTCTTAGGATAGTTGTTTCCCGTAGTCGAATCTTTATTGATGACGTTTCGGGCCTTAAGCCCTTGTTCAGGTCTAAAAGAACCATGTCGCCTATATGCCATGCTGAGGATGATGGCGACATTGAGAGACGAGAGACCGGTCACTTCCCGCGATTCTATATAAGCAGCCCAGAGATCCCTGCACCTCATTTCCGGCCAAGCCACGTATTCGAAGTCATTGGCTTTAGCCGCTTCCGTTCCCGATTACCCAGCCAGGTCTGTAGTTGCTATTGTTGCTATTGAATGTATGCAATCTATGACATATAGGCGACATGGTTGTTTTAGACCTGAAGAAGGGCTTAAGGTTCGAAACGTCGTCAATAAAGATTCGACTACATTGAGCTTCACTACTATGATAACGAAGATATAAACATGAAGCTCAGGGAAACAACTATCCTAAGAAATACAATAGTACCATCATTTTCTACACCATTTTTATTCTACGGGTTGGGAAACCAATACAAAACAGGCATAGCCAAATGATTCATTCCGGTGTGGAATCTCCCACTCCACACCTGGTCTGCCGAAGCTGGTTGCGCCGCGCCGCGCTTTACCCTCCAGCGGCGCGATTCGCCCAATACCGGAACCCGAAATTCCGTGAAATCTGTAAAGGCACTTGGGTTTTCTCACTCCACTGTGGTCTCCTTTTCACCAATTTCCGAAAATTCCTTTGTCTTGAAATAGTTCCTGGAGGAGTAACCATTCAAATCTCGTTTGAATTTTTCAGGCTCTGAAGCGACGTCAGGCGAATAGTGAATGGATAACAATCTTGGCTATACAGCTCGACCAGTTCTACTGATATCAATGTCGTAGCAATATTGCTGTATATTTTATCTGTGTCTACCAAGCAGCCAAGCTGGCCGCCCCGAGGGCCGCATATTAGGTTGTCGTTCTTGCTCTAATTGTTCAGTGTTCTTCTTCCTAATAAACCTATATTCGTCGGATACTCTTCAGAACTGCATGGTGAACCCTCATGCAAGGACTTAAAGTTGGATTTGAAAGCTTTTTTCGCTATGTGGAGGCTTTGTTTATTTAGTTACTGTAAATCAAATAGGTGGAAGTAATTTCCAGAGGATACCATTTTTGTGACCACCAAAGATCTGATCGTTGCCATGGAAGTTAGAGTCAGTATTGTTCGCTTCCAAACTCGTTTCTTTTTATCTTAAAATTATCTAAATAGAAAAACTATTTAAAAAAGAAACTATCTCTGCAGTCAACGCTTTAATGCTTCTACGCTAACATAACGACGGGATCATAACGTGCCCATACGGAACTCGCTACAGCTATTTAAAAGCTATTCAAAAATTACGAGCTTCCATGTTAAAATTATTAGGGTCTCCAGAAAGTATCTGCAGAAATTTCGTAATACTCCAGATTTTTCTATAATGTTCTGAAGGTTTCAAGATAAGTGCTATCTAAAGACACTATCCTGCTGCATCTGCAGAACATATCCAGCTCCGTCTTTCTTGCTAATTTCACTGTACGATGGCCGAACTGTCTACCCATACTAGACACGTACTCATTTACGAGTTTGAATTTGGGCACTCCGCTGCAAAAGCCTATCGAGACTTGTGTAGTGTATTCGGCTCTGAAGCTCCTTCTGTACGGTCTGTGGATAGCTGGTTCGAACGCTTCAAAAGCGAGAACAGGAGTCTCGAGGATGAGCCTCGCTCTGGTCGACCGACAACGATACCTTTGGATGAACTGAGGAAACTGGCGGAGCAGCATCCATATGAAGGTGTGCGTTATTTTGCTGCTGCTCTTGGCGGTTCCCGATCCACCGTGAACAGCGATCTCTTGGAATGGTTGAAAACCTCGGTCAGTGGCTCGCACACGAAATGACCGACGACAACCGGCGAAGACGTCTGGACATATGCACCCAGCTGCTCTCCCGAGTCGCACCTTCAACTGAGTGGACACCCTCGTCTTCTTCTTCTTCTCCTGAGCGTTTAGTCCCGCGCAGTCGCAGGGTCCGCTGTTCTTTATTTATTTATTTCATACACTCAACAAAGGTGTGCTCAACAATAAAAACATATGAAGATGCAGTAAGTATACTGAAAAGACAACAATAAAAACCGTAAATTATTCTCAAGTCATTGGGCTTTTTAAATAATATTGTGCCTAGGAAATTTAAGGAGGAACTGTCTTCAGTATTGTTACTCACCCAGCCTGCAATCCTAACCTGCAAATACCCCATCAGTTGGCTATGATGCAGCATTTTCTTGTGATCTGTCGCCACCTCATTCTATCAAGGGCATCATCTGCCGTGGCGCCGACCTCGGCGAGATCTCTCTTGATGACGTCCTTCCATCTTTTCCTTGGGGCTCCTCTCGGACGCTTTCCGGGTGCCTCGAAATCTAGGGCCAACCTTGTGGGGTGACCCTCTGGTCTTCTGAGGACGTGTCCATACCACCTCAGGCGCTGCTCTCTCATCTTCAGCTGGATCGGGGCTGTCTTCATCACTGCCCTAACATCCTCGTTTCGCACCTTGTCCCGACGGGTCCATCCACATGCCCAGCTCAGCATCCTCATCTCCGCCGCGTGCATTGCCGCTCCTGCGCCTTACCCAGGACCCAGCACTCACTGCCGTAGAAGAGGGCAGGTCTCACAACTGTTCTATATAGCTTGCCTTTGAGCGTCCTGGAGCATCTACGGTCGCAGAGGAACCCTGTGGACTCTCTCCACTTGAGCCAGGCTGCGTTTATCCGTCCCCTGACCGCCTGGTCCACATCCTCGGATAGGTCACTTCCGAGGTAGCGGAATTCTTCCACCTTCTCGATCGTTTCCCCTTGGCAGTCTAGGATCGATCCAGCGCACTGCTCAGAGCTGGTGAACTTCGTCTTCTTCACGTTCAGCCGTATTCCGTTGTCTGCGAGGGCTCTCTGCCACAGCTGCACCTTCTCCTCCAGCTCCTCCTGTTGTCGGCTACTAGGGCGATGTCGTCCGCGTAGAGGATCGTTCTAAGAGGGCCTTCCTCAAGGTGGTTCACTATAGAGTCAAGTGTCAGCAGGAAGGGGAACGGGCTCAGAGCCGACCCTTGGTGTACTCCCACTGTGATGTCTTGTCACTGTCACCCCGTGTGGAGTTCGTATCGCCACTTTCGAGCCCTCGTACATGTCCCTTATGACCGTGATCAGACGTTCCGGGACACCCCTCCCTCGAAGGGCATTCCAGATTACGGCCCGAGCTAGCCTGTCGTAGGCCTTCTCCAGGTCCAGGAATGCCAGGTAGCAGGGTTTTCGTTTCTCCCGAAATTTCTCCATCACCTGACAAGCGATGAAGATGGCGTCTGTGGTAGACCTCTCAGGCATGAAGCCCCACTGCACCTGGGAGATGGGTACCATCTCCCTCAGCCTTGAGTTTACCAGTCGTTCGTAGATCTTCATCGTGTGTGAGATCAGTTTGATCCCTCGGTAGTTGGAGCATTCGGAAGCGTTCCGCTTCTGCTTGAAGATGGGGAGTATAGTGCTGTTCCTCCAGTCATCCGGCATCTTACCTTCTTTCGTGATTCTGTTGAGGAACTGCGTCAGCCAGTTGATTCCGAGGTCGCCGAGCCTTCCAAGCCTCTACTGGCACACCGTCAGGCCCTGCTGCCTTTCCGAGTTTCATCTTCCCTATGGCCTTGCGAACCTCTTCTTGCGTCCAGGGTGAGATGGGTCCTTCCGTTGGTTGTTCTTCCTCGGCCTCCCGACGAGGGAACTCCTCGTTCAGGAGTTCCTTGAAGTACTCCTCCCATCTCTCTCTGACTTCGACCGGCTTCCGTAGCACCCTACCGTCAGCACTCTTCACAGTCTTCACTACTCGAATGTCGAGGCTAGCTCTATGACGCGCCTTGGCCAGGCGGATGGCGAACTTCTCTCCCTCTGGCCCGTCTAGTTTCTCGTACAGGGCATCCATTTCCGCGTTCTTTGCCTTCGCTACAGCTGTTTTTGCCAGCCTCTTCAGCTTCCTGTAGGCTGTGAGATGCTCGGGTGCCCTCGTCTTCTGCCACAGCTTGTAGGCCTCCTTCTTCCTCTTCACCGCAGCCTGCACCTCTTCGTTCCAGAACCATGCCGATTTATCTCCTCTGGTTCCTCCCTTTGTTTCTCCCAGGGTTTCCTTGGCACATCTCAGGATTGTTTGGGCTACCATTCTCCAGGTCTCATTCACGGGACCAGTTGGATCTGGAAGGCCTGCTTCGAGCACTGTCCTTCGTAGCTCGTTCCGCTCTGAACCCCGCAGTCTCCACCATCGGATCCTGGGTTCCGTCCTCACTTTGGGCCTGGTGGGTAGAGGTATGCTAAGGTCGGCTACCAAGGGTCTATGCTGTGATGCCACGTCTTCTCCCGGAATAACCTTCACATCCCGGACTGTTTTCAGGGCAGCCCTTCGAATCAGGATGTGGTCGACTTCCGTCCTTCTTACTCCGCTAGCATAGGTCGCCTTCTGGCTCTCCCTCTTCGCGAAGAAGGTGCTGCAGACAGCCAGGTCGTGCGCGATAGCCAGATCCAGAATTCGTTCTCCATCCGGGAGTCGCGGAGTCCCTCAAGGATTCAGCCGCTACTGAATCCTTGAGGGACTCCGCGACAGCTATCCTTACCCCGTTCCTCTTGGTGTCCTCTCCGTTGTAGTACAGCTTGACTCCTTCTCCGATCTCCCTGGCTTTCGCCCCTTTCCATCGCGTTTCCTGCAGACACAGGACTTGTATCCTTCTGCGCTTCATCAGGCCAGCCACTTCCCTAGATCTTCCGGTCAGCGTCCCCAGTGGAACTAGCTTCTTTAGCCGAGGCCGTTCGGTCCTCGGTAGCCCTCGCATACTGACCACGGAACCAGGACGGGGGTTCTGTGCGCCACTTCCGGCTGACGTCCTAGCCTTTACATTGATTCTATTGCGACTTGTGATCATGGTTTTGTGACGAGGTTTCTCCATCAGCCGGCCTGTCAACCCGGGCCTGACGCTGGAACCGTTGCCATTTTTGTAATTTTTGCAGGGCATGGCGTGCCGGAGCCGGGAGTCGAACCTGTGACCGTTTGTGCATGAAACTACACTACTAACCACTAGGCTAACTCGGCTCCTGCACACCATCGTCACAGGAGACAAAAAAATGGGTCCTCTACGTGAACCACGCTCGTAAACGTGCGTGAGAACCACCGTGGTGAAACCGTGATGAAGTGCAGAAATCTTTCGTAAAAGGTGAAATTCATGCGAGGATACTCATGCTGAGCGCCTGGTGAGAAGTTTATGGGATCTATCATTTCGAGCTGCTGCCTGACAACACGACTGTCACTGCCGAGGTCTACGCTACCCAACTGCGGAGACTGGCCGGCAAGATGCGCAAGGATCAGCCCAGGCTCGGCAAAGTTCGCTTGCTGCACGATAACGCGCGCCCACACCTCGCGAGGACGACTTCTCAAGAATTCTGGAACTCGGATGGGAAGTTCTGCCGTATCCACCGTACAGCCCAGATCTGGCCCCAGGTGAATACCACCTTTTCGATCACTTCAGCATCATCTGGAAGAGAAGCGTTATGAGAATCGTGACCACCTTGAAAATGACCCCCGAGTATTTTCGCCTCCAAGTCGCCGGATTTCTACGCCAGAGGAATTCGAAGTCTTGTGGAACGTTGGCGGAGGGCAGTCGATGTTGATGAAAATTATTTGGTTGATTAATAAAATGTTGATAAAAAATTGTGTTATTTTGAAAAAATTATCGTATTTCTGCAGATACTTTCCGGACACCCTAATAGAAAGTGCCGCACCTTAGAGCAGGTTAGATATTAGCGTCGATTATGCAGGAACGATTTGTACGAGAACTGGGGCAAACATCCTGAAAGCCCTTAACTCCCTTGAGGAATATATGTAACATCGGTCTGCCACAGTGCTACCAGCATTTGGCAGACTTCACATGCTCACGTGTGCTGAAGAAATTTGATCTAAAACAACTTGGCCCATATTGAAGAGGTTTAATTGAGAGGCGAGCAGAAAAATGACGAAAACAATCACTGACATTGGAGATCGTGAGGCTGCAAAGCAAAGCCGATTACTATTCGCGTTTCTTTACTCCAGTTGGGTTATTGGGGATGCGTTTATGCAAGTAATTGCTGTTCAAATTGCGGTGACCACATTTGACAAGACAAGAAACTAAGGCGTTTATCCTAAATGTACACACATACGAAAACTCCACAGGCAGTAAAATGGATATGGCATAATGGAAGAAATCTACACAGTGGTTCTTCCAACTGATGAGGTGAATAAAGCGTAGCAATTCGGCAGGCATCTTGTCCACTTGTACGATGGAGGCAGTACTTTGGGAGGGAGAGTTTAACGAGCTAGTTATAGCATTCGCTTCACAAAGACGGAATAAGATATGCAGGCCTAAGCAGTTCAGAAATCGAGTGGTTCCCTCTCCTCCGGTAGCAGAGCTCGAGGAGATGGCAGGCGCCTGAAATGGACCGGGTTTTGGGCAAGTTTCAATGTTTACGGGCATTGTCGTGCTCACGCTGGATATTGTGAGATCTCTGCGCTTCCGTTTAGGTCTTCAGAAACTGCATTGTCGTTGATCTAGAACGCTCGCAATAACAACGAAGGAGTACTGAAACGTCCTGATCTACCTGTGGAATAAACCCACCTCTTCAGAAGGACTGGTGCGGGTTGTTGTTCGATCAGACTCCAGGGTTCGTTCCCTCTCTGAAACGTTGAAGATCATATAAAGCAACACTATACTCCTCACCATAGGATTTTTTTTGCAAAATAGCATTGCACTGACTTTGACTGTTGCCCGCATTTATGATGGGGTTCTGTGTTAACGTGATGTGGTATGAATGTTATCTGTGATATGAAAACTTGTTAGAAAGAGAGCTAAGAAAATCCGGCCCTTAAAGCTTTTCAAGTCGTTTCAAATCCTAGAGACGAGGCTACGCCTAGCAAGACTACATAAGACTGATGTCAAAAGAAGCTGCGATAAAGAGCAGGTCGAAGTGTGAATAAAGATAAAACAGGAGACAGACCTTCAGAAGCGAGTTGTTCAGCTCGTCTCCTTTCCTCCTCTGCCCGACGTTGCGCAGCTTCTAGCTAAAAGAATTTATGTTGTTCTCTAAAGAGCAGGCATGAGGATTGAGGGTGGATCGAGAACGATCTGTTGTAGGTCTATCCATCTGGGGCTGAAGCCGCTCTTCGTGCGGCATCGGAAAACCCTAGAGGTGATGCGTTTCATGAATTTTTTTTTCGTAAGGAAGGGGGCCGCGCAATCACGACTTACCGTAATGATAACGCTCTGGCCCGAAATGAGGTAGAGCTCAGGAATTTCACAGTTCTTGGTGATGTTCAGCTTTACAACAACGAGCTCCGTTTTCTTGGCCTGAGGCCATTGACTTCTTCTGCTCAAAAACATCAATGCCTTAACGTTACGTGAGATTATGGATGCGCTACACAGGGTCAGAGATGAGGCATCAGAACACCACTACGGAATCATAAAGCGATTGAGCACAGCGCGACGTAAAGTGCAGGGTCCTGGGCAGCAGGGTCTGAAATTTTTGCAAGGAAAGGCTGGTTGGATTTTCGCAAGAATTCTAAACAGCGTGGCTTACTAAAAATCACGTTAACCTGTCCGAAAGCAGGTATATATTCAAACTCTTTCTCATTTATAGCAGGGAGTGCAAACCTAATGCTTACGAATAACATATCAGTGCTTATCAATGTAGCAGTTTAAACGGCTTGTTAACAAAACTTTTCTTAGACATGATCTTTTTTGAGACAAATCAACAAGTGATACCAATTAGTAGTTCTATAGTTGGTCAATTTTGTTTGCCTTGTGGAACTGCATGTTGCTTTGTTGAATTGCAGTCTATGTTTTGAGTTTTTTTGCTTTCTGCAAATGTAATAATGAATACATAAATTTAAACAAATAAATTCAAAGAATGGCTGACCGACGAGTACGTCCATCAGTTACGAAGGTCTCAACCCAAAGTGCGAGCTATGGGATGCAAAGGTGACGAGCAGGTTGTTGTGTTTTTGCAAACAATGTACGATCTGCACTTGCAAGGGACGTCTTTGAAATTACCCAACTATTCAGCGCAAGACCTTCTTGGTCTTGTGTGCATCTAGCACAGAGGTGAAGTTCGTTTCTGCTGCGGGCCAGTGGGTGGTCCAAAAAGTGGCCTAGTAAAGGCCCATGCACACTTCTGCGACATCGCTGCGCGGCAAGTGGGACGATGGCTACCTCCGCGAAATCCGGCGGTCGCGGCGCGGTCGCGTTAGAGCACCGTTTTAGGCAACGGGACCGACGTCCCCGTGGATGCCGCGCCGCCAGGAATGGTTTGAACCGCTCCAGCCTGCGACACTCAGCGCGGCGCCGCCTGCGATAGCCGCTGCGACAGTCGCAAGAGTGTGCATGCCCCCTCCCTGCGGCACGTGTCGCAGTGTCGCGCCGCGGTCGTCGCGGCCCTATGCTTCATCACGGCCGCGCCGCGCTGTCGCAGAAGTGTGCATGGGCCTTAATGCTATTTCAACTTGCAGCGGGCTCGAGAGAAATTGTGTGGCAAAGAAAATGTGGCCCACATTTGGGTTTAAAATTGGGGTTGGAATTGAAAAGCCAGAACGACATTTGTTTAAAGTGAGCGCGGCAAAATAACCAGTACTAGTTGGATGGGGAGGATACGTACCTACAACGTCTAACCGCGAAACTACTAGACGACAAATTTATGCCATTTTTTGGACCACCTAGTGGCCAACGGTAAAAACAAGCATCACCACTGTGGTCCTTGTTAGATGCGCTACAAGACTACGTAGGTGTGAGATTTGTTCGGGTAGGTTTACAGACGTTCCTTATAAGTCTCTTTCGCCCTTCTAAGCGTTACCAGAGTGCTTCACCACGCTCGATGAATCACATCGTTAGATTATCCCTTTTGTGCGGCTCCACTGTAGTGTTGCAGGCGCCTGAAGTGTTTAGAGATAGAGCACTTTTCACAATCTTGCACCATCTTGAGGCCTCTGAAGGCGTCGAAAAGTCAAGTCAATAAAGATCCTCTTTCGGATGTTATGTTTCAGTCAAAGAATTTACAGACATCAAGTTACAAAGGTTTTGCTCAGGAAGGGGTTGGAATCTTATTCCAACGGGTACGTGCAAGCCCATTATCTGAGAAGAACGTACCCGTCGCTGCTCTTGCTGTCGAAGGTACTCCTCATGGTGTGCCTTCCTTCGGGTTTGGTAGTCACTGAAAGCAAGGAAATAAACGCCACAAAGGCCGATCCTATTAACAATGGGGTAAAATCCATGGAGAGCGATATAGCACATATTGCAAAGCACAAGCTTCGAAGAACCACAAAGGATAGCGATCTTCAATAAGCATTGAATTCGATTAAACAGCACCCACTCGAGTTGACCTGGTGCAACTTGGCGCAGACCGTGCTCCGCAGCTGCACGTCCATGTCCTACCACCGTTCGTGAATCCGCTGCTCCGGATTCGGGACGTATTTGATCAACACTAGAAAGTGGCAGAGTTCGTAGGATTCTATCTTTTTCTTTTTTTCAAATTGTTTCAAGTGTTTTCAAGCACAGGAAAATTGCAATGTTACGCGTTTCCTGAACAATCATAGGCAGGAGAAGTTGCTCAGATAGACGGGGTTGTACTAGTTCATGCTAAAGTAGGTGGCCGCTTCAACAACGGCCATTTCGGGAACATAGAAGTTGCTATGACCGCGGCTGCAGAATCTCGAACTCACTCACTTGGTGGGCTGATCAGCAGTTCGGGAGTGGACATAGTAGCGGGTTTTTCTGAAAGAGCAGACTGAGATTGTGCTTCTTTCTACTGTATGGTGAGAAGCACACCCACCCATTCTCAACGACACTTTCATATAGTCTTCCGTACTGGTCAGCAATGACGGCTCCTGGCTTCACATATCGGAAGCGGAGTTGATCCCTGAATTTGGAAGAGAGCTTAGAAAGTAGATCTCACAGGCGATGGAACGATTCCACCAACCTCGTTGCGGGACGCGCTCTATCTGAAACGCTTGCCGGTGCTGCACTTTCAGGACGGACCTCCTGGCTGGCTGCTGGCCTGGCTGCAACTCGATCAGTGTTAGAATGTCTGGCTGTGTGGACAAACCCAAATCGAGATCATCGGGCTGTGTTGGGCACTGACCTCGGTGCTGATCTCTAGCTTCCGTTGACGTCCATGATGGTAAATTGTCACCTTCCTGGCTTCGGACCCCACCTCCGATCGCTGCTGACTGCATAAATGAATATCGTTGAATATCATCTCTCAGTCCTTCATTCTTTGAAGTACCTGAGCTCCACTGTGTGGTACCGCAGCGTGCCATTCAGGACGAACACCGGCGCCGATACCAGCAGAAGGCACTCCACCCTAAAGGCATGCTGCATCGTGGAAAACCAGTCTTCGCACTGCTCTGTCTGGTTTCCAATATTTCTACATTAAAACAGTCCGTATATGTCGTGAAGACGGACAGCATTGTGAGATGGAAACGCCCCATCCAATCAGACCGCATTGAAGTCGGTACCCTGATCGGCTGGCATGTGGTCGGTCTGTGCTCTGCTTGGTTATTATTGGCTGGCGCGCTCCCACCTACCAATGCTGCTCACCTTCGCGACATGTACCCATTGACTACATCCGAAGGCATGACCTGGCGGTACCCTAAGTAGATAATAGAGGTTGAAGCAGTCCATTAGAGGTAGGTGTGACCCTTTGTTAGCCATTGGGGTAGAAGTCTGCTGAGCTTCCACCTCAATGGCTAACAAGTGCCACGTTTATAGGCTCCGCCCTTATAATTTATACATACATACATGCAACTATGTTATGTTATATGTGTTGTGCTCTGCCAGTAAACGACGTAAAAATCGTTATTGCAAGCAATGCAGACGCATCCACTGGTGACTACCTACTTTAATCTCTTTACGGTTTATTCGTAAGCACAATCTCCTGGTATCTAGGCTTCCGAATCGCTGCAAAACACTGTAGTTTACCAAATGCAGTGCTTATTAATATCATGTTTAACTTTGTTCCATCAGTGGTTAATTTATTGAATTTCGTTGCTACAGTCTTGCCCTTTGTTCCTGTTTTATGAGCACACTTACGGTGCATCTATAAAATAAAATAAAAATAAATGAGTACATTCACGCTGCTTCATTAGATGGAGAGCCTTTACTCTCCCCCATTCCCACAACGTGGAAACGAAGGCGTTTAGAGCGTTCAGCACCTCTTTCACCCCCATCTATCATTGCTCACTGTAATAGTACCAAGGCTGCGTCTAGGAGACAGGGCACATTGAAATAGTTCAAAGGAGAGCTTGAGGGAGTAATTTCTTCGGTATACTGTGGCCGTCAATTGTGTTAACGCATATCTTCGGAAGGAAAACTGCCTTTCGAGGTTTATACTCCACTTATATGAGAGACCCTTTATTGAGCACCATTTAAGGAATCTCTGTGCTGCCGTATCCAGTTCATAAAAGTGAATTCACCACTTTGGAAAGTACTGCTTAAATGTAAAAGCAAAACACCTGTGGATATTGAAAGACGGACGTGAACTTACGCTGCCTGAATCATGCCGAAAAATGGTATCATTTTTGGTAACGTGGTAGCTTTTTTATGGGAAGCTGACAAAATGCCTTTCAGACTTAGAATAGGGGTAACAGCGTGTCCCTTTTATGAATTATAGCCGGCACAGCGTTACGCACGCCCAGTTTAAACTTATGAAGGGAAAATTAGGATCTTCATATATGCTACCGCTTCAAGTTTAACTCACCCTGCTGTCCACAGCTGCAGTGACGTCGTCCTCCCTAAACGAATAGCAGTATTCAAGCGTTCGCTCTCCAAGCTATTGTCAATTCGTCAGATCTCTTTCATATACATACATAGCATACGCATTTCAATAGTCCAAAAATGGCGTAGGGGGCATGGATAAGGAAAAGCTTGCCTTGATAGCGTATGGCGGTAGGTCTCAGGGAAGCGACGCTCCTGAAATATTGTGAGTGGGAGTTCGTAGACAATTGCAGCATTTGAGGCATAGAAATTACTTCGCCTTTCAGCTGATTTATGTGGTAAACTAGATCCAAGGAACGTAACTGTAGGATTAAGCTCGTAATGTCTCCAGAAATAAAAGCCCGGTTTCCAGGATGGAAGTGGTAGAGCGCTTATGGCACAGGTGATTCTTGCTCGAATAAATGGACCAGAGTAGCTGCTTCCTTGAACACTCAACATCTCAGCTGAGAAACTAACACGGAGGTAATGAAGTGTGGTTGTCGTTTCATTTCTACTGTTTCCTCAAATTCCATAGAAATCGGCCTGAGAAACGTCAGCTACGGCTTTGTTTTTGCTAAAAAGAGAAATTGACGTAGGAGGCAGCCTTCCAACCACGACACGTGCAGTCTTTTTAGCCTTTATTTTCCAAAAACCTTTGTTTAGGCCATAGAGATTGTCACTTATTCCTGTTTTTCGGTTTATACTAGCTAAGCACAGTTTCAAACGTACATCTGTCTCAGTTACAGCACTCGTTTCCCTCCATCTGTCTATAGAAGAAATACTAGCCTATTTCGAAGTGTGAGAAAACCAAATTTGTAATCTGATTCATTCAGCATAAAGGTTGGAAAACACACTGCTATATATTTTTTGTTCCATCAAATTATGCACGAATACTTAACATCTAGGGCTTCCTGTAAATGTTCAACCTGAAACTGTTTGCTCAAAATTCAGGTAGCGGTGCTAGTTTCTCTTCAAAAGAGAAAGAAAAATGTGGCCACTTCTTGGCAGAAATGACTCCAACAAATTTTGTAAGCCTACCATGGATTACATCATTACTGAGCGGACAGATATCCAGAACCAAAAACGTTTCTGCTTCGAAACGCCTACTCCGAATCCACAATCGAACAGGCGGTTATGTGGATAAAAGATCAACCGTGGTTCCTCCACATTTTAGCAGAATATTTCAGCTACAGCAAAGGCCAAAGAAGTAGGAAAAGCGTGGCTGCATCATACCCAGATGCTGTTTGAAGTGTAATTCGTCTCGGAATTTCATAGGTTATCTTAAGCAATCGAAATATCTGCTCATGGTTCAACAACGCCTCATTTAAAAACTCTTCTAGCGCGTAATTCCATAGGAATTAAAATAGTGCCGATATCGATCTAGCAGACACCGATATCAGCAGCAAGTGGACGAGAACATGGCACGATTACAACTACGGCGACAGCGTTAAGAGAGAACTAATACACAAAGACTACACACTAAGCTACGCTGCAAGAAGAGTGGTTCTGCTATTTTATGTCCCGGAGCCGCCACTTTGGGCGTGTTCGATCCACTTTTCTAGGGTCTCTCCCAATTCGGATGGATGCGACGTATACTCCAGTTACGGTTCACATCAGTTTTTCAAGATCGAACACAATGGAAGAGAACGACATTGAAACGGTAACTCACTCCATATCGTGCGTCTTGTCGAATAGGCAAGTAAGCCGCCGCTTGCGCTTCAAGTGCAGCAGCGACCTAGGTTGCTCAAGCTTCGATAGTGTAACAGATCCATTAACCCTACACACCACATATTCACTAAACATTCTGCCGCTAAAGTGCATCACTGTGAAGGAGTGCAGAATAAAATCCGAAGCTAACATTATCCGTTATTGTTTCGGCAGGCGGAGCTTAGTACCATGCTGACCAGCAAAGCGAAATAGGACGTGTTATGAGAGTGTAAGCAGTCACGACAGAGGCAGACGTTTGGTAGCAGTAACTAACCTTTTAATCAATGTAGTTGAAAAGTCATAACCACTAAACAGTGCTTTTGTTTGCTTTAAGAAGTTCCACCAAAATCGAACCAATGACTGTAAGAAGCAATCCAGGACAATGGAACATGTAGCATGGTGTTTAGCAGAATGAAAAATCTGCTATTTGAGGAGAGACGATATTCTTCGACTGATGAGTTCTAGATCTGTTCGCTATACATTTTTAGGAAACCTATGAAATGCGTAGTTCATAATTTGGAGAATTTATGCACCTCTTGGACGCATTGAGCGCATTCGGAGGGGGAGCTATGTAGGTGGGTTATCCGATATCAGATTCCTGGTTCGGATCTCCTGTCCAGGCCAACGAAGCCTTCAAGCGTCAGCGAGTTGGTAGCGGACTGGTGTGGCAAGGATAAAATACTGACTCGTTCATCGGCTAGCCACCGCCAGTCATTCTTCTTCTTGTTCAGCGTTTGCCCCGCTCGTAGCAGGGCCCGCTTTTCTGGTGCCTTCTTTCCCGATCCGCGCAACAGTAGGGTGGACACCAGCGCCTCCGGACTCCCTCTAGGCCGTTTTCCTGGCACTTCGAACTTAAGGCCATTCTTTCGGATGCTCTCTTTCTTTCCACACAGAACGCGGTCGTCGCATCGCGAGCGAGTTTCGCGCACCTTGTCAGCCGTCGGCGCGACAAGTTTGCAATGGCACCACGTGGAGGAACGAAGCACCTAGCCATCGCAAGTCAATGGATGGGCAAATACGCATTCTAATCCCGTAGAGATAGAATACGTGGCGCATCCCAAAAGGGATTGAATAACGCCGTCCTTCGCTAATATCATTATCCTTTATAGATTTTTGAAAAGTCTCCCTAGTAGTTGTCGTGCTACTTAAATTTGCTGCTACCTATACTACGTACGTTTCAATGGTTTGATTCTACTTCGTTTTCTGTAGTAGCGCATTTAAAGCAAGCAGCAAATGGACATATACAACAGCTACAGGAGACTCCTAGTCACATATATCACGCTGCTACTTGATCAACGCTTTTACGATAACGATCGACATTGTGACTACTTATTCAGGAGGAGCCAATTATGTCATGGTACCATGCGATAATTTGCACGCAAACTGAGCAGCTACTATAAAAAGACGAAAGAAAGAGTTTCATAGCAAAAATGTTGAATTTTTCTTAAAAAATATTATTTTGTGGCTGCATCTTTTAAGAAAGAAATGTGATGTCCTAAGGAGACATAGCGTTGTCGCGCTGTTCATTGCTCACAAGCCACATTTTATTCTCAATCAGAGGACATATCGGTCTTGCGTCCATCGCTCGTCGACCACGTCACAACTCACACATCCCAACATTTCAAGAAGGAACCACCCAAGTTTACGATATGCTGAGCAGGCAACGTGTCAGGGTGTGAATGGGCACCGTCACGCGCCGAGCGTCGGGATTGAGAAGACGTGTCGCCGACGTTCTCCAACGTGCGTAGGGACTAGAAAATTAAGGGGAACCAGTAAGTGGCACCAGTGAAGGGAGACAATAAAGACGTGGGGAGGGCACTAAGGGGGTACAGCACAGTTCAGTTTTGCCTCAGCAACCTCCAACGTGCATAGGGATTCAGAACCATGGCACAAATGTCGTCCAAAGGGCGTCGAGATTCAGAAGAATAAGGGGCACCAGAAAATAAGACCAGTAAGGGGTGGGGGGGAGGGTGTGCAGTATGCTGAAGAAGTGCCTCGGAAGTCGCGCTTCGCGTGTCGAGTTGCAGATGCGTTGTATCTTCAGCACACCTTTTAAAGGGATTGTGCAATGAGCGTGCTCGTGCTTGACTTTCACACCGTTTCTCTGCTGGCACGAGGACATGGGTATCGACGGGGGCGGGGGTGAGTTTTTGTAGAATAATTCGCTTACATGCGATAGATGGTGGACGGCTTCATAGGACAGTTTTGAAGTTTTCCCGTCTCGTAATATTAGCTGGGTGTAAGTAACAGTTGCAAAAAAAGATCACGACGATATCGTCATAAGGTGCACATAAACTGGCTGCGGCTGAAACTTGGCAACATGTCTATTCCTGACATTTGCTCATTTCTTACAGAACTGCTGAACATTTTTTTCTGCCACTTGTACATAACAGAGAACTATGAATAAACTTACAAGGGAAGGATGCTAGGTGACCATGGGAGTTTGAGATGAAATGCACATCACTGGATGCGGTTTCGAACGCTGATTCCAAATATGTCTTCCGTTTCTGCTGGGCGCATCTGTGAATGGAGTTATGAACCATTTTCAGCGTGGCTAGGAGCTCAAGTAGAGCGGAAATTGCCCTGTCGTCCTGGCAGTAGTGGCGCAGATGGTGGAGCAGCGACGTAGTGAGACCGGATGGTTTATGGTTCGAATCCCCTACGATGCAAGATTTTTGCACTTCCTAAAAAGGATCTGCCAGATCAACTAGAGCACTCTATGTCAAATCTCAACGGAAAACGTCACCAGAAAGGACTCGTTTTCATACTGACAACTGCAGACTGGCACGGAGATCCAATTTACTATGAAATGTTGCTAAAATTCATGGCGAAACAAACAACAAAACACACTGATACCTCCTTCATCATCTACCTCGATGCTGCTGCATTGCTCACCTCGCAAGGTGGATGCGGAGCTACTGGCCATCTTCTTCTCTTGCCTTTTACGAACGCGAGAAGTATCGGAAGGACAGAACTCCTCTAAAAGACACGCCAGCACACAGTGCTGCCGACGTATCTAGTTTGGAAGATCAGTCGGCAGTATTGCCCTTACCGTTCCTGTGTCTCGAAAAAAAATCGGCCAGGGGGAACTGTTTAAGACTGACCACCCACATGTAACTCTGGGTGGTTTTCCGTTGCGATTTGACATGGAGAGCTTTGGTTGATATGGCATACATTTTTTTTAGGAAGTGCAAAAATCCTGCACCACAGGGGATTCGAACTATAAGCCATTCCGTCTCACCACGCCTCTCCTCTACCACCTGCACCGCCACTGCTCGGAGGGCAGCGGAGTTTGCAGGCTACTCGAGCTCGTAGGCATGCTGAAAATGGTCCATAACTCCGTTCACAGATGCGCACAACAGAAACGGAACATATATTTGGAATCAGCGTTCGAAGCCGCCTTCGGCGATATACATCCCATCTCAAAGTCCCATGGTCACCTAGTATCCTTCCCCTGTTAGTTCCTATCAATGGAAAATAGCCGCAGCATTGTTCTAGGGTAAAATTGGTCTGATACTGAAAGAAAACATAAAAAAGCTAGGTGGACCTAACGTTGGAAAAATGGCAGGACTCTACTCATATCTGAAAGTTTTTTCTCTCAGCCTTTGTTCTCGGGTTCGCCAGCTCCACACTACGCCATCCGTGCGTGTGGCGTGCAGTTTCTTTCTAGGCCACAAAGAAACAGCTTAAGCTTTTACCTTCTCACTTCAGTTTCTCTTATTCGCAACCGCTCTGATTTACACACAACTGAAAGTATTGGAGGAGCTTTGAAATAGCATAGCTCCCATTTCAAAGTGCTGAGTTAACATAAACGCGTTCATCTAAGCACCAGAGATCCTCGTTGTATTGCTTCTGGGACCGGTTAGTGTCTATTCAGTCGTGATCATATCATGTTGAGATAATTCGGGTTATAAACTGAGGGCTCAGTTCGCTGGCGTGCAGGGAAGGTTAGATTCATTAGGAGACACATTAAGGCTAAGCATAGGACATACCTTCTGCTCGGAAACTGTTGTTGCCACTCCGGCTGGGTGGCGTGGTGCAGATAGTAAGTAGGCGACAAAGGGATAGGTCCGACAGTGAGCAGGATAGGATTGACGGTCATGTGAGACGGACGAAAGGACTTCTTTATTTCGAATAACGGACAATGGTTAAAGCAGACTGAGCGTAAACAGCAGGAGAAGACACATTCATTCTGGCAGTTGACTTCTGGCGTGAGGACAGCCCATGTTACCATGCCTGATTCTAGAGGCAATGGGAAGAGAGGAAATGGTGGCAAATATTCGTAAAGCAAGCGAGGAGGAATGTTAGCGCCGTTCACAATTGAACTGCAGTCGGCGAAGGACTGGTGGACGTCCAGTGCTGGAAAATTATGGACGATCGTCAGGTGCTGAGCGGAGTCACCATGGATCAACATAAGGAGAAACATCTGTTAGAAAGGAGAAGTGGAAAGGCAAAACGGTAAAGCTGAGGGAGATCTAGTAGTGGCGGCCTCAGACCAAGGACACGCATTCGTCAACCTTCAGGAGAGGTGAGCACGAGGATGCAGAACAACTGCACTTACTTCAGGCTTCCGTCGCAGCACCCAGACCTTTCCGGCGAACAGGTCCGGCGTTGACATCTGAACACGAAGTGGATCACCTTCATCTGTGTACATAGTAATGTTAATAAATAGAACTGGCGAGTAATTAGCTCAGAGAGTGGAGAGAGAGTAGTAAGAACTGGAATAGCGACCGCTGGTTGGGTTGGAATAAATGTTGGAAACAATTCTTATACCTCCATGTAAAATCGCGAGTTGGGCGACACACCGTGGAACACGCGATTTCTCAGTTGCGCATCACCAAAGAACACCTGAAATGATTAGATCTCCGTATTGCCCCAAATCACAGGGACTGACTACGAAGCACGGGTCTTCACTGAGCATTACTCAGAGTGCAAACTTGGCCGTATCTGGTACCCATTTACATATTCCAGAACAACGTGATCGAGTTAATATACATGGCGTTCTCGTGACGCATCTGTGGTTTTCTACAGTATTGCGTCCAGAACTAGGTGTGGTCTTCATGAAATAATTTCAGAGCGAAACAATCAAAACTATATAACTGTAACCCGCTCCCACCCCACTTCATGAGACTCAAATTAAGCCCCAGACTTGAATAACATTGCGTCGTTGCATGCGATGTTTAACGAATATGGTATGGGCTGCTAATTTGAGCTATTCCGCTGTGAAGATGGGAGTTTGAGGATGATGCTGCACTCTTCCCCCGGGGAACACGAACCATCAGTCGAATCAGCGCGTGTTCTCTATGGTATGTAGACGACGCATGCAACAGCAATTTTATTTCCCACTTCAAGCTATGCTATGAACAATCGAAGCCTAACAGCACAGGACCGCGACTTTTTTGTTGCACTGCGCAAATCACTTTGTTTACCCCTTGAAATACCGAGAACGATCAGACCGATACTGAAAACGCCTTCACCAAAAATATTCCTTAAAGAAATCTAACTTCTCAAATCAATATTTTGTTTTTTATGAACTCTAGGCCCAGACTGTTACTGGCTTTTTTAGTTGACGTTTCGGCGTCTTTGCCTTCTTTCGAGCCTGGAAAACACTCTATGTCTAGTGGTGGTCATTCTATGAAGCTATTCTCCCGTACGCCATTTCATCATATGGGATACAATTCTGAGGTGAAGCAGAGGCGAGAGTCGACGTCCTAGGTGCAGCACACCAGCTGACCTTCTACATATGTGGTTGCCGACTAGGCTCAGTCACCTGCCGATGAAGAGAAGCGCGGGTGAATGAATACAGCCCTAGACACCGCTGGGTTTAAGTACCCTGCAGGTAAGACAGACGGAAGCTGATCAGGGCCCCAGAGCTTGGCGAAGGGTGCAAATGCCTCGGTTAACGCGACGTGTTTATATGTCACCTTCCGGCAAAATCGAGAGGTACACCTGGGAGATCATGCCACGATGACATCGAACCCGTGCTCCCCACAAGGAGGGGTGGATACACTGGGTTTTTTGAGGCCGTCTAAACGCTCCCTGACCCTGATACGAAGTTTCTGCTCGTTAACCCCATGTATTCCTGCCCACACATTTCACATGATATGAGGAATGCTACACCAGATGTCACGCAATTAAGCCTGTAAGAGCCTTGGTCTGGAACCCATAAAACTGCGCTGAAATATCTAGTCAGCACGCCAAGATTCATCAAAAGTTGGACTTGGCGACACGAATAACATTTGCCGTTGGAAATGGCGAACTTCTCACGTCTTCTGGTGTCCATTCGTACTTGGCGATGCGGTGATGATGGAAACCAAGCGCCTCGCGTGGACGAGCATAACCCGCTTGAATCCATTCAAAACTGAAAGACGGACAATGAATTGGAATTGTATGGAGCTTATTGGTAATCTCAGCAGCTAGGCCTAGGATGTGGTACTCACTACACTTTTCACCGTTGGAGCAACAAAAGCTTCTCCGAAAAGCAGCGATAGCCTAGAATATGGTGAAGCAGTAGCTCTTCTTACCTGTGGTAAAGGCTACATGGTTTAAAAATAAGATGTAACGCATCTCACTCAGTAGCTTTGTACTGAACAGTTTATTTTGAATCATTCTAACAGCATTAACGGAACCCATGCATCATCGACTCCAGGTCATAAATTCGGTATACCTGAAGGTCTGCCACAGATATAATTTGAATGTCAGAGCCATGATGAGCACATTAATTTCGAAATGTTGTTACCGCGGCGCTGCATCACTACTTTGGATGTGATGTGGTGGTGTTTTGCTAGCTACAAGAACTCATTAAATATAATTGCGCAGAACATCGTGTTGCAATACTAATTGTTACAACAGCAGCGCATTCGATACCTCTGCATAGAAATGCTCAGGGATTCAAAGCTTTCAAAAAGGCACATTGTCAAACAAAAAGGCAAACACGGATGCGTCCAACTTGACGACATAGACGAGCTTCATATGAAAGCACATGTACGACAACAAATGAGCAGTGTATTTGGGGTTGTGAAGATGAGTGAAGGTACTTGTTTCCTAAGGCCACTGTGGTGGATAGCGTCAGATTGTATGGAATATGTGAAAGCCGCGAATCGAAAATGATTTTGGAAAGAGCCGTTAGATTAACATGGAAGCGAAGCAAATCTTAGGCAGTTTTTGTAAAAAAAAACGCTCTCCAGGAGAACGCATTCTGCAGCTCTGGACGCGTTACGCTTACAATGCCAGTCTCCTCTCGCTGCAAAGCTCTCTGAGTAGTTGCGTACATCTGGCCGCACTGTTCTTCTCCTCAGAAAGTTTCACGGCCTTAGATAAATGACAATGCTAGGAACACCAGCAGTTGCAACAAATCCAAGGTCCAAGAATCCAAGACACAGTGCGTTCAGAGGCTCAGAAGGCTGCTAACATTCAATTAGGTTGAACGAAAAGGTATCACAAGAATGGACGGCTACACCGCCAGCAAAATAGTGGAGAGTTCGTCAGGGTTGAAAAAACGTCGAATTCGATCGCTGCAATTTTTTCTCGATCTGTTCTGCAAGTAGTAACGACCGCGTCTACTCCTCTATGCGTTCTGGCAGCCTTGGACGGGCAAAGTCGTGCGCAGTCGCAGCTTTCAACCAGTACTCTTTCAAAAAATTGTTGATATTCCCATACAATAGACGCCTTCACAGCTGAAAGATCACCTGAAGTTCTGCATGAGTTCTACATCTACGCTTCAAAAGAGTAAGATCGCCGCCATCAAGTAGGTCGTGGTATTCTATGTAGTTAATAACCGTCCAGTACCTTTGAAGGCGGGCATCAGTCTTCGAGATGTAACGTTGGTGAAGTGAAGCTGGTTTCGGGATATGCGATGTAGCTCTAGCTTCAGCGACAATTATTCGTACATCACGTTGCCAAGTGGTTGTGGCTTCCGCCGTCGAACAGAGAGTGGTCGGAAAAGTCCAAGGATAGGCGTCTGATTCAGACGACGGTATCAACAAAGCGCATGGTGTCGCAGTCGGAAATGGTGGCTGCCGCGTGCACCCCGAATCCAGGCTCTTGATTCGCACCGAGCCGCATCAAAACAAGCCTTCCATCCTTCCTGGCACGCTGATTTGGTGCAATACCTGTCTGGAAAGGGTGAAACACGGACTTATCCATCGGTTAGCCACCGCGACGCATTGCATAGGCCATACATTCACATATTCTGCTCCAACATCCTGGCGAAGTAAAATGCATGGCGCATCCCAAGAGAGGATTGATCAACGTCGTCCTGCACCCTTTCCTTATCCATATAGCAAAGATGGCGGCTTAAAGTAAAACAGATTATTCAAGGTGGAAACCTACCCATGTAGAATTTTGGTCATTTTATGAAGCACGCACGCAGTTTTGTCCGACTTTGACTGTTGGTACGCCTGTTGACAACTTTCCTTATAATAAATAGTAGGCCACTCAGGTGTGTCAATAGCTTGACACCGGTCTCCCTTGGAGACAATTTGATATGCTAAGAGAGAAAGGGCAAGTGTTAGCTGGTGACAGTGACAGCAAGCGTGCGACTCTGCTTTGAGTATCGCCGGGAGATGAATCATGAGAAGCGATACGTCCCTGCTCTGTGTTGCAGAATCATATGCAAAAGTGTCAGCTTCTCCTTAGGAATTTCATGTATTGATAGTACTTCCACACAGAACAAAGGCTCGGCCCATCTCGAGAAAGCTGGCAAGACCTGGAGGCAATGCGTGAGCTTTGAACACCGGAGGTCATTCCCCATGCCTCGTTTTGTGTACAGGCCGACATTGTTCAGAGGGTAGCTACCTCACGTGAGTTTACATACATTGTTGTCTTCTATGAGACTGGAGAGCAGTGAGAGCATTGTATAGTTTACTTTAAAATGTTTGCCGCCGAAGCACGTGAGACTGAGAAGATTCCCTCAGCTCGTTCGGTGTAGTCGCTACAGCGAGTCGTCACCAAACCGTCAGCTAGTTGAGGCGTAGTAACGCTGGACTTGTGCCAACACTTGTTTGGATAAACATCATTTCCAGTACAGCGCCCATGCTTTCCATGGAAAGAATGGGGCGGCCGAATGGAGTGCGATGTGTGTGCGAATCTTGTTGAAACGTTTTTATGTGCTGCTACATATCGCGCTTAACGAAGCGCAGACCGCTTCACATCTGTGTTTCGAATGCCGCCTTATGGACTGCAGAAGACGTAATCTTCCAGAATGGTTGACCTGATACGGCAACAGCGACCCAGTGGTGTTCTAATATTAAGGTAGCGCCTGTATAAAAGATAAAGGAGGTGTTACTTAATCCTTTGTGGAATGAGCCACGCACTCTGCTTCTACGGGGTGGCCAGTCGATGAACAAGTCAGTGCCTCATCCTTCCCAGACAAGTTTGGTACCAATTCACAGACCGTGGGGGATGGAAGGCTTGGTTGGCCTCAGCGGGGAATCCGAACCAGTAGCCTAGTATCGGGTACACGCGACAGCCGGCAGCTTTTCCGACTACGCACCATGCGCAGATTCACGTCGGATCGGAGATGGCAACTGCACCAGAAAAAAATCGCATTGGAGATGAACACCTCACTTTTCGCGAAAGAGGAAAGCAATCTTTGCACGAAGAGCATCAAAAGGAGTCTCGAAGCTCTGCTAATGTCATTGCCAGCCTGCTTAGTTTATGGGCTTTCTGGATGCTCACCGAGCTATTCTTTTCAAGAACATGATCCAAAACTACCTGAAAGCGATTATTATTTCTACTTTGTTGCGCAGCATATGGCACACGTCAGTCTATTATAGCTCAAACATAAACGCAAAAAACAGATCCAAAACAAGTAAGAAAGCAAAACCATCTACGGGTTAATCAAAACGTAATAGCCGCTTTCCTGCTATCCGCCTACAAGCCGAGGGAAAAGGAGAACCTGGTGCAACTTCGAGTTTGAGCGACAAATATTCTGACCCAGCCCACCATGTAAACATGCGCAGCCGAATGTTTATCCTAGGAATTCGATACCTAATTTTCACCATCCCTTCTTCTGGATTCAAAAACATTAAGGAATTTGGAGGAATCAACCTTGAGGATGTCAGAGATTATATTGAGCACCGTACAGGTATCATGAGATCTCCCGCGAGTTTCAAGTGTTCGAACACAGCGTTCCTGGTGATACTAGCAAGGAACTCCAAAGTAGGCGCATTTACCCGATGGTATATAGGTCTTTCGAGTGGAATTTCAAAGAGAAGAATGTCTTTCTTTTTCTGGGGCGAGAATACAGGAGTTCCTCAATCTATGATTCGTTTTACATACGTGGTAAATGCCTTAATTAGCACCTTTCCTTCACATGTAGAAAGGCCCTCGAAAAGTTGGTAAAGGGCGGGGCCTTTTTGCACAGCTCTTTATATTGCCTCTGTAAAGTCAAGCCTATCACACCGAAAAGCAAGATCCTTTATAGAGCAAACTTATCTTAAAAGACCATCTCCCAGAGTGTAATCCTCTTTGAATTGGGAACCCCCTATACCCTTATGCACAGTTCTTGCATGAGCCAGTGATAAACTCCGACTTTTAGACCAGTCGTAGATCTAATCCAAGGCCGATTGAACTTTGTCTTATGTACTGATCGTCTCACTGACTGACACTGCAGTCAAGAGGATCACCTATCAAAACCACTGTTTACGCCGAAGGCTTTTTACACCAACACGATACCAAATGCACAGAGCGAACGCCGACTTTAATGAGTCTGTGACGCTCGCGACATAACCACCAGGTCAGCACCGTTTAATGGCGTGACAACAGTAGCTAAAAACGGAAGTCTGCAAGAACGCCAGGGCGAGTGATAACCGTGAGGCTGTGATTTTCCGTCTTTTCGCATCGAAGGGTGACTCACGGCATGTCTTCGCTGGGATTGTTCCTATTTCTGGACAGCACTCGGAATCCTCCACAGATGTCGATGACGTCGCGATCTCGCCCAGCGAACAACGCGCAAACTCGTCCGTCTCTTCTGAGGTATGCATGACCAAACACCTCGTAGTGATGGTCCCCGTAGCGAGATTTTGTTATCCTGAAATTAATAGTAATGGTATCCTGACTTTACCTATTTGTAGACAAGTCATCAAAGAGAGGAGTGGAAAGCTGGAGGTAGACTCTGAAGACTCAGATTCACGAAAGGACCGTGCCGCAAAAATCGTGAGCAGCATAGTGCTAAGCAATTTTTTCGACCAAGTTTGCTCAGACAAAAGTACAGTAGCAGATATGTACATCGATACATTAAATAAAGCTTCCCCATTTCCAACGCGATGAACCATCATTTTTGGAAAAAGTCTTAAAGCATCCTGAAACCTTGTGTTCTTTGCGGACTGTATATTTATGAGACTTTCTTCGTTTTTATGCGCCCAGCGACATAAACCAACGCACGGCACTCTATATTGTAAATTGTTTGACCGAATTATGGAGATCATAATCCATCCGAAATACCGATGCCCTGTTCCCTCTTAATCGACAGGCTAGGAGGCTATCACTATTTTTCGCAGAAGTTTGAATAACGTATGTTGAAATATTGATCTAATGCTAGTGGAGTCTTTCAGTATTTCAACTTGTCTTATTCCTGTTTTTGAAAATTCTATTATTTTGTCAAAGCAGGAAACTTCTTTGCTTGAGGTTTGAAATATCCGGATTAATCAAAATGCAGTCCAAAAAGCAGACAAGTGACACGAATGGGTTTGCATACACGGATTCAGGCTCTTGGTGCAACAGAAAAGTTCACGAATGGGAGTTGCACTTTGGTATGAAAAACTACCAACCAGTCATTCTCGTAGGAACATTTCAGACACAGAGTTGAAGCGTTTCGCATTAATCAAAAATAGATGCCCCAAGAGATAACTGCAAAAACAAAGGTCGCGCAAAAAGGACGTCTTCGCTCCGGAACTTCTCGCAAAAACCAGAGGACAGGCGCATGGTGATCAGCAGTCCACATTCCATCGAAGCACAGGGATGTCCTCCTCGAGAGCGCAGGCAGATTCGGTACTGAAGAGCAACTCACCAGTAAGCGACCCATCCTTCACGAATGTCTCCCTCGCCCGACTGAGGAAGTGTGAGGAAGTCAGCTGTGGTGCGGCCGTTCCTGAACAGAATTGCTTAGCTTCAAAAGAGCAACACCTACATCTAGCAGGAGCCTCACCTAAGTAGACCGTCATAGCCGACCGAGGTCCAGTACTCTTCACCGACTTGTGAGAGTTTCACGCGACAATTCCTTGGCATGGAGATCACTTGTTCCTGAGAGACTATAGATTAATGTTGACATGTGGTGTACGCAATCTATTCAAAACTCCAGAAATGGAGAAGACGTTGAAAATGAACAAACAGCACCTGTAGATCCAGCTCATATGTTGCTTGTTGCAAACAGGTTAATGTATTTTCATAAAATCAGCGAAATAATGCTCTACTTCGCCAGTTGTTGTCCTATGTTAACGTTAAGCTGTGTAGTATTACCCTTCTTTATGCATATCTTTTAAGTATGCTGGTGTTATGGTGGCACTTCAGCGGAATAGCATCCCTTACGGTCAGGAGCACCAAATATGGGCAACTCCTCATCTTTCAGATGCGTTGTTCTGCCTTATTTGTAGAGCAGTCCCAAACAAGGATAAGACGACTGAAACCGCGGGATTCTTGATCGACGCTGTCGTCGTGAATGCAACAGACGCAGAACCATAGGAAGTGCGATGAAAATGTGAAGATTCAGATCTATGAAGATCCAGATCAAACGTTTCATATGACCCCCATTCTGATGCCAGAACATTAGCAATTTCCGCTGCCTCCCGAAGCACCCTTTTGGTGCTTAAGCAGAGACATCCCGTAGCAAGGAGGTGAACTCTGTAATGGTTAACGAACGCGTCGCCTCATTCAATCAACCACGAAAGCATCAGCATCAGTTTCACTAGGAGGAAGCTCTCTGGTAGTACCTGGTAAAGACCTAGAGTCTTCAGAGGAATGAGAAGATGATGCAGAATACAACTTCTACACTGGCGTGGAGTAGGCCTGTATGATGTTATCATGCGTGGCCGCTCTTCAAGAACTATTTAGTTGTTGTAGTTTGAGACTGCAGAACGAATTTTGCCATTGAATTGCCATACCGGAAAGGTACACGCTCTAAGCAGCACATCAAAATAGATTGCTTGAGGAGGTTATTAAGTTAGAGCTTTTCCAGAGACGTTCTCACTCCACGGTGTGAGTGTACCTTGCTCGTCAGACCATTTAATCTCTCAAAAAATGAGTTCAAACTGCGTTGTTTGATCGACAGCAGAGACGTGATGTCTACACATGCATTTGTGACGTTGTCTTATACAGTTATGACTGTAAGCCTAATCGTTTTCGCAATATACCTAGGCCAAACGCTGCGGAGCCCTTATCAGCGTCATCGTTAGTCATCACTTCGATACCGTGTCAATTCACCCTGAGCAACTATGTCGACAGCAAACCACTCAAGCGGTCGTTACTATGTGACTACTTCGGAGGCCCCATGGGAATTCGAAGAGTGTACTGCAGGAAACTATTCCGAAGGAGGTGTGGTTGTGTTATGTAAAGAAAATCGGTTCACCGTGCAGCCCTCCTGTATGTTGGATGGAGACGGCAAAGACTATTTTAGGAAGGCGTCCAGAGACATGCTAAGCATTAGAAAGCGACGTTATCTCGCATTCCAACAATTTTGTGTTCTTTTCAAACTGATTAATAGCTGGTGCTGTCAGCGAGATTGCGCTGCGTCTGAGACGGAACGCGATAGCTTTCCGAGCCTTTTTTGCCTGTGGGAGCCGTTGTTTCAGGACGCTTACAGCGGTACTTTCCGCTCTAACTGCCACCCTGACAAAGATGAGGTGAACGGTTAAAGCAAAGATACCCTGCAATGTGGGTATGATCGACCCTGGTGCTGTTACCGACAGCTACAACACCGCAGCGGTGAAGGCGCGTAATGTAGATCTCGATCCCAAGCCTTGCCCTGGACGTGAGGAGGCGCAGTAACTTGCACCTCGATAAAATGTTATTGGTTTGGTTCCGTTCTTTTCCATGCCAGTCAAGCCTCCCGCTCTTTCAGAGTTAGAAATTGTTATCGGAACTGACTGCAAGGACACAGATGGACTTTTCATCGGCTCGGCCCCACAATTCATTGTATGGGTCAAACACGGATTCAATGGAAAACTGGGAGAAAATCAACTGTCGAAGGGGTTGACAGGCAGTGGATGCGCACGGTTCCGGACTCACCCTAACTCGGCTCTCGCGGTACTTGCATCGTGCGTCGCTGAGGCAGGCGGCCGCGAAGAGGAGGACGAGCAGTCGCCACGACATTCTCCGTGTGCACCTGAAATGAGCTGCCGCCGGTGAATGCTGTGGGATGAGGTGGCACGGGAATAAGAAGCCGAAGAAGTGGGAGGTTCGCGAAGGAGAGCTCTTCGAGCGTTCGTGGAATTTGTGCTGACGATGACACATAGCGCAGAAATGCACCGCTGGCACCCCCGCGATGAGATTTTTCAGAGAGCGGCCATGGCGCGATGACGGGTCAACGTCACATTCGAAGCCGTGAATTCCGTCCGACACGGCGACGCATTCTGGCCGCAAACTGGACTAGTAGTGGTTAGATAAGACGACAAAAACCCGAAAACGTGATACCACCTGACGGCGTTGGACGTGGTTGTCCGACAGAAAAAGCTGCTTCAGAAGGCACCATTAAGGTAGTCGAAAATGAAATGTGATTGGTAAGAGGCAATTCCTTTGTGTCTTTCTCCATTTACTCCAATTCCTCATTCTTATGTGAAGGTTTATAGTCGACTTCAACTACTGTCTAGGTTGAATAGGACCACCGCATAGGGTATGTAAACTCCAAATAGAAAAACGGCTTTTTTGAAGCAGATGAAACACGTAGAAATCAGAATGTTATAAAACAAATCTTGGTCCGCTTAAATTTTCCGCCGCATTAAAAACTGTTTTTAGAGATCCGAATGTAAAATCCTGTACAATCCAGTATCCGTGAAATCCTGAAACCTGCAAAAAATTTGTGCTACCATTATTATTTTAATTATTACAATTTCTTCTACGGTGATTGGTAAGCATGGTTTCTATTACTTCGCGTGTGAAGTAATTTTCCCTGGCCTCAAATGTGCCTAAACGAAAGTTAATATCACGTGCATTATAAGATTCAATGTTTGAAACTGTTGGAAGTCTTCATTACAGGAGGATATCCATCTTGTTTCTCAAAAGCTTTCTGAAAGATAGTAAATATTGGACTTTTTAGCAGTGCAAGGTCGTTGTAGCAGCCTACTATTGTGACTATACCAGGAAAAAGGGGAGAAGCCTTGAAAACATGTTCAACTCCGTGCTCTGCCATAGTTGCTGGTTGGTAATGCTGCCCCCCCCCAAACCGAGGAGATCAACCAGGGCATCTGGGTGTCGCCTTATTAATCTGCAGCTTCACCCATGTAGGTCATGTTGACGACTAGTGCTCTTGAGTACTGCACTCTGTTGCATCGGTTGGAGGCTACATTTCCTCCCGAATTTGTTTGAGTTTTGCAAGGCATCTAACGTTCAATGGGGCTCCTTTGCGTTACGCACGTGTTTCTCCACTGCTGATTTTTCTCTGATTTTCCTTCTTCATTTGTTCACCATTCGTTCCCGCTCCTTTCATTGGATTTCCTTTAGCGCATCACGACTTTGCGACCATTTGATACAGTTTCGAACTAGTTCACACGACTTCACGTAGTTTTCTCTGAGGGTACATTATTGGTGGTATTACATATACTTCGTGGAATGGCGGGGTCTGCCGAGTTACCCAGTATAGTTCTCCCACACGACTTGCAATGTTGGCGAGCCACTAGTCTACTTTTCGGCTTCCCCTCCTTTCCCCATCATTTCCCTATTGGCATTGTAATGTTCTGTTGTGCTTCACACACTTCTATTCAGCCACTCTCGCCTTGCTGGAGTTTCCATCTCTATTCCTCTCATGCACAAAAATGGTAAAGGATGATTAAAAACGATACGAAATCAGAAATGGCGAATGGAGAAACAAGCACTTACCTGAAATTTCCAAGGGTACAACGGTCGTGGTCGGTTTAATTAAAAGTAGGGCAGTCTCCTGAAGCAATGTAGCATCATGGGCACATGACAAGTGCTTAGTGACGAGATACGAACACAGCAGTGAAGGGAACGAAAGTAGAGTGATGGGAGAGAGCAGAATTGGGCCAATGGGAATGGAGTTCGTGGAGGGAAGTACTCAAATTTCGAATTCCTTTCGCTGGGCGAGGAAAACCATCAGTGAGCTAGGACAGATCGAGGGGCCCAGAAACAATGCTCGCGTGGTTGAATAACAACGGATCAGTGCAATTAGGAAGTTTTATAGCCTTTGGTGAAGGTGTAGAAACCCAAAGGATCTCAGGGCAGGCATGATGGTGATCTATGCCATTGATTCTCTCCATGTTGTTTTGTTTTGTTTTTCATTATTATTCCTGCCTTCGCTAAGTACTCTTACTAGTTTGCTTGTCTTGTTCGTCATGCTATTTTGTTCTTGAATGAGATCATACCGACACCGTCACAACTCCACTTCTAATTATTTGATAGTTGGTTCGACAAGCATAACCGAAAGACACGTAAGGTACAAAAGTGTGGAAGAAGCGCAGTACACAGTACACTGATGGTTTACCGGTGGCTGTCTGGTTGGCTTCGGTGGAAAGTCGAACCTCAAACAGGCGTTTTGATCGCAACAAAACATTGTTATGGGAACCTCAAACATTTGCCTAATAGGGCATCCTCTCGTTTATCCCTCTAGTGACAGTTTGACAGTAATCGACTATACTTTTTAAATTATCGCCTAAACAGCTGAAGGCATATATCGTAGAAATGTGCCATAGAGACTAGGATCAGGTACATGACCGATATTGATGATATGACATTATCATCTTTGCTGACCTGATGTTGATGGTAACCGGAAACTGGTGAGATCAAACACCTTATCGTTAGTGGCCAAAGCTAGCCTACTTCTAAGCCTGGTTCGACGATTTCCTGCCCTAACAGTTTAGTACGCGTCTGTTTACCATTCTTTTCTGAAAAAAGGAAGGGTTTGATACCACTTGATTGACTGATCGACTCTAATTTTCTTCTTATTGGTGTGCAGGCAACGACAGAGCTTTAGACAACACAAAGCGATAGTGCATATAATTTTCCACTGTGGGTTATCACATCTTAAAGGCCTAACCCATATTTTTGCGAGTTTACGCTGTGCAGTAGGAAATGTAGCTTGACGGACTTTGGGTTTTAGAAGTACATTGGCCTGCTATGTAGTCAACGCTTTCACTTTCGCTTTCGTCTCTTAGTCGGATTTTTGCACTACATACTACTTTTAACCGTAGATCTTAGCGAAAATCATCCAATACTGGAATATGTTTCACAAAGATCTAACGATATGACTTATATAGAATCATGTGCGGTTTCCGCAGATGCCTATTTTACATAAAGACGGGCTTTCACAAACTCTTTTTGAAGTGCGGCATGTGTTCTATTTCTGCAGATATCGCGGAGGACTTTGGAAGCGTACATCGCGTAAACAATTTCTTGCGATAGTTACCCGATGAAAAAAATCGGCGTTTTTTCCCAGCAATGTCTGGCACCAAATAACCTTTCCCTGATTCATGGAAGGCAGGGTTGGTTGGAACAAAATGCGAGTCATGATCCAAGGTGCGGATCCCAAAAAGGCAAATCAAGCCTTCGTTTCTCCTGAGTCGGAGAATTGATTTATTTGGAAACAATATCTACAAAATGTTTGGCTTAACGACACCTACCGCAAGACATTGTATAGGCCAAATATAACATAACAGGTATTCAAATTGCCTTCGCAGTAACAAGTAGTGTGCAGTCATAGAATGCGTGGGATGTCCTGTCACGGGACCGATTAACGCCCTCCTCTATCTTTATCACGGTCTTAACGGTCTCGTCAAGCATGAGTAGAAGGTGCTTCAGAAGGTGGAGAGATTACAGGCTCTCCTGGGGCCTTCACTTATCGAGGATGGGAAATAGACGCAAAAAGTGCCTGGTGAGCTCAAAAACTGGAGAAATCATTTTTGAAAATTCCTGTATCCCTACACTTCCTTCACGATATACCAAATAAAAGCAGTGTGTGTCCCACAAAGAAACAGTTGAACGACGACACCAATTCTTTACTCTTTTAACAATATACTTCAAGACTACATTAAAGGCTAAACAAGTGTAGCAGTGAAAGAAGAGGTTCAAAAGTGCTTGCGCTAGGACGATTTCGTCTAACGTGGATGCCGAAGATGTCAGGAGGCCTTATGTTTTACCGTGGATAGATGATTGATGCGGATAACGTGTCGGAGAGCTCCGTAGGGATTCATTACGCATTCTATTTCTACCCGAAATCGTAGTTCGTATTAGCCAGTACGCAGGGTCCCGAAGTGTGCGCCGTTGGTTCATAGATTGTTGTTATAAGGAGTTGAGCATAGCTGCTTCACAAACTTAACGACGAGTACATTAATAGAGAACAATGGAGTAAGAAGTCGAATTCGCACTGACTGTTGGTCTCCACCGGGGTCTTTCTGCTCGAGGGAAGTTGTGTTTACCCAGCAGAACAAGACGTGTAATGTAATAGAAGACAAAAGGTGAATGTCAGCATCAGTAACCTCCTCAGATGGATCCGCGCTACGAATTCTACATCTACTGAGTGACTGTTCAACAGAAGCGACTAGATTCAATATTTTGCATGCACATTTTAGACAAGGATTTCTTCGACACGTGCGGAAATGTTCTCCATCATTTTTTCTAAAGGTAAGAACAGCTGCTATGAACTTTGCACCAAAAGTTCGACACGATCACGCGCCATTAATGCTTATTGCGAGCACGGGAGGGCGTGAGTCAGAGCACTGCTCAAGCCAAGCATGGCTTCGTGATCACTCCGTTGGCGTAGGAAAGAAGAGGAAAAGGAAACCTCTTCCATGCGTTATTCACTAATTGGCGAGAGGAGAACCGGTGTCATTCGTGAAGTAACAAATCGCTTTTACCACAGGCAGGAGAATGAGTACCGCAGAGCGCAGTCTTGGAGATTCCCAAAAATGCCGAGAATAGTTGAAAAAGACACGGAGAAATCTGCAAGAAAAACTCTAGTGGTTATGATCCAGAGAAAGTAGTGGAATTGGAAGAAGCTACGCTAAGTTGTTTAACTGCACACTTTGGAAGAGGTGGAACGTGATTTAGCTGGTATGTTTATATAAGGTGTTGTATGCAGATGGACGAGCACTGAGCTCCCTTTCACCGAAGCTCCTAACGGTTGACATAAATGATTAATCTGATGGTGAGGAATAGTGCAGAGATAAGTTGACACCTTGAGTCTCGACGCTGAATCTGTGGCGGGAACTAGAAAATATGATGGAAACAAATACCCTAAGTACGCTGCTGTAGAAGAGCTGATTCGTTGCGTTGGACGGGGAAAACGCAGCAGAAAATCAGGTGCTCAAGGAGCACAAGGTGTAGATCAGAAAGCAGTAACGGCTACACTTCAGCTTCGAAACCGCTTGGCTCTCATGCTTAACTCGTAAGAAATCACTTCCAAATCGGGGATTCCGAAGCTATCTCGCAGGTCACCGCTTCGTGGCGTCGGAGTTTCATTTACAGAAAAAAGTGCAGTATAATGTACAGGGAACATTGTCTGGAGGAAAAGTTTGGAATCGTTGAAAGAAATCCTCCTTGCTTGAGCATGGACTCCGTTCGGCGCATATTTATAGGGAGCAGATTGCCCAAGCACGATCTGGTCTTGAAGGGAGAACGTTGTTGTGGAAGATCCGGTAGTTGTTCATGCGCTCACTTGGCCTCCAACAATGGCGGCGCGTGTGCGGTGGCAGAGAGCGGCAGGCCAAATTCGAGCCGAGCAAACAGCTCGCTATCCCTACGCAATCAGTTCAACAAAAGGGCTGAGCGCAAAACACGCGCTATGTTGCTCCTCGGACGACGCAGCGCTGCCGCGCCGGCGAAACAGAAGAACAGCAAGAAAAACGAGCGGCACAGGTCGCCTGGGATGCATCATGCGGCGGCGCCGTCTGCACGGGTAGCGCCAGCCACTCGGGAGGCTCCCACTTCGATCCTGCTCCGGTGAAGAAGGTTGGGAGAGGGGAGCGAGACAGGGGATGTCCAAGTCAACTCTCGAGCAATCTCGGGTTGTTCAGATACTGTCTCGTTGAGTTGTTAGCCGTGATTGTCTTCAAGTTTGATAGGCTCGGCTTACGTTTCGGCGGGTTCGCATCCCAGAACATGGAAAAGTAGGAAGCATTTGCTATACCCCGGGAGGTATGTGATATGTGTCCTGGACATAAGCTGCTACATCTCACCATTGCTTCTGGGTCTTGTAAAATCTCTCACAGAATGAGAACGGAATGGTTGAAATCTCTGGCTCATTCCAGAAGCAGACTGTGGGGAATGTCTTTCACATATAGGCCTAGTAGTTTCTGCTTAAAAAATTGCTAATGATAAGCACCTCCGGTCATCTCCCCTTCCACCAGGACAAATAGTAAACCAAGTATTACCTTGAATAGGAAAGGGATATTGTTAAACAATAGATGATTTTGCATGTTGATGTTGCTTCTGCATGGTTCTTTGTTCTATAGTAGGGTTCTCCTTGCCTTCATTTTTGCCAGTTTTATATGCAGTTGCCATCGTCTGTTGATTGTTCTCCAAAGATTGTTTTATGCAGCGGAGTAAACATAAACGTAAACATATACGTTATAGCATACTCTTCCAAACCTTTTCTCATCATATAGAACACTGTTCGCAGGAAACTACAGGGTGTGTAAAAAGTATTGACGCAGTAAATGACGGCTGTGGAAATAGTATTGCGCAGTAAGTTTTAAAATATTCATTAGAGAATTATGGAAAATGATCTTGCAAACACGACAGAATAAGTCCTAATTGACATCGGCTCCTTTACTGTGAATACAGGAGCGAAAACGACGGAGAAATTCATGAGCACGCGCCGCTAGTACTCGCTTGGATTTCGTCCCGTGCTTTTAACAGGGTAGCCTTCTGCGACTGGTCACTTCTGTTGAAAGTAGCCCAGACCTCATTTTCCAAAATCGCCTAAAAAGAGTAATCCAGCGGATTCACGTTTAAGCTGTGCTCGTCTGAGAAGCTGTCCGCACCTGCGCGCCTTATCCGTTTGCCGTTATCGGACAAAGATTGATAATTTTGGATTTGAACGTTATCGTGCTTGAACATATTGTAATCATCATCTGCTATGACAGAGCCGTGGCTGACGTTTGGGTTGCTGAGCTCTTTCCTCACCAACCGTTTCGAACAGCGCCTAATTCTCTTGTTAAGGAAGTATTCAGCTGTCTGGGTAACAGACAAAAAAGGGCCACCGTAGCGATGATGGTCATGTTTCTTCAGTTTTTTCGTGAGTGTTTTTTGAGCACAACACAGACAACAAAAATAACACACAAAAACCTAGAGGGGTAGAAAGAGAAAGCTGGAGCTGAAACAAAAAGTAGGTGCGTCAATACTTTTTACGCACCCTGTAATTTAGAGGCATGATCCAACACAGATTTGCAATATGCGACTTGCCTAGGAGGCAAATACCGAGGTGTCTCCAAGCAACATAGAAGTATGTAGTCTAGGAGTCGGTTTCTGATTGCGTTGTGCTCTGTTCTGATGTCTCTCTTATGTAGCGTATTGAATGAATGGGGATAACGGGCGGCGTTAATGGATCATTTTTGGGAAGCGTCTCGCATTTTACTCCTACGGAATATCGCAGAGACAATTTGGATGCCTATTTGGCTTATATAATGATTCGGCAGACACGTCAGTGTTTCATCCTCCCAAGAGAAGACTAGTTTCGACTCCAGAGAGATGGAAATTGGTCTGAGCCGGATCCGATTCAAAAACCCTGAATCGAAATACATACGACGATCGACACCTTCGACTACGCTACCACGCGTCTTATATTATGTAGCCCTAGTAAGCGAAACACTTCGAGCTCTTCCTTCCATCCATTTCTAACAGGTACTTCGCAGTTCATCGGATTTCTGGAAGCGTTACGGTGATTTTGTCACCTCAACAGCACCAACTGAAGTAGTGCTGGACAACATTTTAAATAGTGATGCAGAAGTTTTCTATTACAGACTGCTCTATCACAAGCACTAAAATCTGAATAGCGCAGGAAGACATGATGTTAGACGATGAGGTGAGATACGTAGGATTCTTCGTGGAGTCGCCCCTCGTAAAGGAACAGGTGTTGGATACATGCACCATTTACCTGTACCTGTACTTTTTCTTAAATCCGATGGACTCTAGTCATGGAGGTCGATTACACCCAATTCTTATTTAGTCGCGCTATTTTACTGATGTTCATTGCTACTTTGTTTGTATTGATCTAGCTCTATCTCATGTCTGCATTTTGCTACGTAATGAACATAAACATCTCGCGATGTCGCGCCGCAGGGGTGCGGGAACGAGGCTTTGCTCCTACTGTAATCGCGGCAGTCAATCATGTGCCCTGCCTGTGCGGCTGAGCCGATGCCTGATGGGCTGACGTGGTTAGGATAGAAGCAGAGGCGCGTCCCCGCCCTCCGCGCTGCACGTTCCTGCACTGTGCGTGTTCTCGACATGTACCGAGTGTTGTAACGCATACGACGTAGAAAGCAATCTGCCGGATGCAATTTCCGATCCTCTGTAGTCATAGGTCAGATCACAGCAAAAACGGAACAGAAGTCAGATGGGGAGAGAAAAGTTCATCGAATGGAACCATCTCTTTTGAATCCGAACAATTACTCTTTCTGGGCGCTCGACGACCTTACGCGAACGGTGACCTTCCAGTGAAGGTGAGTAGGGACACCAAGTCGTCAATCATTCGCTGAAGTCCAGACTCTCTGATAGTTGTCTCCGGACTAGGAACTCGTTTTCCCTTTTCTTTCAAGACATTTTAGACTCCTCAGTTGAGACGGCAAAGAGGAGAAGACCTTCCACAGTCAAATAGTGACTGACGCGAATCGAAATGCGCTGAAATAAGATAGGCTGGCAAAGCGGGTGAGTGTAGCACCTATACAGAGGTTCAGACCTACAGAAGCAGAAGAAATAACCAGTTGCGCAGCACTCTCATCTTTACTTATACGCATCGAGACTTCTAGAAGCTTCAAGTTTAACGCCAGGTCGTCTCTTCGGTAAATCTCCCTTTGGAAAAGTTGGCTATAGCGCTTGAGTCATGTTGTGTGAGAGAAGTCGGGTCCTCGAGTCATCTGCTTTTTAGAAACATCAACTGGGACGACACTCGCTAGTGTATTCTCAAAACCATGAACGCTTCCATTCCAAATTCATCAGACTCCTACGTCATCCGCCTGTGAAGATTAGGATCATTTCTTCTGTTCTCATACCGTCACAAGAAACCAAAGGAATGTGGTTAGAGTACATAGCACTTTCAAAAAAGGTTGAACAATGTCTTGGAATCATCTATGCTTTGAATTATCATTTGACCATGTCTTAGAGCTGAGCTGCTTCTTCATGACCGTGTTTAGCAACCACTACTCCACTCCATTTATAAAGACTTTGCATTGGTAGGTAGCTCTAAACTAAGTCTAAACTATGCTGAGGAATAAGAGTAGCAACCGAATGCAGTGCGTGAACCCAAACAAGCAAAAATCATTGAGAGGAAAATCGAGGTCTATGGCGTGATGATCTTCATCTTCATCACTTGCAAATATGTAGATGATGGCCGAAAAAAAAACTAAGAAGTGATGGGGCTACGTCGAATGGAGAGCACGGTGGAGCCCCTCAGGGAGAGGCTGAGGAGCTGAGCATTGGTCCTACGTACTCTGTAGGCGCTTCGTGCGACGCGACTATGTTTGTTAATAGCATTGTTCGCTTATCGTCGAAAAATGAAAATCGGCCGACGTTGGAGGCGTGTGGCGCCGTCAGAGATAAGGGTCTGCGCTTCACAAAAGAAGCGGGACCACGGCACACGCGGACGAGAGTGAAGGGGAACTGTTTCCCACCGGGAAAACTTACTCGGATCGATTATGCAGGGCGCGGGTATTGTCTGGGGAAAGACTAAGCCTGGAATGTGAGCAGCGAAGGGATGAAAATTTGAAACCCCGTATGAAATGAGGTCATGCTCAGCAGCAGATGGAGCGCGAGCGACATCTCGGACGGAGACGAATGGCATGTTCCCGAAGCGGCGGCCTTGAAGCAGGGAATAACTCACGTGGTGGTAGACAGAGCTGTGGCTAACGTGCAGATGAGACCATTTATCCAAGCCTGCTAATTGCGGGGAGCAGAGGACGGATGCGCGACTTCGGGGCTTCGTGAACTCTGTGATTAACGGCGCTGGCGACAGGACCATTCCCCGACGGGGATGGTCACGCGAGAGGCCATGAATATGCATGGTGGATTGTTACTGCTTCTGACCGCGAAGGGCGACTCGTGTTTTATGGCGGCGACGAAGCGATCAGTGGAAAGCCGAAGCGCCTTGGTCAGCACATTCTGGCATGCTGATCGCCCTTAGGATGACCTTCTCAAGGAGGAAACCGTTAAATTGATTCCTGCCAACGACCGTTGAAACGCGACCGCTTCATGGAAACGCAGATTGGTATGGGTGCATATGGCTTTTTAGGCACACCAGCGAGAACGATCGGCTACGGCAGCAAAAAAAAACGGTAAACACTATTGCGCGAAGGCTCAGGGACGTGATTCATTTAGATGAAGAGATGAATTTTCATGAAGGAACATGCATAGGTACCTAAAAATGGGCCGATTCCCAGTGCACTGTTAGCAGTCTTCAGTAGTTTAGCATCCTAGGGTTGTAATTCCACAGAAGATCAGGGTATCTTTTCTTACGGGGTCGTCAATACAAAGGTGGTCCATAAATTGCATGCTCGAAGCAGGTAAAGTTGTTGGAACGACGACCGGAATGAGGCCGTCAACAGACTTCCTCAACACAACGCAAGAGCACATCATAGTCGAACAACATTCATGAAAACCCAATTTTTGCCAACCTTCGGGAAAATGGAACCTAGGAGGTGCGTTAGTCATCGCTGCATGAACGGTGTCGTATTATACAAAAAGCGCAGAACGGATCAAAACTATTACAGCAAGAAAGGGAATTGATTAGGGCTTCAGTAAAAAGCGAGACCAAGCGGTTTCTGTTAACGGCCTACTGCACCTTCACACTGTGAGAGCAGCTTTAAAAGGTAGGTCGAGGTACTTCTCTTGAAGCAATCCCTCAATCCCTTTATTTGGAACGACACTGCCTGCTGATAGTGTAGGGCGCCTAGTGGTGCAGTTGGAGGAGCCCTCCTACTGCTCGTGTTTCGGAGTCGGCGATTTTTTACCAGATCTGTCTGGGAAGGATGGATCATGGGCCTGTTTATCGGTGGGCTAACGCAAGTGATTGTTTGGTCAAATACGCATCCAAATCGCCACCACGACATCCCATAGAGGTAGAGAATGCGAGGCACTTATCTAGTCTGTCACGCATACCATTTTCTGATCTAATGTGATCTTATCCTTAAAATAGGGCGAATTTTCCGGACGTCCTTCCGTTGATATGAGGCTAACAAACAGTCCATGACCGCTCTTTTGTATAGGATGCGGCACTTAAATCTCGACACACTAAACATTCTCTTTTCAAACAAATCACTGGAATCACTTGCTATTCGTAGGAAGCGAAACGATCTAATTATGATTTTCAAGATGATGACTGGAAAAGTTGCACTTCCACTCACTGAGCTTTACACAGTCCATCATTCTACCACTAGGGGTTGTAGATCTAAAATTCACTATTCTACGGCCAAAAGTTGTGTTCGTGCCTCCTTTTTTACTCAAAGGGCCGGTTCTGAATTCTTGATGTTTACCAAAAAACATACTTTGCCATCTTCGATTAACCAATATAAAAAGCTCGTTGGTAGTTATCTTAAGACTCGCTAATTCGCCGTTTCTTGTATTTTTGTGTTTATTACCAATGTGTTGTCTTGCTGGTCTTTATTTCGTCGCGTGTTGTCATACACGTATAAACAAATAAATAAATTTCCTAACACAAAATACAAATGAAATAAAAAGTTTTGCACACAAATAGAGGGTGTCTAAAAAGTAAAATTATTCAATATGCCCTCCGTCAGCCGCAATGACCGCTTCCATCCTTGGCTTGAACGCTTTCGCTCGCACGCTCTCTTTAAAAGACCGCCGGTTAAGCTGAAGACTTCACTAGAAACGATGTTTTAAACGCTGCAAGAGTTTCTGTCATAACTAAATGTCCGTTAAGCGACGACCTTCGACGTCGCATCGACGTTCGCATCTGAACCAGGAACCTGGTATCGGGTGCACGCGACAGCCGGCACCTCCTCCGATTGCACTACACGTGCCCTTAGCAGTGTGTAGTAGCAACAGTTAGTTTGTGCATATGGGGTGTGCCTTCACCTCAGTGAGATTCCACCAATTCAAAGTTAGAAGACCTGCTGAGCAAGCGATAACCAGAATCATGCTGGCATGACTACGTTTAATGCTGGTTATTACAACTTCGAAAAAAGCTGATATCTCTCCATTGGCAAGAGTACGACATTTTTGGTAACAACTGCGGAGTATCCCGCAGCTTGCTTCCCACAGCTTCAGAACGTTCCAAGCAGTACCCATTCTCCAAACAACCTAAAAACTGTGTTATCAGCTAGTTATGAAAGTAACTTTTTGAAGCCAAGACACTAATTGAAATGGCCGTCGTAAATGCGATATCTTTCTAGATTTAGTAAAAACTCCATAAAATGGAAATTATTGAGCCAGTGAGAAAAGGTGTCTGTCTCTTTGTCTTCGCCCGCCAACAGTAACTTAATCTTTCAAAGAGCTGTGGAGTCTCTTTCAGGGAAGTAAAAGTGGACGGGGGAGCTAAAATATTCGAGGACAGGCTGCAGCCTAACAAGCTACGGTGAAAAGACATATATCCTGAGACAATGAATAACATGGACGGCGCAAAAGACTGGAAGGAAAGCTCTGCTCTACATCACAACTCGACATCCACTTGAGAAGCCGTTGCAAACTGTTGAGGGACAGGGAATATGACTTTGAGTTGGCGAGAATTCCAAGTTCCAAAAACCTTGATTCTCGTCTTCTGTATTCCCTTTACGCCCACTTCTGAATGCGATCCAGTTACAGAACCTGTATCGGCACGATGCTATTCGTCGCTTTCCTCGACTAATTTCAAATCGTCTCAAGCGGAGCTGGTGTTGATGCCCTCCATGAAAGAAACCGCTTAGTAGACCTCTTCGATCGTTAAGAAAAATAGAACATAGCCGAACAGCCTAGCATGCCAGCTCTGGAGTGTAGCACTTTTTGAATTGTCGCGCGTCGCATTCAAGTTGCCTCCATGACATCAAGCGACATCAATCAACGAAGTAGTACATAGGCGGTGCGCGTCCCTGAAAGAAAATGACTAACGCCGAATTTTATCCTTTATCCTTTTCATTTTTTACCAAAATGTTGAGGCAAACAGTAAAAAGCTAAACACTTTGATAGGGCCTTAGTAGGTCTTCAGTTTTTTCATATTAAAATAAAGCTTTACAGTAAAAGAACCGAAGGAGTTCCATCATATTGTACCCGATAATCCGCTCGAGCTTTGTCTTCAAAAAGGAAACCTACAGCCCCGTACTTATTGTCCGTTGTTATCAGTTCAGTGGCGGAACAGCTCTGTGAGCTTATTCTGGTTAGCTTATCTAGCGTGAGTGGCTTATCAATCAGCAAAGATTGTCGTGCCACGCTTCCAAGCTGCAACCATTGTCTGACGAACAGCTGAAGTCGTAAGGAAATCTAACGAGACCAACAAGACCGCTTCGGTACAGAGCAAAAGGAAAGCGAGATAGTTGTAGAGATAGCTGGCCCATGCAGTTCAAGAGCACGGAGCGTAGCGCCATAAGCTATAACGGTGCTCACCACAGTTTATGGCTGAGTCGAAACGATTTTCACGCTGCCTTTATTGCCTGTTTCAATGGCGTCAACAATCGGCAACTGGAGGAAGCCTGTTTTCGCTATTCAACTCTCGTTAACGACCCAGACAACGTTTCTAATGTCGCTTTAACAGGCTGCGAATTATGGGTGGACCCACCTGACGAGGGGCTGTCCATGCATCCCTTTTCGGACATATGTACTATGCAAGTACCCTGATCTGTAGTCAAGGCGGCATTCTTTGAGTCGTGTGACAATTATGGCAGCAGACTCATGCCAGATCATCTACAACTAGATTAGTGGAACAAGCTTTTCCGCCCAACATCTAGACTTCTTTGAATTCTACACGCACTTCCATTTTCAACAATAGCACACCCAAGCTGCATAGCGATATGCATAATAAAACACAAAATGGCACGACATTCTGTTGATTCAGACATTTTTGGCAGCCAGCTTCAACCGAACAAAACAGCGACCACTTGACGTAAAGTTAGTATTGAGCAGAACTCTCGCATGCATTATATTTTAGCTGATGTCAAATTACCGTGACTGTGACAGTCTCCATGAGCGCCTCGATCCCTTAGGCAAAGTTACGGCAAAATCGATGAACCTAAACCCATCACCCTTGCCCGCACATACCAACCGTAACGTACCATCAAGGATCAAGGATGGCGTTACTCAATCCCTTTTTGAGATGGGCCACACATTCTCTTATTGGTGATGTCATGGAAGGGATTTGAATGCGTACTGGACCTATATACTACAATGAGTTGCGGTGGCCACTCAATGAATAAGTCAGTGCTTCATCCTTCTCACCATCAGACAAGGGTGTACTAGTTCATCGACCACGGAGAGATGGAAGGCTTGGTTGGCCTGGGCGAAAAATCCGAACCAAGAATCTGGAATCGGGAGCACGCGACAGCCGGCACCTTCTCCGACTTTCCATTCGTCCAACATACCGCAATCAGGCCTTATTTCGAAAACGAATATCGTGTTAGTGATCAGCACTCCGTAGAACTCTATCGGCGAAGTTTAGACTAGGCTTTTTTGGCCTCTGCAGCTGTGAGAGTACGGCATTGATAAAGAAACCAGTCTCCTTCCTAGCAAAGTTTCTGGTTGCGATTTCGCACTGAGGAGAGCCTTGACTGATCGAGCCGGATCATTGTTACGAAGTGCAGTCGAACCACAAACCGCTTGCGCCCCACCTGCTTTTCTAACCACTACGCCATCGCTGTTCGACTGCCAGCGATCGTCTCCGGCCTACTTGAGCTCAGCGACTGTGACAGAGTGACTGTGGAGTGCAAGCAGACCTCAAACAAGGCAAAGCGAAAATGTTCCGTAACTTAGTCTCCATGGTTCGTTGCAGTTATGGAACATTCATGTGCATATTTCGCACATTTCGCCTCAAAGTGCCAAAGCGACTTGTTAATATTCCTCAAATGTCAGAACCAAATAGCTGTGGATTGGTATAAAGCTCACTTTTATGAAGCACGTGGGATTCCTGCTGAGTCCCTTAAATACTGGAGACAGAGTCAGTGGCATTCATCGCCTTCGAGGCGACTGCACTACACTGCACAACTTGCCCTAAAACATTGACAAATTGCACTAGCTAAACCTCATCTGCAGCAAAGCTGATCCGACTTTGTACGCCATGAGCCAACATCAACCCAACGTAGCCTAGATGTCACTCGAGGAGGATGTCACCACTGCTTGTAGAACATTCATTTCATCACTACAGACCTTCTAAATCAAGTCTGGAAAGGCAAGCGCTGGACCTGATTCAAGCTGATAGCTTTATCCGACAAAGCTGCGCTTGTAAGCCGCTCAACTAGGTATTTTCCACATTTGTGATGCATTCGTAGCGATGATCAATGTCTTTGTTTTACAGGTTTTTGTCAAAATTTTCTGGTTGTAGAGGCGGAAGAGTATGGACATATATTTTAGTGCCGGCCATTCTTTTAGAGAAGGAGGTTGCATAATGGATACTCGTTGGAGCTGGTCATGGAATTCTAATTTGCTATCTGTACGACAACTTCTCTCTCAGCTTCAGCCTCTACCATCATGTTCTTCTCCCTGGTCTTGATCATTATTATACCACAAATACAAGGGAAATTCGACGAGCACAACAAACGATCTGTAGTTTTGCATCTACCAAGCATGATCCCGATGAATGATGAAAGTTGGCCCTATTTAGCTTCACACAGATGGTTTCTAACAACAGATGTTCACACCTGTAGATAGCTCGTGTCCGTTGGCAAATAGCGACGAACATCCAATCGCCAACTGAGGACTTTTACATTTAAAAGTTATCCATTCAAAATTCGGTGTGGGTGCGGATACGCTAATCCCACCATATATAATAGAGGAGGGTTTTTTTGTCTCAACGTGACCGTGGGAAACTTCGTAAACTCCGCGGGCTCGATGGTTTAATCACCCAAGTTTGAGGCAGGTTCTCGACTTCTCTCTCCGAAGGGAAGCGCAGGGAGGTGAGCAATCGCCGCTGCCGAGGAGGACACGTGAGGCGTTGCGAAATAGGCCGGCGCCGCGGCTCTGCCCGCGCACGTGTTGGGTGGCTACTGCTTCGAACTGACCCCCTTGAAGGCTCCTGTCCTTGCTACCGGTCAATTAGTGCTTGCAATTAGGTGCTGCTACAGTTGTGTTACCGCAGGGTACAACTCTGCCGCCTGTGTGCATGGCCGAGGTCACTGCTCATTCCTGTTCTTGCAACCTTCTCTGTGTTCGGGCATAATATTCTGATGTGTACGAGCTTCCGCCTTCACTTTTCTGAGAACAGCTCCTGCTGTGTTAATCCATACTGCCGCTCTTCGTTACTGCCTTTGCCACCGTTTCACTTTGTTTCTCTTCGAGAGCCTTTTAAGTTGACGTCAGTGTTGTGGTGAGAATCTGCGGCCCTATTCTAGTGCTCCTCGCTCTACACGTTAGAGTATGCTCCTCGCTCTACACGTTAGAGTATGCCCCTTGGTAGGAAGGCACATGTATGCCCATTCACAGCAGAAGTGAACTAACTTGGTTCACCATAGGGCTAGAACCCACCAGTGCTGCTGATAATTTTGAATGTTTTATGCCTGATTCTGTAGGGTAAGTAAGATTCTCCCATTCTAAGTTGGTTGGATTGAGCCCATCAGTTTCTCCCACCCACATAAACTTCCTACTTTCTACACGCTTCCAAGCTGTTGGATTTTTATTCGAGTGATAGCAGAGGTTGAACAACAAACACAACGGTGAGGAACATACATATCCCACCTTTGTGATTAAGTGGCTTTTACACTATCAGTCGATTAAAGGCTGCGGTGAACTTTTCGAGGGCATGGTGCGATCTCGTCTTTTATTGCGCTATATGCTTGCTCATAGGCTGTAAGTAAGATTCTTCCATTCGAGCGCATGCAACAGTTTCTCCCGCCCACTCATGATTCCTATTTATCGCTTGGGCCCCCTTCAGACGTTGCGATATTTATTGATAGCGTAAGTTTAACAACAAATACAACAGTGAGGAACACATATATCCTCACTTTGGTGGATCAATTAGGTGGCATTTTTGGAGTGCATGGCGCGATCTCATCTTTTAATACGCTTTATGTTTGCTTCTTAGCTGCGGGCTGTAAGATTCTCCCATTCGAAGTTATTTCGGCTGAGCGATTTTTATTCGATTGATAGCAGAAGTTGAACAACAAATACAACAGTGAGGAGCACACATACCCCCACTTTGGTGGTTCAATTAATACGCATTTACGCTATCAATCAAATAACCAGTGGTGCTATCGGTTTTCTCTCAGACCTAACCGATCGGGATTAGTGTTGCCTGATTATGTTGGCCGACGGGAGCGTTCCACAGTAGATTGGGCGTCTTGATCAGGCAGTCGATATCGATCGATATTATCGATCATTTGAGCGGTGCTATCGGTTTTCTCTCAAACCGAGCCGACCACGATTTCTATCTGACACATTGGAGGTAGGGAAATCAGACAGAAAATCTCACCATATATATAAAGGAGGAAGGCATAAGTCACTGAAGAAGAAGAAGAAGAAGAAGAAGAAGAAGAGGAAATGTTTCGTGAGGTAACTCCTAATTGATGTGAGCATTTTAGGCTCTGAGGAAAACGACCCAGCCGAAGCGTTAGCCAATAAAGCCGTTTAGCAACCTCGTGACGAGCCTAGCAAATCTATAGGAAGTTGGTTACATTGTTGAATGAATTCCATTCTTTGGTTCGTCAACAGCGGAAACTAAGTTCCCGTCCCACCCCCAGTTTTCGACTCCACAAGACTCTCGGAATAATTCTTCCCGTACGTTCCCTCAAAATTAGTGGCTAATGAAGTCACCTCCGGAATTCGCCACACCTAGCGGCTCGAAGCACGACGACTGGACAGAAGTGTCAGACATTTCTTTAGGCTTGACAAGCTGCAATAGGCTGTGAATTCAACGCTAGATGAAGGAGTGCTGAGAACATTCTTCTGCGTGCTATGCTGAGTGAGTGGTACCAAGCTAGAAATCAGTCTGGAGTAGGCGCAACTTTCAACGTGCTCGACGCTACGGATGCTTCCTTACCCTCGACGCTGGGTGAGGAAGCATCCGTAGCTGGGTTTCGGCTACGTCCCTAACGCGGCCCGCCATACCCGAAGCCGGCGGAGCCGGCTAGCCTGGCGTGGCCCGCACACTCCAGCGTCGGCGCCGGCGCAGCCGGCGACCGACGCTGGGTGAGGAAGCATCCGTAGCTGGGTTTGGGCTACGTCCCTAAAGTGGCCCGCCATACCCGACGCCGGCGGAGCCGGCTAGCCTGGCGTGGCCCGTGGATGCGATGCCGGCGAAGCCGGCTAGCCTGGCGTGGCCCGCACACTCCAGCGTCGGCGCCGGCGGAGCCGGCGACCGACGCTGGTATATTGATACACCTGGAACAGAAGGCGAAACCTGATCTGACCGAACCTACCTTATTTATCTAAAAACATTTTAATAGAACGACCCGTGCTACTAATGGGTTTCCATTAGGCAGTTTTTGCTTTGATGATGGCGATGCGGTTGATCGTGCGAAAGGTCAATGTACCACTTTCAGGGTGTGTCCATACTTATGGTATTACACTGGTGCAAAAATAATGGCAGTTTTCGTACTTACTATGTTTCGGCATTGATAACAGAGCAAAATCGTAAACAAACGCAGTTACGTTACACATTATTAGAAAACACATGTCTCCGCTATCATACATAACTATAAGCGTTTCTATGTCACCATTTCTTTGGTGATTTCGGATCGCTTGCGAAGGTGCTGTGAAAACGAGAAATTCGTGTTGTTTGCTTAATGAGCTCAAACTCGGTCATAGTGCTGCGAAAGCAACTCGAAATGTCATCAACAGGTGGGTGCTGACACCACATCCGAGCGCAACACGCGTTATGGTCTAAGAAATTCCGATCTCGAGACTTTATGCTCAAAGATCGGGAGGGACGCCGTCGGCTCTCGGAGGTTGACATCCGTGAGTTGAAGAGTAGATGCCTTCTCAAGAACGCCCATAAGAAAAACTGTCGAAGGGCTAAACGCTGACAACGCAACTGTAGCCCGGCATTAGAAGGAAATTGGAAAGGTTGGAAAACTCGATAATTGGGTGCCGCACGAGTTAACCAAAGATCAGCAATCCCGTCGTCTCGAACTGCATTCCTCTCTACTTCTGCGCCACAAAAGCGATTCCTTTCTGGAAAGTATTGTGACGTGTGAAATGGATTCACTACGACATCGACGACATCCAGGTCAATGGTTAGTCTATGACGGAGCTCCAAAGCATTTCCCAGATTCCCAATTTCTTGCAATGGTACCAAGGAAAGGCCATACATAGTGTCTGTTTGGTAGTCAGCAGCCGGTTTGATCCACCACTGCTACCTGCTGCAGTTGAAACGACAACAGTGGTGAAGTGAAAAACTCGACAAAATGCACCAAGAATTCTTCGAATTTACCGGTAGAGATCCGCAGAAAAGATGCAATCATACTCCATGAAAGCGCCCGATCACATGCTTCATTGATGACAACAAAAGAGCTGATTGAGCTGGATATAAATCTCTGCGATGATTTAGCCTTTTTCCAGAGCCCCGAATTTGACGCTGCAGGAACAGCTGAGCTAGTTTTCTCGTTGGCAGAAACGGATTGATTCTTTTGAGGTTACTTCGATTGAAAAACTTGCCTTTGGATCGGGTCATAGTATTTCCAAGTAGCTGTTTCAAAATGGCCAATATTTTCACACCATCCTAACATAATTCGATTTAATTATGTATGGTATAATTAATTATTTATTTATCTAAAACTATCTCTAAATACTATGAACTCCTGCAAGGCTATTCCGCGAGAACTGCTGGCTCCAGTATCTGTGCTGCATTCAAGGTGGTGTTATTCACTGCTTCACAGTGGAGCGTTGCTGTCGGCGCTTTGAGGCCGGAGATCTCTTTCGAAGGTCGACGTGGCACTTGCCACCATCTGTTGTGGAAGAAGGCAGCCTGCAGAGAATCTTCGAAGATAAGCCCAAATCAAGCACTCGTGAGTTGGCTGCAACATTTGGATGTACTCAAAGCACCGTTGAGAGACAGATAGGGCTCCTTGGGAGCCACATAGTTTTGTCGCCTTGGGTACCGCTCGAGCTGCGTGACACGTGCAAGGCAGGTCGTGCCATTGTTTCCGAGCCAGCACTTCTTTACCCACACAGGAAGCACTTTCTCAAGGACATCGTTACTGGGGACTCCTTCACATGAACCGCGCCCGCAACAGCCAATGGCCAACGCCGAGAACCGACTGTAAGGAAGCCGAAATAAATGCTACTCGAAAATAAGGTTCTTCTCTATCGCTGGTGGGTCTCGAAAGAGATTCTGTTCTGGTAAAGGCCCCCACAGAGTTCTGCGGCAACGCCGCTCGGCCGGCGGCGAGCTCTGCGTCTCTGCCCTATGGTTAAGCATAGGGCCGCGGCGCTGCAGCAGAACTCTGTGGGGGCCTTCGCTGCTGGATGAAGAGACCACATGAACGGCATTGGCCTACGCCACCCAACTTCAGCCCTTCGCCGACGTCTTGTATAAAAAAACGCCCAGAACGGGAACATGCCCACCTCCTGCATGACAAGGCGGCCCTCAGATCGCTAAAGTGAACAGTGAGAAAATTCAGTGACAGGCCGGAAACTTTACCCACTCACCGTTTTCGCCACACATGCCTGCACCTGACTACCATTTAGAGAGTCGGAGGACCAACGCCATCTGAATATGAAGGCGTCTCAGTTTTTTCTTCACAGCCTATGCAATTCCGGTGGAGAGGAATCTAAAAGCTGCCCGTAGGATGTGAAAGAATCCTAGATTTGAACGGTGATTATATCATTGAGGGCGTTTATAATTTGTTGCAATAGTGTTTGCCCTGTTTGTCGTTTGTTGTGCTAGTGTTGAAGGGCTTTTCTGTCAACCTATAGTACTAATGGACTATTATCGGTTCATCCACCCCGCTGAATGTGTAGGTAGTGCGACACGAAGCGGTGCCAACTCTCACGCACACCTCGATTCAACGTTGATAGCTCGGATTCCGCTCAAGCTAAACAGTGCATCCATCCTCCGAGGTCGATGGATTTCAGGCGTGCAGGAAAGACTGGAACCGACTTGTGGATTGGCTGCCGACACCAATTCGATGTATAACTAAATTCGAATTCAAAATACGTCTACGATATCCCGTAGAGGTAAGTTGAAGGCGAATTCGAAAGAGGGTGGCGCAGTCGCATGAGAGGCAACTGTTGTATGCACCCGATAGCAGGTTCTTAGTTCGAATTTCCGGCCCAGGCCAAAAAAGCCTTCCACCCCTCCTGGGACGGTGAATTGGTGCCAGCCTTTTCTGGGAAGGTTAAAACACTCGCCTGTTCATATGCTGGCTACCGAAAGCAATAGACGAAATGCGCATCGAAATCGCCTCCCTTGTCCCGTAAATCAAGTATATGGAGGATAAAGAGATTGGCTGTCGCCGGCCTTTATCCTCTATACTTTAGTAGAAAGCGTGGAACCCAAAGAATGACGTCCTGCTTCATAACTTCTTGGGGTGAATAGATAAGCTGGCATGTGCTCGAAATGGAACTTGATCGCCGTCCTTTGCACCACCTTGATCTGCTTCCGGGAGATTTTCTCGCCAGTCATTTGAATTCGCTTATTATGTAGTGGGCATAAGTTGATCAAACAGCTTGGTGACTGTAGTTTGGCATCGCGATAAGAAAGACAAAAGTTAAGATAAGGATTGAGAAAGAAGGTGCCTGACCGAGCGCAGCTTTGGAACGGAGAAATGATAGGCGTCCGTTCCGTGGCCACTTGATGCAAAGCTTGCGCTGTTGATAGATGCTGAGAGAGAAACAATGTGTGAGCACTGACTGGTACTGATAACACGGCTTGTCAAGTGCTTTCGAACGAGACCTTAGAAGTCGAGTGCCGTGGCGGGGCTGTTTGAGCTCTTCAAGCGGCGAGCGTGTAGGCGCTTTCGGGACGCCTCAAAATAGCCGACTCAAAAACACCTACAGCGTCCTGCGGATGCCGCATTGTTTGCGGTGACGATCAACCGACGGGCGTCTAATCCTGCCGGGCGTTGCTCATTCGAGAGAAGATCGGCGAAAGCAAGGAGCAGCACTGCGACCATTTCCCTCGAACCGAACGGGAGGAGACGGCGATCGAGCGGGCAGCGATTCTGATTGTGGGTAAAGGAAAACCACGTTGCAGTGCGAATCTTTTTTGATGAGATTTGAATAAAGTACGAAGGCGTCGTTAATCAATCTTTTATATATATATATATATATATTTATTGGGCACACCACACATTACATACTTCTATGAGACACCGTTGAAGCAATTTTCGTTGCGTTCCTAGCCCAATCAATGTTTCTATTAGTCAGCTGATAGGCACACCTTTTGCGCAAAGTGTATTAGCCTCCCTATACGAGCCTCTGGTACCAACCTCAAAGATAGAACTGGCCTGGGCGGGACCAAACCAAGAACCCTAGACTCGAGGTGTGTGCGACATCCTGTGCCTCCTCCGACTGCGCAACCAAACGCCATACCTCAATATAACTACCAAGAGAATGTCACCTCTCTGAGAAATACTAAAAATATCATTTCAGGAAACTATACCAGAAGTCGAAAGAAGAGAAAATTTTTCCGCTCCTCCTTGACACGTGTATTGTGTATGTGTTGGATTAACCAGAACAACGTTGAAATGCTTTAAAAAAATACTCATATGCTTAGGTCATATAAAATGATAGCGCAAAATTCCATTCTGACTAGCGAAAGCAGTCTATGTGCATAGTACCGCCGTCAGGCATGTTCTGTTTCACTAAACTATTTTTGCTTCGCCGGTGTGTAGGAGAATAAGGTGTAGTCTAATAGGATGAGAGTGGAGAGATGGCGGATGTGCTGAGCCTGGTATGCAAACGATCATTTCAAGGCGGTGTCGAAGAAAGCAGAGCTTCAACTGAAGTTAAAAGATTACTATTTGAGATAGCGTAGGCTGCAGCCTATGAAAATCGGAGAGTCACCCACAAGGGAGAGAAGCATCTGGAAAGTGACGTCGAGGAGCTACAACAAAAAACTGAACGAACCGAAATGGAAATCTCTTTATGAAAGTAAGCGCTGCTGCAGAAGATTTCCTTGTTATGTAGGTCGAATAGGAAAGGTTTAGAAGAAGGCTGTTCATGTAAACCAGAGAGCTGACCACACGAATCGCATAGAGGAAGCGGAGGGTTGAAACTATGGACAGCTAAGGGCAAGGGCGAAATTCATGTGTACAAACAGAATGCCAGAAAGCTCTGCCTTCGCGTCTGTTCTGTTTGACATCAATGGCGAATGCAATTCGTTCCACATGTAGTTACGTTTGCCTCTGTTGTGACAATTGTGGATCGTTCATAGAGAGAAGGCCATCATCGTTTGTGACGCGGCTGTTCGTTCGTCCCAAGTCGGTGCACGAGAAAGGAACAAATGCTTCCCCGACACTCATCGTCGACGCTCAGGAACATTTCGCTAACACTACTCAGTCATATTCCCGTCGCTCGACTTTAGTCTATACTTCTGCGAACCAGAACGGAGAGCATTCAGACGTCATCGAAAATTACTGGGACCTCTGCTACCACAGCCGACTTACACCTAAAATTGCTAAAATTTTCTAACAACCATTCATAGCAGCGAAGCTTTTTATCTCTGCAAACGTCAGGTTGCTTACTGGTACTGCACTGCGTTATAAGCAAACTGTCGTTCGAGGACATAATCAGAGTTTTCTTCTGGACTTCAGGTGACGGAATGCATTTGACGAGACGTGACGCGATGGCCAAAAAGAGTGACTTTGCCGCCGGTTGTGGCCAGCTCAGCGTTCGAAGCCGCATCTAAGCATGCGCTGCGAGGTACCCGAAATTCCCCCTCAGTACTACATAAGAGCAGGACAGGTGATGCCCGAAAGGACTACTGCAGCTGAACTTATTCAGAGCGCTCGATGTCCCACAAATTGCTCAACGAAGTCGCTCTCGATAGTCGATCATATGGAGTCCACCGATCCGATGTTGTTTTGCGATGTCTTCTTACAAAACCCTTTGATCCTGACTTTGAATGGGACAAAATTTACACTTGGCGAGGTAATCATTCTTTACCGCATGTACCTAATAAATTTACATATATGATGTGCATTTGAGCATTGTAAAAACCCGTTCGGAGTTCAGAAATGGAACGTTCGATTGGCCGTCGTTGTGCAGCGAAGTGAGTGAGCAGTGAATGTGGCAAGAGGCGGCTTAAAGAGTGACGTCGTTCCTCGAATTGATCTCGCTGCTGGCTTCCTCCTAAAAATAGTTTAAAGGAGTATTTGGCAGAGAAAATATGCGGCAATATAAAAAATAATAGAAATAGAAATATAAAATGTCGAAAAATTCACCAGTTCTCGAGGACACGAACTCGATTCAGCGATTGTAGAGAGCCGTTTCACGATCACGCTACCAGATGATTCGAGTCCCTAAAGAAATCTGATGATCGGACAAGATTTCTACTGAAGAACGTTATAAGGCAATTGAGCTAAAATCGACGCATTCACCAGCTCACATCCGATCGAGATATGATGTTGTAATCACAAGGGAATTTAGGATCAACATGTCATCCACGCCAATGAGCGACATCTAAGATTTATGTAGCTGAACTATCCACTCTCGAAAACGGTGAGGATTTACACTCCTCCAGGGACACGGCGCCAGCCTAGCGGCCGAACTGTCTGCTAAAAGTCGTTGCCGTGGGTCGGATTTCCTGGCCGATCGGTCGGTTTTCCTTATTTGCCATGTAGGTGATCCAAAGGCGCGGACCTGCGAACCCTTATTGATGCCAACTACACGGCAGAACTTATTCAGATGCTGAACATCTCGTCTGTAGACTATAATGACCACGTTTTCTCATCTTGAATGGCTATTCTTGGGAAACACCCGCGATATCGTATGTAGTGATAGATGTTCGGAAAAAGAAAAATCAGATTGAGGTCGGCACTTTGAGCACTTTTGTGCTTCACGACTGCAGAGCTCGGAAAATTTTGCTCAAACTTCACCCAAGGGATTAATTGGGCAAGTCTTACACCTCTTCTATTATATAAAGCCATCACAATTTTTTTAAATTTCGGTCAATAGAGAGAGTGAGTGAGGGTGGAGTGGTCAGGATCCCCGATTTTGCCGAAGGACCTAATCGGTTACTTGAGGCGTTGATCACGAATATGAGGTCAGTTTTTAGTACAACGATGAAATACGTTGGGTTACTTCGGGTTGCGAAATGGATAAGATGGTCATCTTTGAAATTTGCCTAACAAGCTAAGTTTGTGAGCTCCGACGATGAGGTCGTCGGGGATAAATGGAGTACTGATCACCTCGCCCCTCGAGGCACAAGGAACGCATATCGTATTCGTGATCAGCACCTTGAGTAGCCCTCGACAGCAAAATGTGCCCATCCTACCACACTTACTCACCCATACCTAAAGCAACTCTACCTTCACCGTCAGGCAATTGTTTGAGAATTTTTTGCCTTCTTTTCTAGCCGCGAAAGTACAGCACTAAGGAAAAACTCGGTGGTACCGAAAGCCAAGTAACAGGAACATCCTCATTCACTGCCAATCTGCTCACCCTTCTAATACAAAGAAGAGCATCATTAAAAATATGTTTCGAACCGCCACATCAGTTTCGTCTGATTGTGAACAGAAACTGTTCTCGATGAATATGGCGCTTAATATTGCGAAAAGTAATGGGTATCCAGGGGAGCACTGGCGTACGGCACGCAGGCTGCAAGCCAGCCACGCTGTTCGCCAAGAGGAAGAACGTACGAAAATACCCTTTTGCGTGCCTTTCATCTCAGACAGATTAAGTGCGGAGATACGCAGATGTGTTCGTAACGCTGATCTCCACGATGTGGTGAGGGTTGTTGACATCCCTCCTAGCACCTTAAAAATGCAACTGGTTCGAAACCGAATCTACGATAGGATGTGTCTCACACCATCCTGCGTTGTGTGCCCTAACGGGAAAGAAGGCGACTGTATGACATCGGGTGTGGTCTATCAGATGTCATGTAATGAATGTGGGGAGAATTACATAGGGGAGACAGGAAGACCCCTCTGTGTCAGAATAAAAGAGCATCTGGATGGCCTTAGAAAAGGTAAGGTCCAGACTCCTTGGGGGGAACACAGGGTTCGATGCCATGCTGGCGCGTTGATAGAGGTCTCAGTGTCGATCTTAGCGCGAGAGAGTGACATATCGGCGCGCAGGACATTAGAAGCGCTTTGGATCGCAGCTACGAGTCCTCGGGTCAACCGGAAGGACGAATGCCTGGCGGTAACACAAGAGCTGGCACCCTTCGCACAGCTCTGTGGGTTTCGATCTTCGTGATCTTATCCACAGGCTGATTAAGTCGGTTTGTCTCGGGGCCAAAGCTCATTCACCCACGTCTACGTCCATCTGCGGGTGTTGGTGGTCCGCTTCTGCATCCACCTCTGAGGTTAGTCGTTGGGAACTGTGGTGTCGGATCACGTTCCTGTTTTCGTCAAGACTAGTACCCTGTAGTATGAAATGATGTTTGGGCTGGTAGTCTTGTAGATGTTATCGGCTATTCCAGGCTCTGAAGAAGGCGAAACTCGCCGAAACGTAAGCCGAATAAAGAAGGTCGTAACAATCTTGGTTAACGGCTACAACAAGAACAATACACTAACAGCACTAAGGGTTGCTTTGATCGGTCTTACTCTTGCATGTCCAGATCGCCTTCACAGTTAGCACTTGCGCGATCCAGCGTCACTAACCTCCGGATGGCAATTTTTTGTGAAACTAAAAATTCGCTAGCATCTGGGTTCTGCTGGTGCTTTCGTTTCCCACTCCCGTACGTTCACCATAGGCATTCTCTCCGATCCGTTCAGTATCATCATTGGCTTTTGCCGCTCGGTTGTTCTGTCAATCCGCAACCGCTTTCATGCTCATCTGCATTCGCCACAGGACATCATTAACAACTCCTCCAAATCCAGACGCTCGCTACACAACGTCGGTGATACGACGACAGTTTTTTATTCATCGGATAGCTTATAAGTCGAAATGCAGCCTACGTCAGGTGGATTCCTAACTAGGAGAGACTGTGGCACACTATTCGTAAGGTAAAAATGGATTTTTATCAAAGCAAAATCAGCATGTGAAAAAGTGTGCTACTTTTGCGCGACAAGGATGCAATATCAAAAATCGTTTGTTAACTAACTGTGGTTAACTAACAGCTGCTCGAAAGTCTGCCGTCCCTTTACTCATCACTGCAAGTTCCCTTCATTTATATGCTCATGGCAGTTTTAGTGCATGGAAAGCGTTTCTATAATGCCAAACCTGTAGCATCATCTTTTATCTTCATTTTGTTGTTGTTCTTTCCTCTGAAGAATTTAGTTGTTTGTTTGTTCTTTTTCCTTGTTCTTTTTCCATACCCGGTTTTTTATGTTTCCCTGTTTTACCGAGTTTACCTGCATTGTTGACTGCTACATATTGTGATATAAGCGCATCGTAGGAGGCGCAGTTGAACTGTATTGAATCATTGGGAGATCCATAGATTTTCCATGGGTTCAAGCGTATCAGGCCTTTTTTTAATTTAATATAATCTAGTGTTGCTATGCTCAGTTTAGCCAAGTTATTCTCAGAAGTGTTTTGTGCTGAAGGCCTGTTAATCTATTATATTAAATGGTTTTTATTGAATTATGTTATCCAATTTTTAGTTTGCTATGCTTCCTATGACAGCTATCCACCTGGAGTTGCTTAATCTTCTTGGCTTATGAACTATTTTGAACATATGCACTAGGGAAGTTACGTACAGCGATTCATAGGGCTACAGATGTCATGTTCCAACATGTTCTATAGTCCGCTTGGAATCGTTCACACACTATTGAAAGCCTATGCTATTGGACTGACTAGGGGACATGCTCTTGGTTGGCCCTCGCTGACAGGCGCGCTGCCCATTACGGCTGGATTATCTGATGTATTTAAACCAGCAGTCCACCATCTTCTAACCGTGGCCATAAATCCATTCTCAGGTCTTTCAAGAATCAGGGTTTTTTCTTAAACTCTTACACATCCATCCTTCCGCAGTAGGCACCTCCGACTCGCCCTTTCTTTCTCGTCTTTTGGAGTTTGTTGTCAGTGTTTACTGTACTGATAGGTGGACGACGCTTCTTTCCATGGAAAATCTGCTTCCTAGATTAGCTTGAGAATGTTCTTTTACTGTTTTTCTTATACGGCGCGTTTTATGACGTATTCAACAAATAAACAAATAAATGAATTTGTATCACAACCAACTACTACTAGGCCTACGATATACAATCCCTTATTTCCAAATCTTTCAAATTTCGTTCGCTTTTGGGCGTGTTCAGATGGAGTTGCCAGAATACCACTAAATGAGGCACGACCTGTCCTGCATGGTGTTCTGCCAGCCACAGTCCAATACAAAGCAAAAGGTGGTGCAATAGGCCCAAAGTGCAGCGCTCACCTGCTCCATCTTGTCGAATATGCGTCCATCTTCCTCTTCGTCCTCGATTCCGTCTGTTACCCATGCCATTCCCTTCCACACCTAAATCCGACTTCCTGTGTTGAGAATTTATTTATTTATTCATGTGTTCGAATATCTTGAAATGTAATGATCTATAAGCTTAACACATTATTCATGTAACAACACGGCAAGTCTAAAATGAGGCTAAATGACTGAAGCGGTTTTTAGAACTAACAAACGTCTTAATGTAATTTTAAATGACTCTGTCGTAGCGCAAATTTACCCCCATTGGCTACTTCTATTGGTTTTATATGCGTCAATAACCTCTACAACGACTTTGCACAGAAGGATCGGTGAAAACTAGATTCTATGTCGACGTCTATATAAAGTCAGTTGCGGACTTATGTTTACTTCCTCGCAGCGTTCGAGTTCGAATGAAGTCTTTCCTCTTCCAACTATTCAATCGCTTACAGAGAACAGAAATTCTATGAAACTCTACTCTCTGTAAGTGATTGAATAGTTGGAAGGGGAAAGAGAAGTGCAGCGAACGTGCTGGACTTGAACACTTCTCGGGGCTTTTCCCATTCTCTCAACAACGACTATCTACGTCAAATCGTTTTTGTTTGGAGTTTGTTTACTTTACTTTGATACTTTGATACTTTGATGGTCCTTTTGCCGGCTGGAGGTCTTCTCAGCGGGGACCACAACTCTTCCAGACCGCTCGATCTCTGGCTGCTTGCATCCAGTGAGGCACACTCCGCTCTCTGAAAGATCTTGAGAATGAGTCTGCCCATCGCGTTGTCGGTCGTCCCAGTGGTCTCTCATGTCTCTCGGGAGCCATTCTGTGACAAGGAGACTCCATCTATCGTCCTTTCGTCGAAGCAGGTGTCCGGCCCAGCGATGTTTGGACTTCTTCATGTACTGTAGCGGGTCTGCTAATTGCGACTTCTCCCGTAGCTCCGAGCTTCGTAGGCCTTCTTGCCATTGCTGACGAAGGCTTGTCCTTAGAAGACATCTCTGCGTAGTTTGCATCGCTCTGGCGATTATCTTGTTGTCGGGCTAGGTTTCCGTCGCGTAATACATCGCAGGCAGTACAGAGGCGTTGAATGTCGAGGCCCTGAGGCCGGGATCCTTGACCTGATCGGTGACTTCGCGAATCGAACCGAAGGCTGCCCATGCTGCGCGCCTCCTGCGGGCGATTTCGCCCAGATAGACGTAGGAGTCGACCTGTTGTAGAGCGACTCCACTTAACCTTACGAGTCCCGTGTCACACCACTGGTTGACCATAAATTGTGTTTTGGACATATTCATGTCCAATCCAATCTTCATACCTGCCACATTGAGCTCGTTCAGCATTTCCTCGATTTCTGCCGTGCTGGTAGGGATGAGAACGATATCGTCGGCGAAGCGAAGGTTGCTGATCCGTTTACCGTCGACAAGGTAGCCTTTATCGTTCCAGTTCAAGTCTTTCATGGCATCCTGGAGTGCCGCTGTGAATAGCTTGGGAGAAATCGTGTCTCCCTGCCGTACTCCTTTCCCGATAGGAATTTTAAGCTTTCGATCGAACAGCTGGATGATAGTCGATGTGTTGGAGAAGCATTCGTCGAGAAGTCGGATGTTGGGCGATGGTATACCAGCGTGCACAAGCGAGTTCAGAATGGCGTTGATTTCCACAGAGTCGAACGCTTTCCGGTAACCCACGAACACAAGGACAAGTGGGAGGTGGTATTCGCGGCTCCTCTCGATGAGCTGTGAGTCAGTCTGAATATGGTCCAGCAGGAGAAATCCTTGCGAAACCCCGCTTGCTCCACTGGCTGATATTCATCCAAGCAACGCTCCATGCGGTTAAGCAGTATCTTAGTGAAGATCTTGTACACAACCAAGAGAAGACTGATGGGTCGATAGTTGTTGATATCCTCCTGCAGACCTTTTTTTTGAAGATTAAAACTGTTTTCGACTCCTTCCATGAGTCCGGAATCCTACCATGTCGAAGGTAGTGGTTGAAGTGCATGGAAAGAAGTGAGCAGAGGGAACTGCCACCCGCACGAAGGAGGTCAGCAGAAATGCCGTCCGGTCCGGGAGCAGTGCCCGGCTTCATCCTTCTGATGGCATGAGCAACTTCTGATTCCAGAATGGGAGGTACTTTCTCAGCTGGTGGCATCAAGCATTTCGGGACAGTGATGGAAGAACGGAACAGATCTGTGTAGAATTCTTGAACGATGGCCTCCATCGCTTTTCGAGACGTTTGCGTTGTTATCCATCCACAAGGGCTGACATTATTGCCTTCTGATCGCAGAGATCTCGTTTGCAGCGCTTTATGCTTGAACCTTTCTCAGCGGCTTCTAACAGCTTCAATCTTCTGTAGGCTTGAGTTGATTCCTTCACTGCAATTCGACAGGCCTTCGAGATGGTGACTTTTTCCAGATGAGAAGCATTATGATCCAGTTTGACAGCTCTTCTTTGCTCCAAGAGTTTAATCGCATGTGCGCTGAGTCTTGAAGCAGACGGTGATGTGGCTCCGCAAGAGCTGCTAGCACATTTCAACAGTCCTTTGGAGAGAAGGTCGTAGTCTTCCGATGGATTTTCAAGAAGATTCCAATCGTATTATTGCATATTCCAACTCCTCAGACTTGAGTGTGGGGATCTTCACCGGTGCCGGTCTATGAGTGTCACGCTTGAACATCCTCTTTTTGAGAGTCAGCTTCGCGCGGACAAGACGGTGATCCGAGCCGGTGTCAAATGAAGGCAGCACGAAGACGTCGAACGGACTCCAGCGTCTGTTTGTAAGAACATGGCCGATCTCCGAACATGTTTCTCCATTTGGACTTTCTCAGGTCCATCGTCGGTTTGAAGGCTTCTTAAACATAGAATTTCCATGGTAGAGACGGCACGCGGATGGGAAGTCTATCAGGCGCTCTCCGTTTTCGTTCCTTGAGGAAGTTTCATGTGGTCCTAGCCTCCATTCGTCGTGATCATTCGTACCGACGATAGCGTTAAAGTCACCAACGACAACTTTGTATTAGCTCTTCTCGTCGTTGACAGTCCTTTCGAACAGCTTGTAGAATGCCTCCTTTTCTTCATCTGTGGCCGCAGATGTTGGAGCATATCCATTTATGATGGAGATGGTTCCTTGATCTTTGGTTTCCAGACGAAGAACAGCTACTCGCGGACTGATGATCTTATAAGAGACTACTAGGTGGTGCACTGTCGAATTGACGAGAAATCCAACTCCGCCAATATTCTTTCTGTCCACCTTTGCTCCGATAATGAGAAGCTCGTTGTGGTCGGTCCTTCTTATGGTTTCCGTTCTGCCTTTCGTTTCTTGCGGGGCGATAACGTCGTATTTGATATTGCGGCTTCTGTAAAGCACTGTCCGAAGATCCTGCTCAGATGCGATCGAATGACAGTTATAAGTGCAGACGAATAGGCAGTTTCCGTGTCGTGGTGGGAGGGAGTTTCCGGTAATCCGATTCCAATGACGTCCTGATAGTTTAACTCCGAGATTAGATGGCCCCTCGACGGAGGTGGATGCAACCGACGTCGTAGAGGTCCACCTCCGGCGCGCGGAGGACTGGGGCGCGGATTTAGTTGTTTGAGCCATAGCTGTGGTCTGGTTACTCACATGTTCCTGGCCAGGGATACAGGAGAGCCGCCCATACACGGCAAAGCGTACTGCGTGACCGTCTGTGCCGTTAGCCATCACAAAGTGATGTTCACTCCATCATCGCGATGAGGTGGCACATGAAGGGGGAGTTTGTTTAATAAGAGGAAATAGTTGCCACTTGTGTTCGGGCGAAAAACGGAAGCTAAGGTCAAGCATTAGGAAGGCCATTGCAACCGAAAACCGTCGGGAATCGCTGTTACTCCAACAACATGAGGCTAAATGACTGAAGCGCTTTTTAGTACTAACAAATGCCCTAATGTCCTATGGAGCAGATTAAACTGCGGCAACTCTGGTGTGGCACGTTCTTAGGTGTACGGTATTGTCAACGTTTTGTCGTAAATACAGCGGTGCTCTGAACTCAGCAAACTAACTGTAACAGCTCTAGTATGTAGCTAGTATTTTTGGGAACCTGCAGTGAAAAACAACTTTTACGTTGACTACGCTTCTGGAAGCAAATGTACCTTTTCTTGTTCGTTTGTTTACGCACGCTTTGATATGTCCTTAAGGTCAAGATACCAAGTATACCCAGTCTGATCTCAAGAACATACAACAAAAGAGCGAAATGAACAAGCACATGCTTATGAAGAACATTTCAAGGAAAGCCGCGACTGGCTGTTCTTCGGTATGCTCTTCCCTAATTTCAGCAATGGGCCAAATTGAGGACTGAGTTAATGAAACCTTCCCTTCATTTCTACTTAATATCTGTCTACCACTATATAATTGATAGTGTCCGTAACTAACGATTAGGTATTGTTTAAAAACAAGACGTATGGCGACCGGTTGCCCCTTGAGGCTTATCATGGGCAGATGTCGCTGAATTGATAGGTGATCACCCATGTTTGAGATGTGCTGACAGGCTCACATCCATGTCATCACCGCTCAAGCTGCGTTTCTCCACACAGTGAGAGGGGTAAGAGCTGCCGAGATTTTCCACGAAAGGGTTAATGCCAAAAGCAAGTTCCCGTAAAGACGGAAGATGAGACCAAGCCTAGGGTTCCCACCGCAGTCCTTTGGTAGATCCTACTTTAATTGTCTCGCGAATAAATTTGTTGGTGGTTACCCAAAGCTTGCGAGAGTGATCTATACAGAACGAGACGCACCTCCCCCACAAGGCGGGCAAGTGCAAGGAACACCGTTAGGTGTGTCGCCGAAAGCGTTACTATACATATGGGGTGAGGGGTGAGCATAGCGCGGCCGGACAGTTGCGTCGCCAAATCGTAGGCCAAATGCACCAAACTTATTGTTCGTTCGCAACAGTTAGACAACTTCAACGCACCAGTTTAAAACGGAGACCCTTAGAACTACTATCGGCTACTTACATAGTAATGGGTAAACTACACATCAGAACAGCTCTGAATTAAAAGGGCCCGCAGAGAACCAAACGAAACTGGCAGAGCGCTTCATTCTGAAGAGCAGGAACCATTGCCCAATGCAAGGAGTTGAAAAACCCTCCCAGAACTTTTGATTCCCTCCAGATGCAGAGCCGTCCTACACCCGTATTCGGCAAGCATGCCACTCATCGTGACATCTTATTGGCAAGCAGTCGAAGACTGCGAGCCAGTAGGGCTGGCGCGCGGAAGGCTTGCCCATCACGTCCCTAAACTTGACGGCTTCGTCAGAAAGCATGGTTCGGATGACATGACAAAGCTCTTCTGATTGACCGGAGCATGAAATCCTCCAGGGTTGCCGTCAGGCTTCTTGCTATGCTGCTGCAGTCCTACTGAAACAAATCTCTGGAGCTCTTCTGTTGCGTGACAGCAAAGAAGAACAAATTCCGACACCAGATCTCACCATTAGTATTGAGTAGCTGACAGCAGTTAAGGGAGCCCGTAAGTGCACTATGTCTCACAAAATGTGAGCAGAGCTTAAGGCAACTGAAATGCTTACCTGATGCATTATGTGCACTGCCGGTGCCAACATAGCGACAGTCGCTCGAGATTCTTGCCTGAAAATTTCAGAAATGGTCCTTCAACGAATACCACGTGTTCAGCAACTATGTGGAGTTGGACGAAGGGCTGGAAGGACCTCATAAGGTTGCAATAATACGGGGCATGAGAACCGAACGGAATGGTGTGCAATTCATGAACTGTTAAGCTCGTGATCACAATTCTTAAATTTTCGGTCCTTTTCATTTTAGCAGCGGTGAAATATTTGAATTTTTGGCCCTTAACTTGAGTTTTATCCACCTGAATGCATGCCCGTTCAATCGGAAAATAGTGGGCGATTTCTATTGTGGTTGGTTCGTTAGCAAACATAGAAGAAGCTCAAGAATACCAAGAAGGGTGGTTGGCATTGTCAGCACAAAGACGTAACAGCGGGTCAAGCTGCATTTCGGTGTGCGTTGCCGGAAAACGTTAGTCGTAGTGAAGGGGGTCGCACCTTTAGAGAGGACAAAAATGGCGAAGGGCACGAAAAGAGAGGGTGTGGCTGCTAAATGAGCCTGAACTAGGCCACTCCATCTAAAGAGAAGCCGATTCAGTGAGGCAGGTAGCCAACGCTTCATAAAAGGAGTGGAGTTCACAACTTCTCCTCCATCTATCATCGGTGCCGAGTGCAGTACGTGATGATGTTTCTAGTAGTTCTTATCCTTGTTCCTGATTGCCAGAGCTAGCTTCTGCGGATTTTTCCATCCCTGTCAGCGAATCTTTTTGAGATTTTCTAGCACCTTTTTGTGAGTCCGACCATCCAAAGGTATATACCCCAGGACCTCAACTGATCTGCGACATCGCCCCTGGAAAAGTCTGTCTGTTTTCTTACGAAAAAGCACCTATTCGGGCCATTTTTCATTACATATGTAGTATGGTAACGAATTATATACATGGATAACCTTAAACTGTGATCTAGCGAGACCTGGAAGTCCGGTGGTTTTCCCTTCTCATTATCAGCTTCCTGAGTTGTGTCGCTGAAGTATCGCCTTCTCAATTCCGGATTCTGTATGTTCGGAAATACTCGTTCCGTTGAGCGTAAATGGAATCAGAAACTTGTACATTTTTCATGAACACCGTCCTCGGAGGATTCGGCTGTAGTCCATCTCTCGTACACACAAGTGAAGTCGTGAAGTGATTCAATCCGCTTGACTATGCCCGGTGTTGTCAGCTGGTGTCGACAGGGAAACGCTGGTAGAGCTAAGCATTGGAGAGAACAACTGCACCAGCCAACTTGCTGACATGGATGAAGTCGAAATTCCCGTCACCTCCACCTGTAGCGAGCTTCGGGAGGAACGTCAAGAAATGTACAACGATCCAGGATCCATCCTGCCAACCTTAAAACGGTACCCCATAGACCAGCCAACACATGAATTTGGTGGACCTCCTTAAGGGATCTGAAGTAATTTTTTATCGTTCAGTTTCGTGTTTTTAGGTTAAAACGTCGGGCTTTAAAGGCACTACGGCCTTCAAAAAGCTGCTGCACTAATGAACTAGTTGTTTCTTGTTATTTTTAGAGCGAAGCTTTAGCGGATTTAAATGGCGTTTCTCCCAGCTACTATAGGTGGTACGCAAGTTAACCGGTGCCCGTTTCGCTCGCCAGCCCTCTGCGATCGGTGTGCGAACGTCAAATATCAACGGAGCTCACCTGAGCGGTAACCTTTGACCGGTGTCGTCAGACTGCGTGGCGAGGCTCTGGGCGTGCCGCTGCATCTGAGCGCGAAGACCGTTCATCTTTGGACTTGGCTGCCCCTCGAGAGGCACTGGATACATCTCCTGGAAAGAGGCCCGCTTTGGTGAGTCGTTGGTTCTCGAAGCAGCTGCGCGTAGCGGAGCCCTGCAGGGATTTTTTTCTGCGGATGGAAGTGACGCAGCGCTGGAAGTCAATGGATGCCTAACTAGCGCCTGGTCTAATTGCTCGACCATTAGAGGGATCTGAGGCCAACAACTAGAGGCAAAAGTTATCCGCTTGTGTTTCGCAGATGGGAAGAGAGCGCGACGAGGCGGAGCACGCAGCAGGAGAAGCGGGGAGTGAGACTAGAGGGCGAAGCTGATTCATCGGGCCAAGGAACGCGACGAGTGCACAAGGGGCACCATGAGCAACAACATGGTGATGGCGGGCCGGCAACAGCTGCTTTCTCTCCCCTTGCTCTCAGTCGCTTGCCGGACGGAATTTTCTTCACAACAGGCATGAAGAGGTTCCCTGTTCTGACACAACGTGGAAGCCTCACGGTCGCATAGGAGTATTTTCGGCTTGTTTAGAGCAAGATCGGAAAAGTACACGCGAATCGTATTTCCCACATAGCTTCGTTAGATACACTGAGAGGACTGCTCTTCAATAAACTCGGTTTCTGATTGAAAGCTGTTTATAGAATCTCGCGTTTGTCCAGGTCCGTCAAGTCCAAGCAAGAAAATCTCTTGTCTCGGCTAATCTAAACTCGAGTTTAAATTGTCGGCTAGTACTGGTAGCAGGTGAGCTACTCATTATCAGTCACGAATTGTTAAAACTGAACACGAGGAGATGCAGTTTCTTCTGGACTACGTTTTTGTGGAGTCGCCTCCTTGAGAGCCCCAGGGGATCAAAGCATGTGGTGACCGAGGTGCCATGAGTCTTTTTTCTTTCTTCTTCTTCTTTTTCTGAAATTCAAGATAGTTTTCGTTTTCACAGAAAATCAAAAGCCGTAGAGCTACAATCCACAAGAAGCCAAGGAAGGATTCTTGAGTAAGGTTAGTGGGTACTAGAGCTGTTAACGAAACCTGCGAAATCCCGTCAGTCGGCCGCGGAAGATGATATTCGTAGCCTCTACAGGTCGTCCCGAATTTAAGTAGTGTTGACACGACATTTGGTGTGGCAGCCGAAGAAGGCGATTCTAACAGTGTGTTGATTAACACTGCCTGGAGACACCGCACAAAGCAGTGCTCATTGCATGTAAGATGTTACTGACCATGAGGTTACGCACAGCGATCATGATTTTCACACCCTCTATAAACAAGCTGACGAACGAAGCGTCTCGTTTTTGACGGAGTATGAAGGGTCGTGTTTGATGGTAATCAGAGGCTCTGTACTGCAGCAGGTAGAAGGAAGGAGAGGATCCCAGGAAGCTCTTGCAGAAATCAAGAGTTTGCGTAACTAAAGCACGAATGAGGACAGGCTATCCCTTTTGCATCTAGAAAGCACATCTCAGTCAGCACACGAAGCTCTGTCTGCAAATTCGTCCGCCGAACTGTGTCTTGTCGAGGCTCCATGTTTCCAACAGGGTTATCGATCCCCGCCCAGGACTTGTTCTAGACTTCAAACAGACGGCTTCAAACAATCAAATAGTGTCGATTGGTCAACTGTTATCGAGCGATTTCATCATTTTTTCAAATATTCACAAACTGATGTAAGCGTCATGGGAATATGGCGGTCGATGGATGGGTTTCGCAGTACCGACAATCAAATCTTTGAAAGGAAAGAAAGAGAAATAAAAATCTCTGACTCCAAGACCATGGCATCAAAAGCGGAGAATTTTTTGGCTCCTTCAGCACAAAACTGTCAATTGCCTGGTGGTCGTCCGATTAGTTTATCCCTCATGATTCTGTCACACCAAGCTTGTAGTCCTAGGCCCTGAACAGAGCTTCACTCCAGCGTGCCATGAGGCTATCAACGCAGTTTTGTGCCTCTTCTTGTCTTGCAATGTTTACCTTCCGAAGCCTGTAAAATCACTTCTTCTTAGGGGACTTAACTGTAGCGAGAACTGTGAGACACATGGTGTAATGTGGCCGTCTCTGAAGGAGTTTCTGCCAGTAGCGCCTGTACACCACATACCGTGACAGGACCAGACGCAACAGCACAGAAAACTTTCTATTTTAATCGCATCTGCCCTTATTTGCGTTTAATGCGGCTTTTTGTTACAAATCGCAGTAGAGACTCACAACACGGATAATTGAAAGGCTTAGAAGGTAGAGTTCTTGCCACCAGTTGGGCTTCCTTCGGCTATTCTTAGGCTGCGACTTCCTGTGGGCACCCACATTTCTATTTATACTGGCAATCTATAGCAAAGTGCAGTGGACGGCGTTTTTCTAGGTAAGTCGTATATAATTTTAAATATTATTTGCCAAGCGCGATAATACTTGTTCAAAGTTTCATTTGTCTACGCTTTTATTTTTACAATATAACAACTTGTATGGGCGCGTGTAGCGCAGTCCGAGGAGGTGCTGGATCTCACGGGCATCTATAATTTCCAGGTACTTGTGAAAAACGACAACACAACGTTAAAAAACAATCAGCGCAAAACAGTGGAACATAATCCGGCAATGTCTGAAAGTGCGTTAATCAACTCAGTGGTTAAGAGAACGAACAGAGACGGTCGGCAACAAATAGACGCCGTTATTTCAGGTGCAGGAATAGATGTTTTTTTAAATTTTGTTAAACGACTACGAACTTGCACCTTTTTGCCCAGTCTGGAGAAGTCCGATCCCGCTCTGAAAAATAAAAAATGACGCCTAACTGCTGTTCGTGGTCGCTTAAGGACCAACTTTCGCTCTAGTCCCTGCGTACGTGAACAAAGTGAAGAATTTGTGAGGATTTAACCCTACTAACATTTGCATTACTTTAAACAACACAACGAGGTCGTTCTTTTCCTTCTAGGCTGGAGAAAAACAAAATTTATCATTTTTTTCTAATAAATCCGCGAAGAATGCTGCTGTATGTGAACCAAATGGCACGAATTAATAGCTTCCTGGTGAAACCATTTTAGACCTTCTTTAGCCTGTCGATTTTGGAATTTTTTCCCGGATAGAATACACAGGTGCCGTATTCGAGAATCGGGCGAACGTAAACCTTGTATGCCTTAATGAGAAGAGAAGTATATCTAGAGCTGGCGGACTTGAATAAGAGGAACAGCCTTTTCCGGCTTTGCTAGAAATGTTCTTACAGTGTTCCTCAAGGCTAAGCTTTGAGTCAAGAAGTAAGCCAAGGTCGCTTACACTATCAACATTTACCAGAGCAGTTCTATTGAGCTCATAAGTGTGTCTGGATTGGAGGATCCCAGGTGGAGCACTTTCGTTTTATCAACAGATAAGGGTAATTTTCACAGATGTGATTATTGAGCAACCTCCTCTATGGCAGATTGAACGCTACTCGAGTCGCCTTCATTCTGCAAGCATCTAAAGAACTTAATATTGTCGGCAAACATCTTACGAGTAACTCCGAGGCGTTCAATTTCCTGCGGTAAATCATTTACGTAGATAATAAACAACAAAGGTGATAGCACTGCACCCTGAGGAACACCACTAGATGCGGCCCTTACACTAGAGAAACTACCATGTACTCGATTATGAAAAGTACGATGTTGGAGAAAGCTTTCAATCCAAGCAATTATTCGGGAATAGATCCCATCCTGATTTAACCTTAACAAGTAGAATGAGTTGATGGGAGACTATCAAAAAATGCGTGACGCATCCCACAGGGATTGAGTAAAGCCGTCACTTATCCTTCAACAACTTGTATACAGCGAATATCCTTACTCCGACAAAATTTTTTCGAAATTTTTGGCAGCAACCAGCGCTTTGTATCGGCGTAGCATGGACTCGATGAGCTTGTCGCTGAGCTTCTGATGGGGCGTTTCCTGCTGAGGGTCGCATGGGAGGACCGTCAACTTATTGAAGCCGACACGACCAAGTCTCAACGACCGAAGAGAACCGTCCCAAGACACTGGGCGACATTGAGAGAGGCTGGTTTGTTTGGACGTCGCCCAGTGAGGAAGCTGCAGATTTTGATCAATCACGCTAGCGAGAGTTAAAGTAGAAGAAGAACAACCAAACTATTCGTCAGTGGGGCAGAGTCACCTGTGAGGACGAATTCATGTTTTTGCCTATAGAAAAGATGCATTCAAGTTTATACGACGCTCCGTTGGTACAAAACGCCGTTCAAGTTACTAGCTGTTCGTGACAGATAAAGGAGTTTTGAAGAATGCCCCTTCCATCTGATCAATAGTAACAGGGGTTCCAGAATGTATCTCAACACTACGGGGCAGTTATCTGGTCATGTCTTGACAGTACAACGTTTCGTGGGTTCATTTTCCGACACCATAATGATCCAAACCACAAATTGAAACCATCAAGTTGGCTTCGAGGTGTGGTAGATGGTTCTCTGAGGTGTTCTGCAACAGTGTTCCTCTGCTGCCATCGTTGTTTCCCCTTCCCTCCCCTCTCTGACTTGAATCCTATTAAACATCTATAGACAGAACTTGCGCGTCAAGTTGAAGGCTTTACGGTCGAAAATGAGCGCGAGACTTTCATCCAACTGATGACGACATCCGATAAAATCACATACAATACCGCTCGCGCCGCACGGTCAAAAGTGGGCGAAAAAACGCCAACATAGCGTCGCAAAGCGTCGCACGCTCATAACTCCTTCAGATTTAGGTCTCTTGAGTAAAGGTTGGTACCATTCGATTCGCCTCTTCGAGATCTACACAAACATGTGTAAAACTTTACCGGAACACCCGTATTTTCGCCGTGGGTGGTCCAAAATTGACTGGACGGGCGATTAGAGCAGCTTATTTCCCAGGATATGCGTGCTTTCGGAGTATCTCCAAGATGGCGTACGTAGCCAGTGCTCTGTCATGCCAGGAATGCCCCAAGAGTGCGCCGTGCACAATGCACACAGAACCTAACCTATCAATCGAGTGGGCGAGCGCATGTCCCCTGCGCTTCTATCTTCTCTCACTGGGAACTGCGACGTTTTCAAGACTATTTCGAGAATGTTATCAGAAATTCCCCGCCACCCCACTCAGGATTAGCTCCAATCTGTCTCAGGGAAACTTTGGTGTGCGCCGTGAACAATGCATACAGAATCGAACCTTTCAATCGAGGGGGGAGAGCTTGTAGACTGAGCGTTTGGGGAGATTTATAAGAAATTTCTTGCCGCCCTACTCAGGAATTGCTCCAAGGCTGTCCAGCAAGCCTTTGGAGTGCGCCATGAGCAATGCATACAGAATCGAACCTTTCAATCGAGGGGGGGGGGGGCGACCGCTCGCAAATTGCTCGCGCGGGCGTCTTTGGAGCACAATAGCTCTGTCAGGTTGGAACCTTTCAGGTTGCAGCTTCTAGGTCTTGTAGGCAGTCGAACGGTCTGCTAGCACGCCAAAGCAGAATGGTTTAGCATAGGAGGGAGCAATGTTATAGGGGTGCGAAATGCAGGTGAGTCTTGTGTGAAGCATTTTTTTTTCCGATTTCCGTGGACCACTGTGAGAAGATGCCACGAGCTAACGGCCTTAAAATGCGTACGCGAACAGAGCGCTTAAGGTACTTTACGACGACGTGCTCGTAGCTCCTCAGCTGCCCAAACTGCCTTAGCCTCAGCTGCCGTTTTAGAGTGGCGAAACCTAGCGGTTAGAGTTTCTTGCGCTCCTACTCGCCCAGACTTGAGATTTCGAAACTCGCTATGGTACCGTTCCATTCAGCATGAAAACGCTATCGAGCGGTATCAATTTTGAACGATTTTGGAAACATCAATTTTTGACTGTTTCGCATCGAGGACGAGGCCGCGGCGGAAGGACGATGACGTCATCGAAAAATCGATATCTTCGAGTTGGGCCACGCTTGATACCATTCGATAGAGCTTTTCATGCTGAATTGAATGGTGTTATTGAGGGTAGGAAAAACTTTAATGCGGGCAATTAAGAGCGAGGAGAACATCGACTGTTGTTGTGCTAAATTGCACGCGCGGGCGTGTTCTGAGCGCGATAACTCTGTCATGTTTGAACCTTTCCGATTGCAGCTTGTAAATTCTGTAAGCAGCAAAATGGTCTAATAGTGTGCCGAAATACAGCAATGTAGCTTATGATAGGACAAAGTTACAGCAGTGCGAAAATGCAGGTTAGCCTTGTGTGACACGATTTTTTCCAATTTCAGTCGACCCCTTCGGGAAGATGCAGAGAGCTAACAACCTAAAAATGCGCCTCCGAGCAGAACGCTTAAGGTTCTTTACGACGACGTGCTCAAAACTCTCTAGTTGATTAAACTGCCTTAGCACAAGCTGCCATTTTAGGGCCACGGACACAGCGGTTGAAGTTTCCTTCTCTCCTACTCGCCCATATTTTGGTTTTCGACACTCGCAATAACAACGTTAGCTTCGTCACGAAAAGCTCTATCGAACGATGTCAATATCGACCAATTTCAGAAAAATCGATTTTTTGACAATTTCCCATCGAGGACGCGGGCGCCCTAGGCCGAGCCTGCGCGGACGATGATGTCATCGAAAATCGATATTTTCGAAAATGGCCAAATTTTTTCGTGCAAAATCATCTTGGGGTTATTTGGGGCGCTGATTACGAATCCGACGTCCGTTTTCGAAAATTCCATAGATTTCAATAGGTTACTTCCCGTTTGAGGTGGTCGGATCAGGATCACCGATCACCTTCAGTCATTGGTATCGGTGGTCTCCTGCCATAATCGGCAAATGGACTTCGGCATCGTGTTCGGCATCCCGAATAGGCCCCCGCACCTATACGAAGTTTGAGCGAAATCGGTGATTCTTACCCGACCACCCTCAGTTATCCAGAAGAAAATCCAAAACCTATTGAAATCTTTGGAATTTTCGAAAACGGATGTCGGATTCGTAATCAGCGCCCCAATTAACCCCTAGACAATTTTGAACGAAGTTAGCACGAGGAAATTCGGCCAATTTAGAAAATATCGGTTTCCAATGACGTCCGCGCAGGCTCGGTCTAGGGCGCCCGCGTCCTCGATGGGAAATTGTCAAAAAATCGATTTTTCTGAAATTGGTCGAGATTGACATCGTTCGATAGAGCTTTTCGTGACGAAGCTAACGTTGTTATTGCGAGTGTCGAAAACCAAAATATGGGCGAGTAGGAGAGAAGGAAACTTCAACCGCTGTGTCCGTGGCCCTGAAATGGCAGCTTGTGCTAAGGCAGTTTAATCAACTAGAGAGTTGTGAGCACGTCGTCGTAAAGTGCCTTGAGCGCTCTGTTCGCGTACGCATTTTAAGGCCGTTAGCTTGTGGCGTCTTCTCACAGTGGTCCACGGAAATCGAAAAAAAAATGCTTCACACAAGCCTCACCTGCATTTCGCACCTCTATAACATTGCTCCCTCCTATGCTAAACCATTCTGCTTTGGCGTGCTAGCAGACCGTTCGACTGCCTACAAGACTTGGAAGCTGCAACCTGAAAGGTTCCAACTTGACAGAGCTATTGTGCTCCAAAGACGCCCGCGCGTGCAATTTGCGAGCGGTCGCCCCCCCTCGATTGAAAGGTTCGATTCTGTATGCATTGTTCATGGCGCACTCCAAAGGCTTGCTGGACAGCCTTGGAGCAATTCCTGAGTAGGGCGGCAAGAAATTTCTTATAAATCTCCCCAAACGCTCAGTCTACAAGCTCTCCCCCTCGATTGAAAGGTTCGATTCTGTATGCATTGTTCACGGCGCACACCAAAGCTTCCCTGGGACAGATTGGAGCTAATCCTGAGTGGGGTGGCGGGGAATTTCTGATAACATTCTCGAAATAGTCTTGAAGACGTCGCAGTTCCCAGTGAGAGAAGATAGAAGCGCAGGGGACATGCGCTCGCCCACTCGATTGATAGGTTAGGTTCTGTGTGCATTGTGCACGGCGCACTCTTGGGGCATTCCTGGCATGACAGAGCACTGGCGACGTACGCCATCTTGGAGATACTCCGAAAGCACGCATATCCTGGGAAATAAGCTGCTCTAATCGCCCGTCCAGTCAATTTTGGACCACCCACGGAGAAAATACGGGTGTTCCGGTAAAGTTTTACACATGTTTGTGTAGATCTCGAAGAGGCGAATCGAATGGTACCAACCTTTACTCAAGAAACCTAAATCTGAAGGAGTTATGAGCGTGCGACGCTTTGCGACGCTATGTTGGCGTTTTTTCGCCCACTTTTGACCGTGCGGCGCGAGCGGTATTGTAGGAGAAGGTCGACAAGCTCATCGACTCACTGGCGAGCTGATGCCAAGATCGCCGAGAGTTTTACTTCAAAGAACTGGTGCTTTACATGTTATAATTATTGTCACTCAAACTGCTATTTTGTGGAACTAAAAAATTTGACAGATTAAAGTTTAATCATGTAGTATCTTGTCTAGTCAAAAATAAATTAAAATTTCCAAGTGCTCAAGCTATTCTACAACTGGTCAAACAAACGAAAATTTGCATCCTTACCAAATTCAGCGGTGTACTCTCACAGAAAATTAAATCAGCCTAAAGGCATGAGTTTTGTGTAGGTTGCGTATGGAAGAGTGAAAACGCGCGCTTCGCTGCACGGGACTGTACCCTTACTTACTCCGGGCTGATGCTTTTCTACCGGGGACGAGAATTAGCCTCTTCTCGCTGAGGACTGAAGTCTTGAAATACCACCCGAGATACAAGGAAAGAGGCAATACGTTTCGCAGTTATTTGCCTTACGCAGCCACTCGAAGACGAAAACAAACCTGCCCTCGGATTCCCCCGAAGGAGTTACGCCGCATTCTTCTTCAACGCTTTCTAAGCAAGAGTGGCTTGTAGTCATTCCGTTCAAAATGCATTTGCTGCATGTTTCAAGGAACGATATCCGTCAACCCCTGCAGGAAGCCAGAACGGGGGAGGTAAGCAGAAGTTTGTGTGCGCCTCGCGCAGGTCACGAAATTCCTTCTCTGAAACCTCTTTCTTCAATTTTTTAATGTGGTGGGGCAGCAATTCTGAGGTGAATAATAAACGGTGATAGAGAAAATTATCTACCGAAAGGTGACAGATTGTTTATAAAATGTGCTTAAAAGAGATTTTTCACTTTCGTTTTTCTAACTTTTGAAAATGAATATAGCTGCGGATGTGAAATAAAAATTGTAACCTTTTATTATAGCAACAAAACCTAAAGTCGGGAAAGAGGATATGGTCTGTCAAATAGATGTTCTTGTTTTCTAGGCTGGTTAGAAGTAGTGCAGTGCCTCATGAAGAAGTTATTGCTATTCATTTAGATTTAGAACAACTGAGAAATTTTACAAGCAAACCACAACCAAAATTCGTAATTGCCGAATAGTCGACGTAAGATTGAGACCTCTTCGAAATGCAACAGTAAGGGTGGAGAAAGGACGAGTACTTCTTGTGCATCAAGCGACTGCAACTAAATTATGCTGCAAAACAGTGACTTACATGCAGGAGCAGGCAGAACTTGGTGTACCATTCGGGATTCGTGCAGGCTTGCGGGTTCGCTATGCACAGAGCACATGCTAACATAGTGCCTGAAATTGCTCTCGGATGATATCTGCTTGACGTTCGCTATGAAGAGTCTATTATGTAGTTTGGCTGTGGGCATCAACGTTTCAGACACTTTAGGTTCACTCATCAAGATCTGCTCTACGCCCGCTGCTTCCTTTAAGAAAATGGCCTCTGTGACCAACAAAGAGGTTGCGTGGGAACATCTTAAGGCGCTTCAGAGTCTATACGAAGCTCAGGGCTGGTCACAGGTGGTGCCTACTCACAAGCTAGCTATTCTACTTTATCACTTCAGCATCTGCAGCGCCGCAATGAAATGGTCGAGACCTTTGAGGCCCGTTTTCTTTGACAAATTGACGATAACTGGTTCACGTCACCACTCTGTCTTAATTCGAATGAGTTGCACTGGTGTCAATACAGCCAATCTAATGTGATCACTTAAACTGAAAAAACTCCGCGGTGAAATATTGGTACCCATTTTCGCTCAAACGCTTGTGATGATGGAAATTTTTTCAACTTTGGCAAAACATGCCATGTCACTATGCAGAAGTCTGCGATGGATCAGAGCGAATGCCAACAAAAGTCCTCTAAGTAAGGTACGAACTTGCTTTCAGGGAGCAGACAAGTTTTCTCACTTCTAATTTTGCCGTGCATAATGCCGTTTTAGAAAGTGCTCATTTATACGACGTCGTGCTAAAGGACGTCGTATAAATGAGCACTTTCTAAAACGAGCAAATGAGCATAATAGAGCGTATCGTCAGCGAAGCGATAATGTTGCAGTTGCCGGTCGTCGTTCTTCACATGTCTTCCCTTTGTATAATAGATCGCGCCTGAAGTTTTTAAGGTTTCTTACCGCGATCAGAATAGTCATTTTAGGACAAAATCAAGACAGTTTGAATTTAAAAGCTCAAAAGGATGCCCCTGCTCTGACCCCCCGTGCACTAATGCTTCATTCATACTCTTGTCGATCCTGACATATGTGAGCAATGTGAAGTTTTCCCCAGTGTTTCACAGCCGCCCCGACTACAGAGTACTTCGAAGTGCCTCCAGCGAACTCTAGAGCGAGGTGACCTCCGCCGGACCCTGACCAAGCCGTACTCGGACTTGATGGGACACGGCACGAGTGTTGCTTACAACCGCTGAGGCAATAAAAAGCTTCCGCTGCGCTAATTGGGATGCGTTTGGGAATTATCGACGAGGGGAGTGTTGACCCAGTGAAGACGAGTAGCGGTGAAAGAGGAGCAACGACGACACGGCAGAGGACAGCCCCGCCGCTCCGAGCCCTATCAGCCTCGAGCCGCCAGCGTGAACCGATATCCTCATAGGCATATAGCCATCTACAGAACAAACTAAAGAACAAGGGCACAGAGTGAATCGACGCTTTTCGGGGCCAAGGTGTGTCCTGCCCCAATCTGAGAGGATATGGAAGGCAGAGTTGGCCTAGACGGCATACGAGCTGAGGACCTCGATTCGGAGTGAGCGTAGCAGTAATTTCCTCCCCAAGACAAAACAGCAGCAACAACTGAGGACCACAACTGCTAGAGTGAGGTTAGCGGTTGAAAGGATAAATCGATTTTCTGATACTTGTACCACATTCAGGCCTCTGAAGAAGACGGCAGCTTCAAGACCATGGGCCTGGAAAAGAGATCCACCACGACAACGTGGTAGGGCACACAAAAACACTGACAGCAATTATTTCCTTAGAATTCATACTATACATCCCAACTTTTTAAGGGACATCAGGCTTTGTATGTATGGAACATCTTCTGCACAATCAATTTCTCAAGGGAACAAAACAAATACTCCGTAGCTTTCCTGGTATAGCACTTACTTGGCGTGTTCTCTATTAATTTTGCGCCAAACAACAGCATTCAGTTTATCGAGTAGCTAACGCATGGGAGCGTGTGGAGCAAAAAAAATGCTCCATTCGCTGTTCTTATGTTTACGGAGCTGGAAGGATCTCCTAGCACAAAGTAGCACACATAGCGGCCAGAACAATTATGCTAGTCAGCTTTTGACAGTCATCCGTCACCCCACATCCTGGATACGCGTAAAAGTAATCCGTAATTACTCAAATCGCAACTCATAACAAATCCTGAGCGTCAACGTCGTCCACTTATGCACCTACATATGAACCCCGTTCTTTCCCGCTTCTGGCTGGAAATGCAAGTCAATTCTAATCCTTTCAAAATCTGCGAATCTCCTTGAAGGGTACCGAGCTTCTATTGAGAACACAAAGAACTCCCTTGACAATGGACTGACTCCGCACTCAAGAGGCAGACTGAACGTGTAGCCTGTAGCCGCGAAGGTTCTAGTTCACTACCTTTTCGAGCACCTCCACAAAGACAAGTATCTCCACAGTCATTCGTGACAAAGACAAGTATCTTCACAGTCATTCGTGACAAAGACAGCTCTATTGCCCAGACATCCCGTTCAGAACAGTTCGCAATTTAATAGCTCACATTTCATATTTGCTAGCTTCTACAAATAGGCAGTAGTCACAAAGCCTACGATTGCAGCTTCTTCAATGTAACAGATAACATTTGTATAACAGATAGATAACACAGATAGCTCCCTAAAGGAAAGCTTTGAGGAAGGCATCTGAAAGAATTTAGCCAGCCTCACACTAGAGCACGAAAGTTCTGTTCCAGGTATGTTGTTACCATTTGTCAGTCTACCTGGAACAGAACTTTCTTGCTGTATTATTATTGCTTTATTATCATGACGAAAGCGAAGACGGTTGACCGTCCTTCGTACGAAATGATCATACGTAAGTAAAACCGCCAGGAACCGCCAGTAAAATGCATACGTAGCGGAAAGAAACAGATTGGCGATGAATCCTAAAGAGGGAATCATTCCCGAACGAGTTTAAACATCGACATTTTGCTAGCCATCTTTACTGGCATGGTGTCTTGTTCTTCCTGTTTCAGTCCAGCAAAATCACAACAAATAGTCGCGTTAGCCAGCAAAATTGGTCACCTCAGATAGTGATTTTGAGGATCTGGTCGAATAAAGACTCATGATGTGACTCGTTTTCCAATCTCAGGTGACTGCATTCCAGCTTTCTGATCTAGTAGCACATGGCGGACTTGCTGGAATTGTGTTCGCCACCATATCCTTCATGAACCATCACATCCCTTCTAAGACTCGAGTTGCCAGCAGGGATGTCCTTAAGTTCGTGAAGCGCAGTTGGAAGAGAGGACGACGGGTAGACCTTCAAGGTGAAGTTTTTCTCAGGCCTCTTTAAGCAAACCTGTCTACGCCCCCGGCGTTGTTACCATATCAGTGGAGCCATTTTCAGTCCGTAGCGATCGTTACAGCAACCACGGATATAACAGATGCTAGTGGCTAGTACTAATATGCAGCTCGATCATGACCTAGAGAGCAGTAAAATAGCGCCTGGAGGATCTTTGAGCAGTAAGACTAGTTTTGGCCTCAGCTTCTAGATTGCCCACAAATTAATGTCGGAGTTGACCCACCGCCTTTGAATTAAAATATCCCCTCTCAAAGCCAGTTATCCGGCAATGAAATTATTCAGAACAAAACTGTCACAATCTGCATGTTCGCTCCGATAGGCTGCTGAAGCCAAAGGGAGAGAAAGTATTCTGGAGTTAATGAACTCAGGGATATGGGTTCTGTCATGAGTTCAGTATCCAGCCTATCTTAAACAAGAACTTGAGAAGCATATTTGGATAGTAGTTAGATCTAGAGGGGTTTGTGGAGTACGCGAAGATTCTTCACGTCTTATTCACTTGGGATCTGGAGTGTCGATTTATTTATTGTTGAGACTAGCTTAATTAATTCCATGAAAATCTAAGATCTATCATTTTTGGTTAAGTAGCTGTGCTGTAGCTGCGAGCTAGGTTTTCTTACATTTCCAAACGTATGGTCAAGAATCACCGTTTCGCGGATCTTCTACATATCCACTGACCAATGCTTGAGATCGGCCTGCAGCTGCTGGCAGATCAGTGAACTCCTCCGTTTTTGGGTACAAAATCGTTCTCGGACATTGCTCCTGAGAGCCGTACGCCAACTTCCTCTAAAGAGGAGCTCCTGTTGTCAGAGAGGTAATTCCACCAGCAGGTAACAACTAGGCTGAAAAATGGCTCTCTGCAGTTGTGCATATGAGGGCAAATTCCACCTCGTGCTTACGATTAGTTACTGCTGCTCCGTTCGTCAGTCAAATCGTGAGGGTCATTGTTGCTGTCATTGCTATTCAATCAATGCTTAGGCTTTCTTCCTACCTATCCCTTAAAAAAATTGTTCTTTGGGTATAAGATCATTTGAAAATATAGGGGCTCTGGATTCCTCGACCATTCCAGCGGCTATTGCGAGTACCCAGCAAACCTGTAGACGAAATCAGTGTGAATTTCCACCATAGTTTGCTGGACCCAACTTTACTTCGAAACTTTCTTCCAAGGCAGGGTAGCAAAATCCAACATTCTTTTGGACCAACACAACATATGATGGCGCTCTCTCCGACTCGGATACATTCGTTTTCTCGTTTCCCCAGAGTTTCTCTGAATTTTCTGCGAAACTGGACTACATTACGAAGAACTAACTGATCCGATGTAAGATATAAGTAATGAAGTTAGCAACGGATAGTCGTACATTCCGGCCGTCGCCAAACTTTTACATCAGCACCTAATTTGATTGCTGGCCCTTTCACGGCTGAATTCGCTGCTGAATTTGCAGTTTGGATGTAAAAAGGTCCGCAGTTACTCCACGTTGCCATCCTACGGTAACTGTTTTAATCAACAAGAAAAGGAGCAACAAAAAGCGAAGAATAGTTGTGAGCGGAGTGCAAGTGTTACAAAAACAGATGCCGTTTGCCAGATATTTCAAAGGATGGAGGCAAGATGGGTCTGGGATGCGCGAATTAAACAGCCATTTTTGTTTGTTCGCGGTCTGCAGACGCCATGCGCCGTCTCCTAGCTCGTTGTGATCATTATACTGCTGGAAGAGATGTGCTCAGTTTCCACTTCTCGTCTGTTTTCAACGTGCAGCTCATTGTTAGTGGATTTCTAGGCGATATACAACGCAGTTACGCAATTCTCGTTGTTTTGGAAGACACACCAATGTTTCAAATCATAAACAATGGAGAATAAAAACGCGAAAAAATGAACAACAGCGACATAAAACCGGTTAATGGTGCGAACAGACCAAAATTGTCCAGCGTTTGAAATGTCCATAACAAACGTTTGGTTTCTGCTCAAATGCTTTAGTGCAGAGCAATTTTTTCATACCACAGATCATTAGCTGCTGCTTTTCAGGGACGAGCGCATTCCACAGTAGTAGCTCCTTTAATATAAAGCAGAGGATGAGCGGCCGTTCCCAAATTTGTTTGTGACTTCCAAAAATTACTAAGTAGTTCAAAGTAAAGCAGGCAATGTTGCTACTGTTGGACCAGTGTCAAGGAACTATCCCTAAAAGCGGCAATAGGGAAATTTAGGGAATTTTTCTGGAATGCTCTCGCACTTTTTCTGCACGACCCAGCGCTCCATGGTGTCATCAGTCGCGACGGATAATTGCACTTCTAATTTATGCTAATCAAAGGCGGCTGCGGTGGCTGCGGCAACGGTCGAAGCGAGGAGAGCAACACCGAAAATCGACTCACCTACGATGCAAAGAAGGACTATGTACAGGCCGAAGTTGTACATCTCGAGGTCGATGACGGCCAGCGATACACACGAACACATCACTATGAACAGGACTAGAATGGCCAGGCACGCGTAGAACATCGCTGGAATCTGTTGCTGAGCACGCTGACGGCAAATTTAACGGAGAAGAGATATTATGGAAAAGCGATGGAGACAACGCTACCGCTGCAGTAGGATTACAAGCAAGAGAAGACAAATATTTGATCTTGATTCGGTAGCAGAGAAGAGGGGCTAGGAATAGCGACAGATGAAGAGGATGAGCGACAAAACAGCGATAGCGACAACTATGCCATGAGTAAAAATCAACATTCAACAGCACTGAATGAGAGTAGTAGGAATGGAGACGGTCATCGCACAAATTTCGCTCGGCAAGCATTGTCAAAATAATGACGGAGTTCGAAGAGAAATCGAGGGCTATCGTGATTTTTACCGAATATCGTCACACTTTGTACTAGCATATTTTACAACTTCAAATGTAAGGGCATTTACTTTTACCATAAATATCAAGAGGTCGCTGAAATTGAAGCGGCCAAGCATACAATCCCACCTAATACAAAACAGCGAACATTTTGAGAAACAGTGCTTGAAATGACTTCCAAAAGTGCTAGCAATTCGCTTATAAGAGGGAATTTCGTCCGCTATGAAATGTGACCGTCTCCTCGTCCGGATATCTGTACAACCCTCTCTGTTTATGCATTTGTTGTAGCGTGAAAAGATGAATGGCCTCTGGATAGAGGCCCGCCCTCCCAGAAGCCCTGCTATTTCTAAAAAAATGAGTTCATGACTTTGATATGGACTTGACTGCAACCAAATGAAACGCACCTCCGTCAGAAGGGGCATGATTGTCATCTACGGCGAAGCAATATGATTAATTTTCCTCAAGTGGAATAAATATTCGGAACGATTTCAGAAGAGGAACTAGCAACAGAGGCACTGCTATCGCGAAGACTCGCAGGCTACTTGCACATCTTCACGAGCACTCTCCCAATCATGGGCTCAGGAGCAATGCGAAAAACAAATTGCCATGAGTGACCACTACTAAGAACAAGGATCTGAAGAAACGCGCGTTTTTGGATGAGCCATTCTACACCAGCGCAGGACAAGTGGACCTCTTGAGTTGCTCGTTCATTTTCGTACGAATGCAGAGCATAACTGAAGTATTCAAATGATGTTATCACGTTGAAATACTGGACCGTTTTAAATGTATGCATGCAATAGCGTGTTAAAGTCCCGCTGCTTTAAAATTCCAAAAAAAATTCGAGGAAGGACCTGTGAAGAACGAATGCTATAAGCACCATTTCGACAGCACGAACCTTTGAAAGCAGTTGCCTCCATTTGCAGATCTCACAATGGTGTATTCTATTGGCCAGCCATTTACCTCAATGGCATGAGGAGTTCCAGAACTCCACCAGCTCAATCGTTTTGGACTTCTAAACGAAAGCAGCACCTAGGTCTCCGCATTCATCCGCTCGAAAAATGTCGAAGGGATGAATTCGAGATGGACTTAATGTGGAACCGTCGCTAAAGCCTAACTCTGACAATCAGCCTGACCCCCTTAGGTATGCACAGCTAGCCTTCCCGTTTAGTGCTCAAAGTCGCGCGTGCCCCTTCGCTTCATATATGACGCTGCTATGAGCTTGGTAGAATCTCGTAGAAGTAGGAAAACAAACCAGACTTTGTTTTCGGTGTAGCTCAGTTGACATCTTTCTAATGGAATAAAATCCATCAGGCACTTGGCAGTCCACGCTGCTTTGTAGTTCAAAGGCGCAGGATTCTGATCTCTGAGCTAAACCACTGCTTGAATTTGTCGTGAGCCTTGAAGTTCTGTCTATAAAGGATATGTAGCCAATGAAGAGCTGTAGTTTCAAAAGTTTCAGGACAAGATATACGATAGAACGCTGTCATTTCAATGATGAGTTAAGAAACAGGGAATAATTGCTAACAAAGCACGCAGATATGTAGTTACTCTGCTCTTGCCAACGGAATCAGAAAGAGACAGACCGCGGCACTGCAGACTGCTGAAGACGTCGTTTCGGATAAGCTTCTCGTAAGAAATTGATGGTATGCTCCATCGTGCTCCCCTCGCTGAGCACGGAAGCACTGTCTTCACACCTTTTTCGTCGAGCGAAAGCAGCTGCTTCTTCACTTCGAAGCGGCAATTTTTCTGGATATTCGGCTTTTTTGCCAAGCCTTTTCTTCGATCCACTATCTTCCTCCTGCGTGCTTCAAAAGGATCTAGCTGCCAACTATTGTTGATAAGGCTGCAAGTTAAGTTGGGGTTTTAGAAGCGTTGTCGAATTGTTTCTTTACCCAACAAAATCTGAAAAAAATCTCCATAAGTGTATAAAGTTATTGGGAATTCCTTCAATTTGCAATAGTAGCTACATATCTTCGAGCTATCTTCGCTTAGTGTTAGCAGTTCGCTTATTTTCGGAAGTTGAGCTCCGAATCTCCTTATCTATGCGCATATGTGGTATCAAAGATGCTCCACTGCGCTCTGATTTGCAAATTCCGCATGTGTGTTTGGCCAATAAATATTGCCTCCGTAATCCTGTTTCTTCACCGCTTTTCTGACGCATATTGGTGCAGTGCCTTGCAGAGGAATAACACTTTAAACTATGACTCAGGTTCCGAAAATCCTAAGATGTGCTGATGGTGAGGGTACAAGCACAAAGTAAGAACATTGAGGACGAGTTTCTCGTGGGAAGTCGAACTTGTAAAAAAAACTGCAGTCAGGAGTTTCTGAACGGCATTAAGTTAGAAGATAAAGGAGTGGAGGCCACTAAAAGCCTTGATGTCAGAAACCCGGAATTTCGGATTTTTTTGTTTGAACCAATTCTCTAAGTGAAGGCGAAGGGATCACAACTGTTCCTTCCACCTTCAATACAGAATTGGTGCAAATATGCGAAGAGTGCCCAGATGCTGAAGTGGAACTCTCAACTCAAAAGTGGTGTCACTGCAGTTAGAGCCAGTACACTATTAATGGTGAAGAATACTTGGCACACACATACAAAAATGCGAGGAGAAGCTATGGGCGTAGTGTGCATTCCGATTTCTTTCAACGAGAATTGGTATGAGTGTCACTATCACTGAACACAGTAGCAAAAACTGATGTATGTAGGAGAACAGGTCTTTCTTCATCGCTAATGTATCGACTAACTAATTTCGTCAATTAAGGTCCTGCTGGCCAAGGCCCTGCAACACAGTAGTGGTCCGTGGTTAGCATTCTTCCAAGGGATGTTGAGAGCATACTTTCCTGTAGCAAAATTAGAAAGATGATTGGGCAAAAACTGATAGATTCCACTTTCCGTCTTAATAAATTTGAGGAGGAAACCTAATACAGTAATGTCTAGAGATTTTTAAATGTACAAACATAGCAAGATCTTTATAGAGAACACTCCAAAAGCGATGATACATCTCGGGAATAGATGTGTGATGACGGAAATTTAAAGCTATTCAATACTGCGTAACTGTTGACTAAGAGCGAAAAAATCTCTGTGCAAAAAATCTGAGTCCGGAAGGTCATTCTTCCACCGGAAGTTGCAAACTGTTTAAAAGACAATAGCATGATCAGATGTAGCTGAGACGGTAGAATACTCATCAGTTGAAACAAATATTCGAAGAGGGTGTAAAAGGGCGCACCCATACACTCATCGAGAAGAGAGTGTCACTGGAGTTAGGACAGGAATAGGAGGAATACTTTGCACACACATATGCGAATAGGGTGAGCGCAATCTGCCTGCCGATTTCTTCTAGGCGGGAATTGGTATGAGTGTCACTGTCATACTATTTCGATGCGAATAATAGGTATGGACGAGAAACTAACATCAAGCTGCGGCCAAGGCGTATTCATTTACAAACGTTTCAACAAACACAGAATTATGCGGCCAGTAGCGAAGTATGACGCGGAGTGTTGACCCGCGACCAAGGAAACTGAAACGCGCCTCAGCGTCATGGATACGAAGATGCGGCGCTGGACGGCTGGAGTCTCCCGCATGGGCCGCATCCGAAACGATGCTATTCGCCAGAAGTTCGGTGTCGCGCCGATAGCTGACAAGATGCGCGAAGCTCGCCTGCGATGGTACGGCCACGTCCTGCGTGGAGAAGAAGACATCGTCCGCAAGATAGGCCTTAAGTTCGAGATAGTAGGAAAACGGCCTAGAGGGCGTCCGAAGCAGCGCTGGTCTGATACGTCACATATGGACCTGAGGCTTGCTGGTGTCCACCATGATCTAGCGCTGGATCGGGAATGGTGGCCTCATGACACCAGAATAGCGGACCCCTCTAGGAAGGGGGACAAACGCTGAAGAAGAAGAAGTGCAGGAATGAGCGGCGGAGAGAAGCCCGAGTATTTGCAGGAGTGAACTCTCGTCTGGTTTAGTGGAGCTCGTAGGTCCGTACACCGTAATCAGGCGAATTTGGGTGTTCAGCGTTGGCAGGAAGATAAACAATGCACAAGTCATCTGCTCTGCTTAATTGTACATTTTGAGTAATATCAGAGTGAGTATCAGATTTATTTTAGCAGCAAATTTCCCTCCTCTTCGCTTCGGTCAATTTGGAAGATTCTGTATGGGTAGTCATGAATGATTTCAGATTCAGAATTTTTTTCATTAAGTCATGTTTCTTTTACAGTCTGGGTTGTTCATAACCAGGAAATAATGCAAATAATCATTCTCATCTGCTAGAATTCTAGCATTCGCTAAACTGCGTCTTAGGGTAGAGCCCCGTTCGAGTCTATGGCCTTTCCGTAGTTGTTCAGACAAAACACACTAACTCTCCGTTATACAGGGCGTCCAAAAAATGCAAGCATTGTTTGAAAGGTGATGACGTTGTTGCCTGTAGAAGTACCAAAGAAGTTAAAAACTCATAAAAGACTCTATGAAAGCGTAAGAAAATGACAATTTTCTGCCATATGAGCGGTAGGGACTGCGCCATGCATTCGTCTTAACTCTCTCGCTTTTTACACTCCATTAATTGTGTATCGTTTCAATACTTGCACCATGATCTACATAAAGAGGCCGTATCGATTGATTTGTGTACTTCTTTTAAAGTTCAAAACGTAAATCAAACAACAGATTGCTGCAAAATGCACGACATCCTAACAATGCAGGTACTGTTTGAATGGGTTTAACATTGTTGCCAAAGAAGCTTTCGAAGACGTTTCAGACTTCAGAAGGGGCATTATGACGAAACTTCTGTCATTTGCAAATGATCAAGATCCTGCTATGCACCTGTCTGAAACCTTACATTTCATACTCGATTGGTTGTGCATGGTTTACTACTCGTTACAATCTGCTTACTAGTTGACCGCGTTAACCTGCTTTTTGAACGTTTAGAGCTTGATAGTGCACTGCAACTCCATGTAGACACTTAACATCATCAGAACCTTTTCTAGCAGCAATGGTAAGGCGCTTCATATAGCGCTTATTTTTTAGGATACAGCGCATTTTGCCATATGTTTTACAACAATATAAACTTCTAAATGTTAAAAAGAAGCACAGCAGAGGGTAATGTTTTCAAGTGGTGACAAGATTGTAGCAAGCATTCAGCCCATGCACAACCAATCGGGTCTGAAATGGAATGTTCAGACGGGTGTACGACGCAATCTTGACAGTCATTCGAGTGTAAAATTCAAGAACGTTGCCGTGTGCTGTCCGTCAGTGCCTTTTCTTAGGGTCTAAAGTGCATAGTCGAAACACTTCGCAAGGGCGGCCAACGCTTCACATTCAGCATTAGCCACTCTATCGGCATTTTTTCCAGGTCTCTAGCTAATAGAATCGGAGACACATCTATAAAGGATACATATGTAACATCTCATAGTTCTTCAACACCACAAAACTTAACGGCACACATTCGTAACTAAATGACAATAACAACGGAGACACTAACAACTAACAACAACATCAAACATGTTTTGTTTCGCCTCTATCTCCATATAAAACATGCTTAAAATTAGTTACCCCGAGGCTCTTCATCCATCTTAAGCCTTACATACACCCAAGTATAGGTATCTGAAAGTTAATTAGGAAAATGCTACATTGGTTAGAATAAAAAGCTAAAACAAAATCTCTCCTGGAATCAGTTACAGCGATGTTTCGTTGCGATCTAAACTTCAGATCCAGGCGGGACTCGAACTCGTTCCTCCTGCTGATCAAGCGGGAATGCTCTACGCCATTACCCCATCTGCGGTGTTTGATCGAGCGCACAACATCCACATCCACGTAAAACCCATCAGCATATTCCCGTATATGGGGATGAGCTGTATCGGTATTCTCCTCCACCTTCCTCTCGCAAATATTGAGCCAGATTTCTAGACCTATTAGACCTGGATTGGTGAGATTAAACATACAGTACACTATAGTCAGAAGGAAGTATTTTTCAATTCACCCTCACCTTTCACTGCTGCGCAGGACAGATTAATAAGCTAGCAACGGACATTATCTAAGCGCGGGATTCAGATTACTGTAAAATGAAATTGTTCAGGTTACGTCTTCCTTAACTGCTTAGCAGTAATATTTTTTGCTAGCATACGGTCTTGATACCGATGGATTGTTCGGCAGCCTCTTGTGTTTTGCTTAATTCACCCTTCATTTTCTTTTGCCCCAATTTTGCTAAAGAACGTGTTGTATGTACAGTTGGGGGATGTGTGGGCTCTCGCATGAACACGATATCAGGCTCTTGATTCCGATTTGGCAGGACCGACTAAGCCTTTCATCCCTTCGGGTTCGATGCATATGTGCCAAACTTGTCTGTGAACGATAAAGCACTGAATTCTCCATCGCATGAGCACCGCAAGTCAGTTTGGCCCAATACGCACTAAAATCACCTCGACGACAATCCGCAGAAGTAGAATGGGTGGTGCACCTCAAAACCTCAAAAGGGATTGAACAACGCCATGCTTTATCCTTTCTCCCTTATTTTTTGCCAACACTCCAATACTGCAGAACTCCTGAAGTATACCCTTTCAAGTGTGGAAAGCACTATGCCACCAATATATTAGGTTGTCCCATAAGTCCCCGCCGTTTTTTTTTTCAACGATTCACTGCAGATTTAGCCGGCGGTCTCTTACATAGCGCTACATAGCTTTCGAAAGAGAATGATTTGCTCTATCAGAACCTGTATTGCATTTCTTTTTTCATCATGAATTTCGACAATTTTTAGGTCGTTGAAGTGAAAAGTGAAAAAGTGAAAAAGTAGCCATTTGCGCACTTGTTCTCTCCGATTATGTTTGTGATTTTTTGCGCAGTTTTTTCGAGCATTTGGAAGACAATGCTCTGTACTACAAGAATATTGGTTAGTGCTATTTGCTCACTCTTGTCCTTTATTGATTTTTAGGTCATCAAATTGGGACGTCCGAAGGAGGATGGTTATTTTGCCGACAACTCCTGCTCTGTGGTTGGAATTTTTGGGTTAGTGTTATATGTCGTTCGAAAGAGAATGTCTTGCTCTATAAGAATATGTGTCGCGTTTGTTGAATTCTGTTGAATATCAACAAAATGCCAAAAAGAGAAAAATCGTCTTCACCAACAGCTCCTTCTCCTTCTTCAGTTGTTGATATTCGACAGAAATCAGCGTGAGCCAATAAACTCGACACCAATTCTTACTGAGCAAGACATCTTCTTCCAAACGGCATATAACACCAAGCAAAAAAGTCCAACCACAGAACCGGAGTTTTGGTAAAAATTCGGAAGGAAAAGTCGAATTCCCAATTTGATGGCCTAAAAATCAATAAAGGGCAAGTGAGAAAATAGGACCAACACATATTCTTGTAGCACAGAACATTGTCTTCCAAGTGCTATAAAAAACTGCGCAAAAAATTACAAACCTAAGCGGAGAGAACAAGTGCGCAAATGGCTACTTTTTCACTTTTTCACTTTTCACTTCAACGACCTAAAAATTGATAAAATTCATGACGAAAAAGAAATGCAATACAGGATCTGATAGAGGAAATCATTCTCTTTCGAAACCTCTGCAGCGCTATGCAAGAGACAGCCGGCGAAATCTGCAGTGAATCGTTGAAAAAAACGGCGGAGACTTATGGGAGAACCTAATATAAAGCTTTGATGCCGATGGAATTCAATCAGCAGCATCATGTGTTTTGCTAACTTCGCCTCCTATTTTCTTTTACTCCAATTTTTTGGTGGTATTGGCTAGAATGAGAGGTGATTTTGTTGCCAGTTCCATAGTTGTAGTCTGGAGAAACTATTAGAGCCTAATTTCCCTGATTCATTTCCAAATGATCTGAAGCTAAGAGGAAAGGTCCTATTAAAACAGATTTTCTGGAATGACGGGCCGGAAGCTGAATTATCGGAAGCAAATAATCCAGCTTCTTAATTACTTGTGCATGCCCTTGTTGTTCGCACGCAGTGACACTTTCTCCAGCGTCATCCGTGTTTATCTCTCTATTTCTTTCATGAAATTTTCTCTGTTTTCTGTACAAAGTGCTCTTACGTTTCATTTTTTAAGTGGATCCGGGAAAATACATCTCTTCGCATGGGCTCTATGCGTGGCTGATTTTTTTGTCGCATATTTATTAAATCACTGACTTCTTCGGCTCTATTAGGGCATTCGGTCTTAGCGTTTCAGTTCAGTTCTTTTTTAGAGGTTTTCAGTACCGCACTATTGTAGATGAATGAATAAATAAATAAATAAATAAATAAGGCGGCTCTGCTCTACTTTATTTTCTGAGCAATTTGCGCGAAATTACGTTAATGAGACGTCGAGCAACTGTTTTTTTCTTAAGACCTAAAACGAATAGAGCCGCATTGACAGCACGTACCAGTGTAAGTCTCTTAAATTCTGAGAGACAAAAGGCTAGCAGCGTTTGAACTTAGAAGTAAAACCTAACACACTAATAGAACCAAAGAAGCCAGTAATTTGACGAGTAACCTTAATGACGGTTGATGTAATGGACCGTCAATCATTCGTAGCTGATCGAAGTAAGCCTTAGCCGCAGGGATCCCCCGCGTTGTGTACTCTGGAGGACAGTCCACACTGATCGAGCAAGACTTGCAGCGCTGGATCAAGTGCGCCAGTTCTTGGGTTATCGCCAGGCCCTCCTCTCTCAAGTTGATCTGGAGGTTCCTAGCGGTGATCCAAATCGCCCCGAGTGTCGTGCCGGCGTGCACACGCATTTTTTGTTGCTCAAAGCAAATGCTGCTTGAGCTGAGTTCGGCGAAGTGGACGCTTTAGTTTTAATTCTCACCTGGAGGTTCAGTTAGTTAGGCCCTTGCCATAAACACATAGACAATAGAATAGAAGCAAATCATTGAATTACGCAAACAGAAAATATTGAAGGCTAATAACTGTCTACTCGAAGCTAGTCCAATGGGAAGCGTGAAACTTGATTCAGTCTCAAGCACTTAATAAGCGCCTCTAATGAGGATGTATTGGACAAGGAAGCTCACTGTATACTGCTAACCAAACCCCATTCAGAAACAGCCACTATCAGAAGATATGAATCGTACACTAGTAGGTTGGAAGTGGTGCATTGCATCTTCTATAGTATCGTGACATCGATAGCGTTGCCTTGCAATATAGTTGACTTATCATTAGAGTTTTACTAGTGGACAATAGGACTGGTCTATCTTAAGCATACGTCTAAGTGAAACAGAAGATTAGGAATAGTCTGAAACCAATGCTCTCCCAAACGTTCCAAAACGCAGTCGCATGATAAGGCCGCAGACTAAGTGCATACATAGATGACTGGCTTCTGGCTCGTCAGAAATCGATACCTTGGTAATAAGAAGAGCATCTAAAATTAATGGCAGCAACTCCGAAGCGAGTCAAAAACGCCCCATGCCAGGTGACGTGCGACGAACAATGTCTACCTGGTGAAGTATGCATGCTGCGCTTGGCAACGAACAGCAGTGGCGTGCACTTTCGGAGCTCGTTACCAGAGAGCTGTAGCTAGCTGGTCGGCTGCAGCTGGTGGCCGAGGTGTGTTCGACTGCGGAGCGCTTCCTGCAGTTGCCACGAACAGTTTCCGAAAGCGCTCTGCACTCGAAGCGTAGGTCTAGGAATGCCCACAGTTTGCTTGACCCGACCATTCCCCAATGTGCAAAGGATGAAAGGTGAAGCGCAGTGTTGGTCATGCGATGTTTGCTAGGCGCAGCGCGTACTACTACTTGTACGGAACATCGAGGAAGCAGTTTGATCGTCTATAGAGCCTATACGATGGCTAGTGAGATCCAACAAATGGACAAGGCAGTGCTTTATTTTTACCAGACTCATCTGGTGCCAATTTTTCGATCCCATAGGGATGAAAGGCCTAGGCTTAGGTGAAACCTGGAGCAAGAACCTTTTATTCCAGGTACTCCCGATTGCCTGCACTTCCTTGACTGCGCTATTACGCGCTCCCACCACCTATACAAAAGTTAAAAAATAATGGCGTACCAGTATTCAAGATGATGGGAGAAAGGGACCAGTGGGATAGTAAAACAAGAGATAATTAAATCTTTCAGCTCCGTGGAACAGATTTTACAGATGGGTGTGGATCATTTTTATCCTGAAAAACCTGTCTCATGGTCAGTTTACCAGCTACAAAGCTGAGAAAAATCGCTCCCGGTCGATAAAGTAAAAAAACGTTTCCTTTTATTCATTTATTTTAACTATTTAGCTCTTCCATAGCTGCAGATTAAATTTCCTTCTGGTGTGTCCTTGCTGAACTGGTGGCTGAGCAAAACGATCAAGGAGTGGAACTCATGGTCAGAACAAATCTCTTTTAAAGTCTGTGAGCGAATAGTATCAATGATTAGACGTCGCCAGCGGGAAAGCCTACCAGGTGAACATGAACGTGCCACAAAACCACAATCTATTTGCAGCAAAATTTAAAAAATTGAAAATAAATTCGTTGTCTAATATTATGTATTTAGTATAATATGTCATCAAATAAACACGTAGGTACTAGGTTGTTGCGGAAGTAATTGCGCAAACGGACATCGTTGTTCAAAATGTCACAACTCGGTTTATACTCAACTTTATTCATTAAGTTATCAGCCATTCGATTCAGCACACCTTCCAAACGTTTCTAGCGGTGTCTCTCGAAAAATGAAGCCGAGCGCTGTCCTGGAACAGGACGGGCCCCCTTCCGCTCACCAGTGCCGGCCACACCTTTCGTAACTTCACAAGCGTAATTTCTAAATGGCAACAGGTGGTCTCCACCGTGACTGTTTCATTGCAAGATGCGGTAATGGGGCAAACCTTTTCTCAACCACCAAACAGATAATATAGCCTTTTTAGGCTGGAGATCCGTCTAAGGAAAGTCTGATGGTGGGGAAGACTTATCCGCCCAGACATGTCCGTGCTTCCTTGTGTCATACAAGACCCATTTCGCATCTATCAAGCGGCGTTTTCATGCGAACAACAACATTTGAGCAGATGTTGAAGCGAGTTGCGCTTTAAGTTACAAATTTGGAGAGCATCCAGTTCTGCTTCTTCTGGAACGTGCCGATTGGGGTCAGATGCCTTGATACTAAAGCAAAGTGGACACAGATATGTGCTGCTATCCTTTGGATGGTTGAGTCCGGACCCGACGGCTGCTCTTCAAGCATGATTGCCCAGCGACATCCTCCGACGTGGAACGGTCCTGTCCTCGAGGTCAAAATCTCCAGAATAATGCTTTTCGAACGAGTATCTCAATGTACATACAGAAGCCCATTCCAAGTTTAATGCAGTCGCAATATTACGAGTTGCCCCAGCTGCAGAATGCTAAAACTTGAATTCGAACAATAATCACTTGAGAGTCTCGTCGGTTCATCTTCAAGGATAAGAAAAATTTAATTTGAATGAAAATAAAGTAATATTTACTGCGAACAAAACTTGAAAGAGGAGAAAAATTCTACAAAATTCTGTGCAAGTTGATTTAAAAAGGTGGTTCCTCTTGAAAATTAACTTTCCATCTCAAGATACCCCGAAATGACAATTACTTTCGCAAAAACCAAATAAAAGGAAAATACGCTATCGATCCTCTTTTAAGTAACGAAAAGAGAATACCTTCTAAACACTTTAGTTTCTAAATGGCGAAATGATGCAAAATTGAGCGATACCAATATTATCACCGCATTCTGAAACCGATGACTGCACATTGCTACTGAATTTAAAGTAGATCGCTAACAAACAGTGTCAGCTTTAAGCCATGCCTGTGTCGAAATCACTCTTTTGTAACACTTTTGGAAAAGCAACTAGCAGACACAAGTACCTATTCCACAACTGCGTGAAAAACGTGCTATTTTTTATATAGCCATGTAAAGGAAAAAATTTCAGACCAACCAGTAGAGGAAAATCACTTCTAACCAATCAATTGGTGCACTGGAGACTTAAAGAAGTGTTATTCTGTTTTGTAGAAAATCTTTAATAAAGAAAGTTAAGGTACGCAGTCGCGTAGCAGGGTCCATGAAGTTGAGCTTCATATAGAATGCGGCCTAATGGTTATAAAGATCCTATAGTTTATTTTCAAATTCATTAGATGTTTTTCAAAAATTTTTGGCAGTATGCTGTGCTCTTCTTTCCTTCCTAGTATCACTCAAAGTCCTACATGTCCAAGCCATCTTCGCTAAGGAAAATCTTTTCGAAGGAAAAGTTCAATGGCATGTGCTCGTTAACACTCAGAAGTTGGCTATTGCAGTTATTTATTCTGAGGAGCATTGAATGCTGACGAGTTGAATAGAGGAGTGTAATATTGGAGAGACGATACCCAACTTGCGCTATAGTGTTCAAATAGGATGTAAAAAGAAGCCTTATAGAGTACAGTACACAGGCTGATGTGTACTCTACTCTGATGTACCTCGTAAGCACTGCTTGTAAGGTGAAGATCAATACGACGCGCGCGCCGGAACTTCCTCGTATTAATCTCCTGATATTAGCCGGAGATGCTGATGAGGTAATCAGCCCAGTGAGGCGGACTGGGTCGCAGAGCAGAGCTGGAAGAGCCAAAGCTCCGATGGATGCCTACGGCACTCTACTATGAAATCGCAGTATATCTGGACTTAAGCGAGCCAGAGTTCTGTGAAAAACAAGGAGCCGTTAATTAATAATAAGAAGTCGGTGGGAAGGCTGGCCTCGCCCGGGAAATTGCATCGCGTAGCAGCGGAATTCCCACAGCTCGTCCGAGTTGTGAGGGATTAGGGACAGTGAGTAAGCCGCTCAATGGAAAGCCTCGATTGACCCTCAGTCAAGTGGAAACAAGCGGCCACCACGGCGAGAACGACTCAGGCGGCCCCGGAGATGCTCGGCAGGACTGCGCGAGGAGTTGGGACAGGGAGCAGTGGGCTGTGTGGGATGCGCTCGTCGGGGCTCCGCCTGCTCCGCTGACGGAAGCCCGAAGTCCGAGCGAGCCAGGGCAATTAGTCGCTTCACACTCATCAACGCTTGCAAAAACAGCGTCATCGACCCGTCAATCTTGCTACCGCCCTTGGTGGTCTTCGCGTTAAGAGACGATCTTCCTAAGCCAGGGTAAGGAGCTGGATCAAAAGCTGCAAACGTTACTGTTCCGGCGAAACGGGTGCGCCACAAAAAGCCGTCAATTTCTTTTCCTTTACGTTCCATAAATCTTACAAGACGAATTGTTTAATAAACCTTGGCAGATTCTGTTTCCATCCTACCTTTGCGTTGCCTAACAATTGTTATTGTTATTGTTAACATCCTCTGCAAGGGCAGTCCTGCAGACTGCTCCAATTACCGTCCGATTCGCTTGCTCTCGCACAGCATGAAGATCTTTGAGCGAATTGTCGATGGTCGAATTCGTGACACCGTTCAGCTTTCCAGCAATCAGTGCGGCTTTGTGGCTGGCTGTGGCACCATTGATGCCATACATGCCGCCCGCCTCTTGTTAGAGAAGCATCGCGAGAAACAGAAGCCAGTGCATATCGCCTTCCTCGACTTGGAGAAGGCCTTTGACCGCGTACCGCGTGAAGTGGTATGGTACGCCCTGCGACGACATGGAGTTCCTGAAGAGCTCATAGAGTGGGTGCGAATCCTCTACTCTTGCCCAAAGAGTAGAGTTCAAGCTGCAGCCGGAATCTCGATGGAGTTCCCCATCTCTGTCGGGGTACACCAGGGTTCTGCGCTTTCCCCACTCCTTTTTGTTGTCGTGATGGACGCCATTACACGAGATCTTCAGAAGCCAGTCCCCTGGACACTGCTTTATGCTGATGACGTAATGCTCGCTAGCGAAAATAAAGGTGAACTCGAGCGAGAGGTGCAAGCTTGGTGTGATCGCTTGGAGTGTTTTGGACTCAGATTGAACGTGAAGAAGACCGAGTATCTAACGACTGACGTTAATGAGTCCAGCTCCATCAAGGTTAACGGCATCGAGCTCCCACGCACTTCGGATTTTAAGTACCTGGGATCAGCAGTAGCATCCGATGGCAATCTGATGATTGAAGTGAACTCACGCGTGAGTGCAGCTTGGTCCAAGTGGCGCTCGTTGACTGGCGTGCTCTGCGATAGGAAGATGCCAGAGCGCTTGAAGTCAAAAATATATAGAACTGTCGTCCGGCCGGTAGCGATGTACGGTGCTGAGTGTTGGCCTGCCACAAAGGAAGTTGAAACGCGCCTCAGCGTCATGGAGACAAAGATGCTGCGCTGGACGGCCGGAGTCACGCGCCTGGACCGCATCCGAAACGATGTCATTCGGCAGAAGTTCGGTGTCGCGCCGATAGCGGACAAGATGCGCGAAGCTCGCTTACGATGGTACGGCCACGTTCTGCGCGGAGAAGAAGACAGCGTCCGCAAGATAGGCCTTAAGTTCGAGGTGGTAGGAAAGCGGCCTAGAGGGCGTCCGAAGCAGCGCTGGTCTGACACGTTACATATGGACTTGAAGGTTGCTGGTGTCCACCCTGATCTAGCGCTGGATCGGGAGAGGTGGCGTCATGACACCAGAATAGCGGACCCCGCTACGAAGCGGGACAGACGCTGAAGAAGAAGAAGAAGAAGATTGTTAACATCCTCTTCGATTTTTTAGAATGTAAGCCCTGCAGATCTGGCTGTTGGCAGGAAACGCTGTTCAAATTGTTTTGGATAAGCTATAGCACAGGCACATCCTGTTTATAGTAACTACTAATCACATGCTTCATTGATGCCAAAACTGATGCCGATGCGCTGGAGCTCAAGATGAAGAAGCAACTGGAAGAGAGCAATGTGATACTGGAGCCGTAGACACAGCCTCTCTCTCGTGGCCTTGTTTCCTGGGATGATATTCTGCTCACAGTCGAAGAGCTTCTCGTGGTAGAAGTGATAATAGACATTGTGCAACAGTTGCTGAAGCTCTTGGGTAACGGGACAATCCTAGTGCATTTGCAGAGCCATGGCTTATGCCAGATCACAGATCACCATGCGCCTTTTGCCTGAAAGGGAATATTTCAATGCAAAGGGGAATCGGAAAGAGTAGCCTGCCTTCGCAGGGAATTTCTTTTGTGGACATTATGTCCTGCGACCGCATGTTGAGAATGTTCAGCAATTCATCCATTTTGAACTTTTTGAACTGAAATGTAATTCCGACACCGTCGTCGTAAATGTAGTGACAGCACCTTATGGGTAAACGTTCTACTATCAGTGTTTCTCAAAACGCGAATTGCTGAAGCCCGCGTTAAATGCTGTTGCACACCGAGTCTTCTAATTGCTAATTGTGAAACGTATTTACCGGACAATTTGGAGATGTAACAGCTCATGAAAACTAGCGATTGCTCTCGATGGTTTTGGTAAAACTGGCACGTGTCGCGAAACACGGCGACCACGCGTACACGTCACCCGAAATTATCTCAAACTTGGGTAATTAAACCCATAAAGTAACTTAATGAGCAAACAGATTGTGCGAGACAGCATAACAATGATCTAAAGGCAGTTTAGATATATTCTAGGCTAAAACCTACTAAGCTTAAAGACGAAGTCAGCCCTACGAGATGAAAGGCCTGATAACTGCGCAGTGCCCTTCTGAGCTGCCACGGGTACAAAGCACACGTTTCCCTTCCGCATCGCAATGATCCGCGATACATTCCTTGACAAGCGTCATTATATGCGACATTCTTAAACCAAATGCAGCAGTTTCGCTCTCGTGCTCACCAGGCGTCTCAGAAATTGCTTGCCGAGCTGTGTAGAAGGCATGTGGAAGGCATGTGTAGTATGTAGAAGGCAGCTACATCAAGCGATTTAGTTTTACAACTCGATTGGACTCTGCAACAGCGCGGACGATCCAGTAACATTCCCGTGTTTTTCATGTGGGATGGTGCAAAATTAAGATATTCACCAACGATCTTGTTGTGGAACCAAAACATCCGGTGTGTTGGTTCATCGTGTGTGTCATCGGTAAACGTGTCTTTTTATTTATCAGGAAAATTGTGAAAAAGCTTTAGAAAACACGACATATAGGCGCTTTTAGCGTAAATTTTTCAATGAGGCTTCTGTCTGAACTATCTGATGTTCTACCGACGACCGTGGTGAGTTTAGTCCGCGCCACCGCGAATGAAAAGTTTTATCCAATGCGTACCATGCAGCTAGAGGAAATCCTTTTTCCTGTACAATTCCGGTGGACCAACTACGAATTTTACTTCTTCATCGCAACGGGAAAAGCGAATTTTACTGCATTCATTTCGGTCTTCCCCAAAGGCTTCCTCCCCATTGTAAAGCTCGTTGCTCTGTCTAGCCCATACGTATGGAAAACACCCAAGATCTCCAAAGATAGAATTTTGAATCATTCTTCGGTTTCAGAAACGAGTCAGACTCCTTACAGAGCTCGAAGTTGGTTACCCATTATTTAAAATAAATAATTAAATAAATATCCGGACTTCAACCTACACAAGTCGGCCCCTAAATTATCGCGGCTTGTTGCCTTGTCTGGCTCCATCTTTCTCCGAGCCCCCTCTGTCCTCTCCCGGAACAGAAAACTCAAAAACCGAATTGCACGTACTAAAGCGACTTCTGCGCATCTTAACTTTAACGTCGTTGTCCACACCCATGTCTGTGTGTCGACTTCGAACCGTTTATGCCTTATAACAACATACATGTATGTAACGCCGAACTCGCCGTGCAGCATGCGTCGGTGGCCGTCTACCAAGTCTCATCGCCAGTCGTCACCGTCGGTAATAGACGCGAGAAATCACAATTGCTTAGTTCCCTAGCATTCGCCAACACTCGATTCTTGGTACACCGTATTTCTCAACCTGCTTCAATCTCGGCGATAGCCCTTGTAAAGTGCAGATAAGCGATTGATGCTGCGCAACGAACGTCTCATAAGGAACGATTTTTGCGTCTGAGACAAGACTTCGGTCGCGGTTTTTTTTCAATAAAAAAGTCTACCTGAGTCTTGGTATTTCCACTATAGTATGAACTACGGGAGACTCGGAAAGCCGTGCTCACTACGTTGGAAACATGCCATTCCGCACAATAAAAAAATACACGTATGATCGAGAGGAGAAGAATATCGTGAGAGTTGTGGCCGTCCTCCCTAGCGTATTAGGGCACGAGTGGCAGTGATAACGTCCTTCCATTGTGCTTCTCCTCATCAAAGTAGATCCAAAACTCATCCTGGGATAGACCGGAGCTGCCTGTCTGCGAAACATTAGCAAAGGAGAAGTGAAAGAGTATCTTCTTAATGGTGATGAATAATCTTCATTAATCGGTCCCATAGACACTCAGCGCAACTTCCAAAAAAACGTCTGCAATGACTATTCCGCCACCACTGGACTACCACATAGAGGATCTTCAGGTCTTCATATGCCACTTGCAGTGGAGCTACTTGTCGCCTGTGCCGCATAGAGATCAACTCTTCGCTCCACTGCCTCAACCACCTCGTAATACACATCCAACTGAGCCTCCCTGTGCGGCTGTTGCTGTGCGTTACTGGAACCTCGGACTAGTTCGGTTGTCCCACGGTTCCGTTCTTGCACCAGGAATCTTCGCATTCTTCTCAAACTCGCCAACATTTGCGCGGGCGCGTCGGCTTCTGCGGACGCCGTTTCTCGAAAAATATGAGCACCGATTCAACGGCAGTTGAATATTGCGACACCTCTTCTTGAACCTTGTTCGTGATACGAATGAGCTCTAAATAACAGAACTGCGGGAGCGATGCGTACACAAGTTATGTAAGTGGTTTTCAGTCAGGCAACCAGATCGTTTAAGGTGCACTGAAAATTCTTCGTGACCAGCAGGTTGCCTCCAACGCCATCTTACGCGTAATTAGGCGGCTAACTAATTTGTAGAAGGACAAACGATAAAGGATGCAGGATCAGAAAGGTGGGGAAAAGGAAGAATATTGTGCATACTGCAAAGAAAGCTCTAAGATTTTTTGATCCATGCATCTTCTGCCCGTCCCAAAGCTGTTGTGCAGTTGTGAGGAGCATGTTCAGAACTGTGCGATGTATGCACGGCTTCAAAGAGCGACAAGAGTGATTGAGGTTAGCGTCAAAGATCGCTTGCCAAAATGGCTATGTGGTACCACAGCACCATCAAAGGCTACTGTGCAACCAAATGTAACACGCTGTATTCGTATATCCCTTTGTATTCCTTTCATTTATGATATTATCACCTCTGCTACAAAGCGGAGCATAACTCGGACTCAGCTAAATGATGATGTTGTGCTTGTTAACATCCCCAATGACAACATCAAGAAGCAGGTAGCCCAAAATAGGCTCTACGATAGCGTGTATATACCGGAAGCCTGTGTTGTATGTTTCCACAATAAGTTGGGAGATTGTGGCAAACCTGGTGAGGTGTATCATGTTGAATGTGGGGCTTGCAATCAAATAGACAGCGGGGAAACTGGAAGGGTACTGGCAGTTCGTATTCAGGAACAATTGGCTAGTAAAAGGCGTAGTATTTTATCTAGTCCGTCAGGCAAGCACAGGGTTGAAATGCATGAAGGAACCGATACTGAAGTTAAGTGCATGGTTCTGGCGTACGAGGCCGACATTTCGTCTACGAAAGCGTTGGAAGCATTCTGGATTTACGCAAGGGATCCAGCGCTGAGTGGTCGAAATGAGTGTCCCTCGACTATCCGTGACTTCTTGCCATTCCTTTCGCATTGTGAGCTATAGAACGACCGGTGGTGACATGTGTGACCTTAAGAATGACACTGGTGTACTCTGTATAATCAGTGCGGAATGACACAGTATGTCTCAGTCACCACTTGGCTACTAACGACAGAGGTAGCGACGTCGCTCTGCGTCAACGGTGGAGCAGCGGCTGGCTTTATTTTTCATGCATTGGGGTTTTTCGTTTTGGCACCCAGGACGATATCGGAAAGGGGGGGGGGGGTAAGGCGCGGTCTGGTAAGTGACAAATCCAAAGTCTTGAACCACTTTTAGGCTTCTGAAGACGACGAGCAGGTCGAAACGTTAGGCCGCTTAAGAAACTGGTCCACTTTACAACCTCGATTGGCACAGTAATATTAGCACATAGTGCTCACGTTCGTGTGAGTGATGACGCTTTAGACAACCGTGAATAGCAATCAAAGCAATCGTTTCTGCTAGTGCGAGCTTACCAGGTACCCTGCTGCTCTATGCATAAGCATGTCTTAAATAATGACAATGATATTGACACCTGCTGAGCTCCTCAGAGGATCCAATAAAAAGCAGCAGAACAGCTTTCCTATCTATGTGTATAGTGTGCAATTAAGCCATGCGCTGAGCTGACAAGACTGACGGCGACAAAATTTCTTGGTTTCGTACAAAAAGAAAACTCGAAGTGACCAGTGATACAAAAGAGGCCTGTTTTTCAGCCATGCAACAAAGTATACACTTTGTAGCCGTAGAAAGTGTTGGCTATCTCTTGCACCCCTAATCGAGCTTTCCAGGCCAACCATTCCCCTCTCCATAGTCGATTAATTAGCACATAATTATAATTACACATTATCATAATTAGCACAATTACACATATCTGGAAAAGATGAATCACTGAGCTGTTTATCGGTTGACAACAGCACATCGTAGTGTAGAGCAAACACGCATCCAATCGGCCTCTGCGAAAACTGGTGGAAGCGCAATGCATGGCGTTCCCGCAAACGGATAGACTATCACCGTCCTTCGTCCTTCGTCCTTTAACACATTGTCGACAATATGAGCCACCGGTGGCTCCTACGTCTCGCGCTATTTTCGCTCTGCTGGCGCCGTCTTTATAGATGTTTTTCTGTTCACTACTCACCTGTGTAGGAGAGTGTTCAACAGCAATAAGCACGAAAAATGTCATTGATTACATTACATATATCGAATTTAAAAAATTTGTTACGAAAGAGACCACTTTTAGTGTAAAATCAATTCGAATCAGTCTTTTTCGCTCAAGTAGGGAATTTGGAGTGTTGATCACGAACCTGACATCCGTTTTCGAAATTTCGGCCGATTGCGGTAGGTGATTGATTGATTGATTTTGATTTTGATGATCGATTTTGCCGATTTTGTGATGCCGAATCGATCCATCGATTTTGCCCAAACTTCGTCTATGGGGATTACTTGGGGTGCTGATCTTGGATCTGGCATCCGTTTTCGAAACTTCGGTCAACTACGGTGGGTCACGGTAGCTACGGGTGAATAAGACTGTCACCGTAACCTACCGCAACCGGCCGAAATCTCGAAAGCCGATGTCAGATTCGTGGTCATTCGATATATGTGATGAAAGCAACGACATTTTTCTTACCTATTGCTGTTGGGCATTCTCATAACACAGGTGAATTGGGAACAGAAAATGCATCTATAAAAATGTGCACGAAGCAAAAAAGTGCTCCGCGAGGGACATTATTCATAGCGCGCGGATCGCGTGCGCGTCCCACGCGGCTGTCAGCGACGAATCGCGATTGGCGTCAATGTGTTGATGTAGGGAACTCCAAATATTCCAGCGGTGCTTGCTAGAGCTTTCCACGAGCATGAGGTTCATGTTCAGTTTGCAACTTGTGGTTGGCTTCACACTGTTAGAATCAGTGAGTCAACTGCCATCACTCCGTGGGTAATATAGTGATATGTTTAATGTTTTAGAGCGGTATTCCTGTTTCAAAGAACAGTGCGTCATACTTACTCCGAAGAAGATCTCCAAATGAAGTTTTGAATGAAGTTCTAGAATGCTTTTCAGTACAAAGAAAGGAGTGGTAGAGATGAGGTTTTTGCAGTGAGAGTCTTACATTGATCTGATAAACTAAGGAGAAACATCTTGGAGTGGAGTGAATTTTGCAGGCGTTTGGCTCCGACTATTCAACCTCTAGGGTAGCGTATGTGCGATAAATGCTCAGGTATAAAAGTTCCCAATAAGTGCTTCTTTTAGCTCAATTTTTTATTGTCCTTGGACGCCCGTCGAGTTCAGAGAATTTCACACTTTTTTGAAGAGTTGAAAACGAATGAATGCGAAGAGCCTATGAGTTATTAATGCCACTTTATTATGCCGAAAAAGAAGAAGAAAAGCCACTCGATCCATTGACACAGGGCGTTCACCGTGAATGAAGCGAATAGACGAGTGTATACATGAGCGATCACATAGACAACAGACGCTCGTGCCAAGCGATGGAAACCTCGTGGATTCTGACCACGAGCATGCATTGTGGAGGAAGGCGACCCAGTAAAGGCATTAGAGGTAGGAAATCCGTACAACAACCTTGTGACGAGCATAGCAAATCATCCACAAGACCCATTCATTCCGGCCTTGACTGAGCGTCGAACATGGCTGCAACAGTGTGTGCAAAACGCACTCGGACTGAATTCGGCGTGGCACGAAAAACACACCGAACGTGGGATGCTCGGCTCACTACACAGAAACATGTATTTCTCCCCTTCTTTTTTCCTTAGGTTTTCTTAATAAACTTCTTATAAGGAGGAAGCAGAAGAGGAATATTGATTACGAAAACGTGGTGCAGTTGAACATATGCGCGACACTGATTATGACACTGATTAGCTATTCCTAAGAAAATCGTTTAATATTAGGTTGGAAAAAAAGTCTTTTCATTTTATTCAAAGATTTATTACTTCACAACTACAATGTCAAATCAATTGAGATAAACTCTATTTTGTTCCGCTACACTTCTCCAAAGACTGGGTAATTTTCCAGTTCCTCTCGCTTAAAAGACCGCAGTTCTGGAGTCGAACCATTGCTGAATCCAATTTTTGAGTCTTCATCTGCTTCAAAATATTTCTTTCCAATTTCTTGCTTGAGAGCATGTAAGAAATGGTAGTGGGTAGGGGCGAGGTCAGGGCTATACGGTGGATGTGGCATTACCTCCCAGCCTAGCTCCCTTATTATTTCTCTTGTGAGTCTTGCAACATGTAGTTTTGCATCGTCATGCAGGATCATCACCTTCGACTTCTCCAGCCTGTTTTCTTAGAGAGTTGCGACGACTTTGTGGAGTTGTCCGCAGTATGTGACAGCAGTAAGTGTCTCTCCACTTCTGAGAGTTTGCCGATAAATCACTTCTCTGATATCCCACCAAACACTCAAGAGAATCTTCCTTTCGTGAACATTGGGCTTGAGATCAGACTTAGGGCTCTCTCCCTTTTGTACCCATTGCCTTTTCGTCGAAGTTGGCACACAGAACCCAGGACTCTTCGCTTGTCACAATCCGCGGAAGAAACGATTTTCTTCCTTATCTGGACAGAAGAGAAGCAGCGAGAGCTGTCGACCTTTCTGATTGTCTGACAGGGCATGTGGAATCCAAGCTCCAAATTTCCATGAAAGCCAAGATTCTTCGGATGGATTCCTACTATCCTATGAGACACTTCGAGCTTCTCTGCCAGCTGACGTGTCGTCTGCCTACTATCGGTACGAAGAAGATGGAGTAGTTCTGTGTCGTCCAATTCAGTTGGCCTTCCTGACCATGCTTTGCCCTCAGTGAATAATCTCCCTTTAAAAACTTTCCGAACCACTCATAACAGGCGCGATGAGTAGTAGATCCCAAGCCATATATATGGTCAATTTGGTCTGCTGCCTGACGTGCTGTGGATTCCTTAATGAATTCATGAAGAATGCCGTGCTGAAAATGGCCATGAGGTAGATCTGGCATTGAGTCCGGAAGACTGGATGGATAACGAATTACAAGAAGAGTCTTAACCTGTGTCCGTGTGCGAACGGTAGACAAGTGTGATAGGATTACGAAATCAGCAATCAACATTGGCTAGTGCGTTTACAAGGGGAAGGGTAAAAAAATTTCGAAGTGTGAAGAGACTTTTTTTCCAACCTAATAAAAAACTTTAACTTTATTGATTTATCCCTTTTGTTGTCTTTAACGCTTCAAAGACAAAAAAATTCAATGATTCACTATTCACTTAAAAATCTGAAGTCAGTAACGGAAAATATTCTTTTTTGTTGGAAGAATTTTTCTAACTTGCAGTTGAATGTCTCCATAATGCAAGTTATTGTGAGCGGTAGCCTATTCCAAGTAACAACTCATGTCATAGAAGATTTTGGAAAGTTTCTATAACGTCGTTTTTTGAGGAGGAGATGATGCCGTCTAATAATACTATTAAGCAAGGAAAAGGGAGAGAATTCTTTTCTGTGTATGCCGATGTAAGAAGGACGACCATTGGCAATTCTGTAACCAAGATTATGGCCATCAATTGCCTGCTCAAAAACATTTGTTCAAAGGTTAGTACGTTGAGTACACAATGCCTAAATCACGTAGAGAAATTGTTGCTTGAAGCCTGTGGACCTAGGTGGAAGTAGCTATTCTCAGGATGATGACGTTTAAGAAGCATAACCGTGGTTTTTTTTTGAAGAAGATGCCCAGTAAATATAGACCAAGCCGTTATAGAACCTTATTCTTATTGGAAAATCTTGCAATTATTTATGGTACATATGTAGACCATTTTTTAAAATCAGTTTGAGCAGTTTTCACCTCGAATTGGGGACTCTTCTGAACAAGCCTAACTCTTTGAAATGAAATGTTGAACTTTTGAACATCTTCCAAATTAAAACTAGTCCTTTCCTCATTAAGCAGAAAGCTCTCCATAAAAGCTGGAATTATTTTTTACCAAAGAAAAATGTTAGTAAAGCTTTTGCCGAAGTTTCAGTTCACTAACCAATGACATTGTTTGCAATTATGTAAAATTCTTATTTTTTGACGAAATGTAATGTTCAAAACTTCTTGGAAAGGCGGAAAGCGGTAATTTTAATTTTAAAAGAAGAGACTGCGCAATGCCTTCGTACAAGACGTCGCGATTTTTATTCGATTGGTAGCGAAATTTCTGTTTGCATCATGTTTTGCACCTATAAAGGACACTACAAAGACTATCGTAAAGAGAACACATATCCTCACTTTAATGCTTTATAGCAGCATTTATACTCTCAGTAAAATAAAAATTGCGACGTGCTTTCCGAGTGCCTTGCGCGACTAAAAAAAAGCAACAATTATTTAGTCTCTATTTAGACTGCATCACGGTCCAATAAATTTTTGGTGGTTTTGCTACACAACAGAACACAGTTTTATTTAAGGTTTATTTCCATCTCAAATTTCTAGGTTTACGTGACATTCGTAAGCGAATAGATGAAAAGTACGTCGGCTTTATTCCTTACTAAATTATTCCTTTTGCTTTATAATAAAATAATTAAATTTGTATGGTCGTTACATCATTTACACTTCCATTACGTTCTAAGCCAGGATCGGCGTCCGGCTTTCTGACTTACTACTTACTTACTTCGTCGTCGTCGTCGTCGGGCTCCAAAGGTGTCCATCTCGTCTTTCCAGCCAACCGTGGCGATCAGTGTCTGTCCAACGAGCAGGATGAGACCGTTCGGACGTTGGAGCAACCGTGACGTGTCGGCGGCGTTAATCCGTCAGATCTAAGCTCGCCATCCTCCGCCGCATCCCTCTTTTATACTTGCCTCGGGAGAATCCCTGGCATTCCTCCATGAATCATTGTGAACGTCAGTTCACGACACTCCCGAGGGCTAAGAGTGATATTTCGATTTGCATACGGTAGCTTTACAGTATATAAAATTATTATACGTGAAAAATATTTTTTATGAAGTTTTATTTTTATTTTTTTCAGCCGACCACTTTCCTTCTATTTCTCATGTTATTTTTACAATTTATACAACACTTTTTTTCAAACAACACAACAATTCTTTTCTTTCTCTCAACAATACAATACACCACAGAGCTCGACTCGACCGATTTCTTCTATCCGGGCGATGTCTGCTTTTACTGGTGATTCCTGTAGGCGTGTTGAAATGGAAGAAAACATGTACAGTATTCCGTTTTTAATTTCAGATTAAAATATACCACACAAATTTTACAAAGGCACTTTTTTACAAAAACACGACATGAACATATTACGTTACAATATCACATACAATAACCAAGTACAATACCATTCTATTGCACGTTACATTGTACAATAAAAATATTTCGAGTGAGGGTACAACTACAATTTTACAAACATGTTTTACAACTACATAGTTTACATCAGGGATGATAGAAATTCAAAGCAAATACAAGTACAATTTTACAAACAAGTTTCACAAATTACATAGTTTACATTTGGAATGACAGAACAGAATTACAATACCAGTACTGAAACATTGCATTGCAATTACCCATTGGGAATCTGTAGGGGCAGAAAGTGAGTGGTGACGCATTGCCTCACCCTCACGCCCTGCCATCCTACAATAGTGACAGAACGATGGCGTGTTACAAGATGTAACCATGTGGTCCGCTTTGCGCAGGCACCTTTCGCAGCGATTCAGGAGAATGCACAGCGTGTGGCGACTAAGCAAGGTGGGAAAGGTTACACAATCGGAAGCCCATTGGCCCGTCTTATTGCAAAAAATGCATGTGTGTACCTCAAAGACCGGGACTGGTCTGCTGGGACCCGTTGGAGGTGTGGACGGACGACGTTTCAATTCGTTGTCTTTTCGCTGTAGCGCCTCCAGTCTTTCTTCCGTTTTCTTCCATATTCCGTTCGCCTGTCGTTCCAAGTGCTGTATCCCTTCTTCGAAGTACCTTTTCAGGTTCCTCATTCCGGCGTCCATCTTTGCTTCCAGACTTTCGATCGCTTTCTAAACAAATTTATTTTATAAACATTACAACTGTTTTCACACTTATTTTTATTTTTGCCTTCATCGAAATTGCATTTTTAGGCTGGGATGAATGTACAGATGCAGTTTGGACATTTTGGATTTGCTTCCTTTCCTTAAAAAAATATACTTATTCTACATGTATTTTAAAATATTCCTTTTTTACAATTACAAGGGAACTTACACGATTGAGTACAGCTGGTTCCAGATTCCGCATAGGTCTTAGCATGTCGGTCACGTCGTCGAGTTGGCGAGTAAGGACTCTCGCCGGAGTTCCGGCATGAGCGGTCGCAACTCGTCTTCCTCGTACCGTGGTGCTTCCACAACGACTACTTGCGGCGCAGGTTGTTCGCCGCTCTGCTCGCCCTTGTCCTCTTTCCTTTCCTCGCCGTGCTCCGTTTCGACGTCTTCGGCGTCCTTCATTTCTTCTTCCATTTCAGTACCGGCGCGGCCGCATTTGCGTTGTCTTCGGCAGACATTGATTCTCTGAAATTTTTATTTCAAATATGCCGTCATCGTCAGGAATCGTCACGAACCGCGCCTAATAATGTTTTTTATGAAGGCTCCTATCAGTTTTATATACATAATAGAAAGAAGTAAGAACACTTTAGATGCGAACGTGTTGAGAAGAACTTGAATGAAGACTATGCTAGAGCAAAGGCTAAGCAGGGTCAGAACCGATTGCCAAATAATGCGAAGGCACCGTCATATTAGGCGGGCGACGATCCAGAGTGGGCGCATAAGGAGGAATGGAAGCGTTGACGGTATCGGGAGGACGGTTCTTATGCGGCTTCCTGCACTTTGTTGTGTTCCAGACGTTCTCATGGCGAGATATGCCGCGGAGATAACAGTTGCGGCTGCCAGGCTTGCGAGTGCGGTTACGGTATACAAATAGTATTCGCCACAAACGGCTATGAAATGTCCAATATCTGAAAGTTGGATGTCAAAGGGAAAGTCTTCCTTCTCAGCTGTGGAATTTGTCCTCAGATGGACGCATTTCTTAAGAAGTTTCATTCCATTTACATAGTTCAGCGTTCCATTAATTTCAAATATAGTAGTTTATCGATTACAATGTGCTTGACATAGCTCTTTCACTCGGGCTGTGTTGAAGAAGAGCTTAATTTCGTTGATTTTGCCACGAGTGTTACATGCTAGACTAAATTGTTGTGTTTCACGTGTAACCGGAGTTATTACATTGTCTAGGTTCGACTTACACCATATAAGTGCGGTAGCGCCTTTTGCGCAGTTGTGGTAGCCTAGAATTGAACGAGGCCTCACATTACAGCTAAAATCAATGTCTTGAGAAACTCTTTGTACCTGTGGATCGATATGAATAGCCACTTCGATCAAAACCGAACTGGTACGAGCAATTAAGACCTTATTTCTGCTCTCAGTTGTCTGATGTTCATGCAGTTATCGTTACCGCATACCACGATTTCGTCTTTGTTTGCTTTCATTTGCACTCGTATTCCACCCTTCACACATTCTACGTCAAGGTCGTGGTCGTTATTTGCGTCTGTCGGCGTCCAAAGACACGCGATCAGTGTCTGTCCAACGAGCAGGATGAGACCGTTCGGACGTTGGAGCAACTGTGACGTGTCGGCGGCGTTTATCCGTCAGATCTAAGCTCGCCATCCTCCGCCGCATCCCTCTTTTATACTTGCCTCGGAAGAATCCCTGGCATTCCACTCTGAATCGTCGTGAACGTCAGTTCACGACAGTCTGTGACTCTCGTCACTTAAGAGACTAAATAATAATAGAGCTTTGAAAAAAATCAATTTATTAGTTTTCTTCAAAAAATAAAAATCTTATTAAACTGTTACTGTTATTCGGGTAGGTGAACTAAAAAATTTCATAGAAAGAAATTCTTCTTAAACAAAAATTTATAATAATAATATAACCAGCTTGGCCAAATTGTAGTTTAACCTGTAAGAAGTTTATTTGATTTTGAAGACGTTCACTTTGGCTCCAGAAGCATCACATTCGTCTAAAAAAGTATCCATTTTGACGTAAAAAGTGTTCATGTTAACGAGAAAATTTTAAAGTCTAGAATCATCCGTATAAATATTAGGTTGTAACGAATTAAATGGCACTGGCTCGCGCCATTTCTTGACGCGTCTTTACGCGTTTGATCAAGAACAAACCGTAACATGTGGCATTTCATTTAGAAGCGCAAACTTTGCTCTACCGGCGAGTACCAAATTTTCTATGTAAAAGTGGGAAAACTTTAGAGTTCTATTGACTTTTTTTGCAGATGGACAAAAGGGTAATCCGAGGCATTTACTTGTACGAATTCAAGCTGTGCACTACAGCTAAGGAGGCGGACGAGAAGATCAACGCCGCATTCGGTCAAGGATGTTCCACAATTCGGACGGCGTATCGTTGGTATCAGAAGTTCCGGAATGGAGATGAGAGCTTGGAAGAACATGAAGGTCGTGGGAGGCATAGTGATGTTGATGAGGACAAGCTGAGAGATGTGGTAGAGGAGGACCCACACAAAGGTACCAGGGAGATAGCGAAGGTTCTTGGCGTCAGTCGCAACACAGCTGCCCGGCATCTGAAGGAAATTGGAAAGACCAAAAAGCTGGAAAGATGGGTGCCTCACGAGCTGTCTGAGGAGCAATAAAACCGACGATATGAGATCTCGTCCGCACTGCTTCTACGGAACGAAACGGACCCATTCCTTGATCGCATCGTAACCTGTGACGAGAAATGGATAATGTACGACAACAAGCGACGATCGGCACAGTGGGTGGACAGCGATGAGAGCCCCAAGGTTTTTGCGAAGCCGGAATTGCACCAAAAGAAAGTAATGGTGACAGTATGGTGGCGTTCGCTGGGAATTATTCACCACAGCTTCCTCACTCCCGGTGAATCCATCACGACAGAGAAGTACTGCATTGAAATTGAAGAAATGACTTCTTGGTAGGGAAAATATTCAAATACCAACAGGATGCCGAAAGTGCCTTCGAAGATTTCCTCAATTCCAGAACTTCTGATTTTTATGCTACTGGGATAAAAAAGCTTGCGTCACGTTGGCAAAGATGTGTAGAATCAGAAGGTTTTTATTTCGATTAATAAACTTGCCTACAAGCCGAGATATTAACTGTTTAAATTTACAGTGATTCAGTGCCATTTATTTCGTTACAACCTAATAGTACAAAGAACTCCGTCAGGTAAGCTGTTCATTAACGTAGAGTAGATTATAAAAGACCTAAAAACGCTCCCTGCATAACACTACTACATAGGTGTTTCGTTGTCTTAAAGAAAAAGCATAGTTAACCATAACTCTTTGAATTCTCATACAAATTGTCGAACCTTAGAGGTCTGCTATGTATGTACAATAGCGCTCATAACTTATGTCGCTTTTGGCGTCGGCAACGCTCGCGAGCGTTGCAGAGTCGGAATCGTTGAGAGCGGAGCTACTGGAAAAGCGAACACATCTCTGGACTCGGACCGTTGAGTAGATGTGAAGATTTATTCCTTGGTGGAGTGAACGATAGAACGAAGAAGAATGAATCCCACTTCTCTCGACGTGGCTTTTATACAACGAGAAATAAAGAATGAACTGATAATAAACTGACGAGCGTTATCGTTCAGATAAATTCTGGGGCGAGCGATCTTGTTAAGTTCTTCGTCGATTGCGCTCTTCATTTGAATGAATTTGTTGTCGGTTTTTGAAGCGTGTCTTCATGTGAGGAGTTGCTGCTGGTTCTGGTTCTTTTTCTTTTTCTGGAACGCCGTTTTTGGGTTCGGTTTCTGATGTCCTGAAATTGTCTATTTTGTAGCGACATATAAGATTTATGGGTTGAATTTTTGAAGTGTTGTGCTATTGAAAGCCGTGTGGATGTGAAATCTGTTCTTGCGGTGGCATCTGCTGCTGCTGAGTGGAATAGAAAGGCTGAGATAAGTATGACGGCTGTGCGCTGGAAGGGTGGTGCGTAGTCTGGGCTGGGACTCAGCGAAGAATACATAGTGTATCGGCCTGAAGGTTTGGAGCGATGGCTTGAAGATGGGGCTTGGAGCTGGGATGTCAGAAGTTGAGGTGACGATGTACGATGTTGGTGTTGATGATGAATACGTCCTCTGGGTTTGCAGGAAGGTCGTGGGCATGTGGTGAGGAATCTGTACGTCCTCGAAGTTCTGTTGAAGTTGAGGAGCGAAGTCAAATGGAGGTGGCCTCTATTCTGGTGGAATACGTTGCTGTTGAGGAACTAACTGGTGTGGAGGTCGAGGAGTGCGCTCATGAGGCAGAGGAGATGGAGAGATGTCAATGGTGGGTATGTCAGCCTGAGAGAACGATGGGATCGGCGGCATTGTCGGTGACGATGGCACGAATTCTTGTTGTCGCTGATGCTGCAGATCCCGCACTGCTGGTGGTGGCGCGAATTCGGACGGTGGTGCGGCGAAGGTTACTGACGAATCGGCTTCGAGCGGAATCTCATCGACACGAGGGATCAAGTGTTGTTGTCGGGAATGATGGTCTGGAGGCACCTGTTCCTGAAGCGATGACTGAATTGTCACTGGAAGCTCCGAATGATTCTTTCGTTTTGATATGGAGGAGTAGGTTCGTACAAAGTAATGTTGTTAGGTTGGGTACTGCAGAACGAACTGTCATTGAATATCTTTACGATTCGTGTGTTGATGACACGATATCTTCTTAAACCACTTGTGACCGTTGAGACATGAAATTGTTCGCTGTACACTAAACTCCAGAAATAATCCATTCCAATAAGGATTTTGGGGATGGATTCCTTAGTTGAGGTAGTACGAAGATTTGTGTCTTCCAAATAAGCGTATTTCAGTTTCCTCGTTAATCTTGGAATGGCCTGCACTTGAAGATATGCTTCAGTATTGTCTGCGTAACGATTGCCTACTTTGTGTGCAGCTGCCGAAATTTAAATTGGCGTATTTCTTGCGAATGTATACATGTTGATTTCTTGTTGGTCTGATGGTTATGTTCAAGTTGTTCCGCAAGGTCATTCGTGATGTATGATTGTGACGCACCGGTGTCTATAAGCGCTGTGGTATGGATTTCGATATTGCTGTTTTCTGGGTTGAACAGTGTGATATCGACGCACATTAGAAGTGGCTTTCCTGACTCATGCGGCCATTTATCTGCATAAAGCGTTAACGTCTGCTTCACTTTTTCTGAAGTAAATGTTGAGACTTCGACTTCTTTTGAAAAGTGAGTATCAGCGGCGCTGAAGATACGTGAGCGTTTTGATTATTGAAGAATTGCTTTTTTGGGGGGAATAGGTGTTGGTCAACTTTCTGTAGCATAGAGCGCTATGGTGGGGTTTTGAGCAACTGAAGCATGTTTTCTTTGAGGTGCATCTCGTTGTTGGATATTTGTCAGACAGGCAGTTGTAGCAGAGGTGCTTTTCTTTCACATTGCTGATCCTGCTGATGGTGTTGGATACATTCGGCAGGTGAAAGAGGTACGGTCGATATCGGAGCAAAATTTGCATCTGCTTCGCTTTGTGGGATTGTCGTTGCAGGTGGGATGAAAGGTTGTAAGCGGTTTTGAGTTGACGTAGAATTGATATGATTGATCGAACTGATCGTATCGATCGCATTCCATTTCTTAAAGTGCAGATTCTTTTCGGACGATGTCGGTTAGAAGATGGATGAGTTCGGAAGGGGTAAGATTAATCTTGTTTGACGTTTTGTCGTACATCGTGCTCCTCACATACTGTGGCAACTTGTTGAGTAATATAGCTCCTTTTCCTATTTCATTGTTATCACTTCCGTAGGAGTAGAGCATACATATTGTTGTACGACGACATCAGATTTCTTCCTTCTTGGTCGCAGATGAAGGTTTGCGAGCTTCGTTAACAATAGTTGTCGTGCTGTTACCTTGTCATCATAATGGCCCTTCAGAATGTCGATCTTGTAATTTGTTGATGCGCGTAGTCCCCGTATGCAGTATAGAGGTCGTCCTTTGAGACATGACTTGAGTAGGGATAGCTTGGTTGCGTCGATTATGCCTGACTTGTTCAGACAAGCGCTCAAAATCGTTCAAAGAACTCTCAGAAGTCGATTATTGAGCGCTGAAGGTTGGTAGGTCGATTCTGCTGAGAACAAACGCGTCGACGATGTCTATGTTCATCGTCGACGCGTTTGTCAGGTCATAAAGGGCGATCATGGTCGTACTCACAGTTACAGTTCGTAGAATTCCGTTTGGCTTGTAATGATCGTGTCCGTCTTCTTTCCAGGGTGCGTCCGTTTGCCGTGATCGCCATGTGAAGATTTATTGCGTGGTGGAGTGAACGATAGAAAGAAGAAGAATGAATAACACTTCTCTCGTTGTGGCTTTTATACAACAAGAAATAGAGAATGAACTGATAACAAACTGATGAGTGTTATCGTTCAGATAAAGTAGATTTCAAAAATCTAACTATTTTTTTTACTGTACTCCAAATTTGACCTAGTTGCAGTGATTTTCTTCCTATAGATATTGAAAGCTATTCCTCTTAAGTTCCGCTGATTAAATTGATCCGTGTTTAAAATAAACGACATATTCGAATCCTCATTGAATAGTTTTTCTTCAATTGGAGTAGCATGCCAACATAAAATTAACCACAAGAAAGCATCACTTGAGTTCAAGACGACTTCAAACAAATCAAAGTTCACTTGCGTGGTGGCACGCTACTACGGTGTTCCAGTTGAAAGCATGAATACATCTGGGAAACTCGGGCTTATGGCACGAAGACAGAAGCAAGCACTGGTTTCAGGTAAAATTTTAGGTGGCCCACCAACTAAAGGGAAAAAGAGGTTATTGATCCTAACATTTCAGTTCATTTTTCTCACATTTAGGGTTGGGTGACACGACAGTAATTGTTGGAGAAATGTAAAGATAGCAGCATGTTCCAACAGTTTGATCCTGGCTCGCTACTGCTTCATTGCTGAGCATCAATAGCTCGGTACCGCTGGCTCTAACACCTGGGTGCGAGCGCGGCAGGTCTGCGGTTCGAATGAGGAGCGTCGCGATCAGGTCGACTTGCAACTCCCGGCCGGCACTGCGGTAAACGGAAGTGTAAAATCTTGAACAATTCAAAGAAGCGCTATACTACATTAGCGAATAATCCTCTTTCTGATTAAAAACACTACCGCGTTCATTCTTCAGTTTAAAGCAAACTTAAAGAGTGAGGAGAAAAGCATAAAGAAGAATTGATTTCAAGTGATGTTAGACGTTCAAAAACGTCTGGTTCCAATTGTTCACATATCATCCACAGCTGTCATGTCAAATCATGTTAATCCGGCTGCCGACAGAAAAAAAAACTCGGCTCTTCTAGTTGTATGCAAGACAGTTACAGATGCTTCAAAACTGAAAAATCCAGCGAAACAGGTGAGTTTATGACCAATAATTAGAATGGTCTTCCGGTTTTAAAGATTTATTTTTCCATCACACGCTGCTCTATTTTGGATATCATAAAAAATAAATTGATAAGGGTGGTCTCGATAACTGTGAAATAAGAGGGTGAACTCGAAGAAATCGCTCTTGACGTCTAATCGTGGAAAGAGCTTTTTGCAGCCGAATTCAGCAGGGTTTACATTCAAATAGCTTGTAGCGGCGCGTCGAAGTCAAATCTACGAAAATAGTTAAGAAAACTGAGATCTTCTAAAAGTTATTGATGGAGGGTTCAGATAATTAGCGAAACGTATCCTGTGGGTGTAATTATATCGGGCGAGCCAGGAAGTCTGCCGCAGTGAGCAATAAATAGATCAATAAAAGCATCTTTCAAATGCACTAATTATTTCACATATTTTTGAAAGGACCATTCAATGAGGATTCCGAATATGTCGTTTGTTTTGAACACGGATCAATTCAATCAGCGGAAGCAAGAGTAATCGCTTTCAATATCTCTATGAAGAAAATCACTGCAATTAGATCAAATTTGGAATTAGATTTTAAAACTCTACTCAACGGTACGAATCCAGAGATGTGCTCGCTTTCCAGAAGTTCTGCTCTCAACGACTCCAACGCTGAGACGCTATTAAGCGTCGCCGACGCTAAATGCGACTCTAGTTCATCATCATCACCATTTTCATTAGCGTCTATCCCGCTTGGTGGCGGGGTCCGCTCTTCTGGTGTGGTGACGCCAGGTCTCCCAATCAAAAGCTTGATCAGGGTGTACACCAGCCATCTTTAAGTCCAAGTGCAACGTATCTAGCCAACGTTGCCAGGCGTACGTTCTTCCCATCAATCCAGATCTGGAGCCCTGCCACCAAAAAAAAACTCCAGAATAGATTTTAAAGATCAGTCAGACTTTTACCACCAGGATTCTGATGTACAACTGCTTTCTTGACCCAAACTTCTCTAAACTATGAACTGCTACAAAACTAAGCATTTTCAAGCTTGACAGTCTGCTTTACCACCTTTTACTTTCATGGACGTAGTGTTCTTCTTGAGGATTCTTAACGGAGAATTGAGATTAAAACCTAGCAAGTACTGACAAGAGAAGCCCATAAAATTCCCCCAAAGATTCTCAATATGGTCTTGTAGTTCATCGGACGAGGATCACAGAACTGTGTTTCTTTTTTGCTACTGGCCACCTGATGGTCTGAAAATGGCAAAAAATGGTATCGCTTCAGAGGAGGCTGATAGCACATAAGTGACACCTGAAATGGCCTCATGCTCAGAACTTAAGCTACAAGAGGTTTGGGACTTAAACTAAAGTTTGGTCATAGTACTATGATAACTTACAACTTTTCCTAGACAAAGCTGCAGGGTACATTCAAGTGACTCATTCGCATCGAATATGGCAGTTACTGGATGGCAGAGTGGATAGCGATGTGGACTTACGGGAGTCGGGTCGAGGGTTCGATTCCGGAGTGGGTTACGGGGTATTTTAGGTGGTCTCCAATTTTTACAAAAGAAGAGTATATTTTGGCTCCGGTAGAATACCATATTATTGGGAAGCGGGAATAAGGGTGACGAGGTCACGACCACCCATTTCGCCCTGATTTCGCATATAGGAAATATTTAAGCCGCTGACCAATCTTCCATCTTCTTCTATATTTCACTTTTCTTGCACTACTCTGCATCTCAAAGTCGAAGGTTGGAAAACAGCATTGCAGCAGACTACATTGGAGAGCGATTCTATTAACACAGACAGCTCATCCATATCTGCCGTAACCTATCGTAATCGGCCGAAATTTTAAGAACAGATATCATTGAATCGTGATTCATTCATTCATTCATTCATTCATTCATTCATTCATTCATTCATTCATTCATTCATTCATTCATTCATTCATTTTCATTAGCTTCCGTCGCGCTTGGTGGTGGGGTTCGCTCTTCTGGTGTGGTGACACCAATTCTTCCGATCAAATGCTTGATCAGGGTGCACACCAGCCAGCTCTAGATCCAAATGCAACGTATCTAGCCACCGCTGCTTCAGGCGTCCCCTGGGCTGCTTTACAGGGACCTCAAGGTTCAAGCAAATCTTACGGACGGTGTCGTCGTTAGCGCTAAGGACATGGCTGTACCATCGAAGACGAGCTTCGCGCAGCTTCTCGGCTATCGGAGCAACACCGAACCACTGTCGTATGGCGTCGTTGCGAAGGCGATCCAAACGCGTATGTCGTGCCGCAGGGGGTCCTCCGCCCGTACATCGGTCGAGGCCGAGGACCCGCCCACGGCCCGAGCTGTGGCACGTCAGACTCGCGGCTCCCACCAGTGGACTCAGACTGCCACGCAGTATTTATTACCCTAAGGCCCTTGGCGGATCTTGACTGCCGCGTGCTTGATCCATGCGAGTTGAAACTCCCACAAGATATAGTCTCGAGGACTGCTGACCTCCTCCGGGAGAAACTCCGTTAATCGGAGCGTCCCCCGACCCCGGCGGTCCCTCCACTTGTGACGCTTTTATGACCTTACCTTTGACCTCGATAGTTTGGTAGACCACCTCACATAGTTTAGATATTAGACTTTGTGTTTATAAATTTATATTAACTAAGTGGAAAGGACCAATGTGACATGACATGAAAAATGAAGCGACCTAGCCTACGTGTCAAGGGCCAGGCTGCACCCAACCTACTCTGGGAGTTAGAGCCGCGACCCGCGGGAATTACCTGGCCCTGGTCCTGTGGCCTATGCCAAGACAGGACCAACGAGGCCAGGCAGAGGCCCTGCGTTACCTGTGGACAAACGACGATGACGTTGGCGAAGGATCCTTGGTCCTCTGGCGCCGGCTGACATCGACCCACGATGAAGACACTCGACGACGACAATGGCGGGAACGATGGATTTCGACGGCGACCAAGCTGGAGCCTATCGACTGGTGGCACCTGTCCTCAGGCGCGAGGGCAGAGATAATGACGAATCCCGGCCGTTCAGCGGGAGCGGCCGGGGACGAGCCACCGCTCAGCGGGAGCGGTGGTGGCGAGACTGGCGACCGAGCCGGTCCGAGACGACAGAGGCACGCACCCTCTGCCTTTCTGCCGGCCTCTAGAAGCTTCGGCGGTGACGACGTGTCGATCGACATGTTTGACCAGGTTTGACCTAGTCGATCGACCGGACCGGCCCAGCGACGGCGGCAACGTGTCGGACGCGAGTCACGACAACGTAATTCCGGCCATCCACCGTAGCATTTTCGTTTCCATTACACTGAGGCGGCTTTCAATTTCCTTCGTCACGGGCCAACCCTCAGCACCGTACTTCGCTACTGTGCGGACGACTGTTCTATAAACATTCGATTTGAGGCGCTCAGGTGTTGTCCTGTCACAAAGCACCCCAGACAACGAGCGCCATTTGGACCAGGCTGCACTTACACGTGCATTCACCTCCAACTTTAGACTGCCATCGGACGTGACTGTTGATCTAAGATACTTGAAAGATGTGACTCGTGAGAGCTCCGCCCCATTGATCTTAATAGATCCGTGCCCATTCACATCCGTCTTCAAGTATTCCGTCATTGACGTTTAGCTTGAGTCCGAACAGTGCCAAGCGATCGCACCACGCCTGTGCCTGTCGCTCGAGTTCGGTTTTGTCTTTACATGCAAGCATGTCGTCGTCAGCATACACCAACGTCCAAGGTGCTGCCATTTGGAGATCTCGTGATATTGCATCCATCACGACGACGAAGAGCAGTGGGAATAGTGCAGATCCCTGATGCACCCCTCCAGAGATGGGAAATTCCGTCGAGGTGCCTGCTGGCGCTCGCACTCGACTTCTTGGGCAAGAGTACAGAATGCGCACCCACTCAATAAGCTCTTCAGGAACACCATGTTCTCCAACGCGTACCATATAACATCTCGCGGAGCGCGGTCGAAGGCTTTCGCTAAGTCCGCGAAAGCAAAATGCACCGGTTTTTGTTTCTCGCGGTGTTTTTATAGCAAAAGACGAACAGCGTGAATGGCATCAACAGTTCCACAGCCAGAGACGAAACCACACTGATTCGTGGAAAGCTGGACGATAACCCGGATACGTCCATCGCCAATTCGCTCAAAGATTTTCATGGTGTGCGAAAGAAGGTGAATTGGACGGTAACTAGCACAGTCCGCAGGACTGCCCTTCTTCTTCCAAATCGGGATGGTCGTGCTTTGCTGCCAGCTCTTGGGCACTTCCCAGCAACAACCCGATTGAAAAGCTCTGTCAGCCAGTCAGCAGGGCACCAGCCCTTCGACTTCCACAGGTCGGCTGGTAGGTCCTCGGGGCCAGTGGCTTTGCCTAACTTCATCTTCTTCAGGGCTGCTTTGGCTTCGCTCACTGTGATCTTCTGAACGGAACCGTATACAGCAGATGCAAAAGGAATAGCAGGATGGTCAAATTCAACATTCGAGATTTCCTTGAGCCATCGCTTCACAGCTCTCTTACGATCCATCAGAAGACGTCCGTTGTCGTCGCTAATGACAAAAACTTCTCGATGTCTTCTGCTTGGCGACAGCGAGCTTTCGCGAATCGGTAAAGATAACGCTCACCATTTCGTTGCGTTTCGAATTTTTCGCTTACATCAGCGTAATATGCGGTAGCAGCGGTCACTGCCTTCTTTGCCGCTTTCTTCGCTTCTCGATAATTCCGCCAATTATGGACTGTTTTATCACCGATGAATACGTGATAGAGCCGTTTCTTTTCTCGGACTTTCTCTCTGACATCATCAGTCCACAGCCATGCCTGCTTGTCGATCCAGCGTCGTCCAGGCTTCGTTGTGCCAAGTTCAAGGCGTGCAGCCCGAGTTATCGCATCGGTAGCGTCCTTCCAGGTTTCGTCGACAGTTGTCACTGTCGGCAACCGAATGCGAGAAATAACTGCCGCTTCCTTCTCTTTCAGTCGCCACCATTTGATTCTAGCCTACCCACATCGCTCGACATGTTTACACCTCGAAGGTGTGATCTTCAGCGAGCAGGTCAGTGGACGGTGTTGCGTGGCAACCGTCTCATACGGCACGGTCTTCACGTCTGTGACAAGGCCTTGGTCGCAACGCTAACAAGGACATAGTCAATCTGCGTTTTAGCGTTCCCGCTATAAAACGAGATATAGGTGGGAGTCACGCTTTCTAAATTTGGTTTTCACGATGGTGACGTCATGTGAGTCTGCTTACTCAAGTATACGCTCACCATCGGCATTACGCGACCCATATCCAAAACCGCCATGGCAGCTGTAGCTGTCTTTCGTTGCTCCGACGTGACCATTAAGGTCACCTGCCACAACAATCATATCTTCTAGCGGCACTTCCGCTGTCTTCTCATCAAGCAGGGACCAGAACTCGTCCGACAGCAATCTTCGTCAAGCGGTCATCGAAACGTTCTACGCTTGCAATAGCGTCACGGAAATATTCGGAGGCGATCATACCGACACCACTGGTGGTCCCGGAACTGCCGCACAAAACGGTCTTGAAGCCACGGCCAATGTCCTTCGACTTGAAGCAGGACCACCTCGTCTCCAGCACCGCACAGAATTCTATCTTTCTTTGCACCAGTGCTCAGCCAACTCGCACGAGCGGCCCGTCAACGTACCCACATTCAACGTTGCTACGCAGGTCTTGCCTACGTTACGGGACTTCCGGACTAGCTCAGTTGCCCCCGATGCCGTCCTCGCATCAGGGACCCTCGAACAATTTCACACTCGCCGGGCCTTGCGAGTGCGCGTCGGCTCCCGCGGATGCCGTAGCATTATCTCGAAAGCTCTTAAACGTCATCAACCATATGATGTGACAAAATGTTCGAAGGGCGGCCTGTCACTAGGACCTGTCGCCTGCATTCGAAGGTCCGTGTTTGGCTCGGCCCGCAGAAGCAAGCAGTTTCCAGTGGCACCGCGTGGAGGAACGGACATCGCCACCAAATGCGACTCTAGTTATGAGCGGTATTGTAATCGGTACGCCTGAGTTTTTTTTACACAAAAGATTACGAGAAGTTGAGTTAAGTCCTTAAGCTCAGTCAATGTAGCACACGGCGTCAAGCAGATCTGCAATCGGTATTGTGCAGACGAGCGCGGCAAGAGTTGATCTCCCTCAAAAATTCATGAAATGGAATGAACGAATGAAAGTCCATGCTGGAATCTTATAGTAAATAACCTGATAGCTAACTGGTTGTTTACACAATGCTCGCTCCAAAACTGCGAGCTGATGAGGTACGGCACGCGGGTCTACAGTTCCTTTTTATCATTACTCTACTTCCTTTTTTGGAAATGGGCTCAACGAAAAGTATAGGCCAAAATGAGAGCACTTCGGCGTGAAATAGAAACAGAGTAAAAATAAGGTTGTGGATAGTGATGAGAGCAATAATGCTTCCCTAAGAAAAATGCATACAAGAGATATTATCACGTAATCTCAAAATGCTGGTCGGAAGCTTTCCCAGTGCTCTATTAATGTTTCCATTGTTCATGTCTTAACTTAGTTAACTTAGTTCCTCCCGTGCGCATAGGGCGACGAACTCTTTCCACCGCTGCCTGTCTTGGGCTATTTGTTCACACTCCTGCCTAGAAATATTCATAACTTCCAAGTCATTCAAAAACGTGCGACGCCACGTGTTTTTTGGGCGGCCTCTGGTTCGCTTTCCTGGCGGTGTCCATTGCATGGCTGATCTTGGCAGGCGGTGCGCCGGCATTAGAAGAATGTGTCTAGCCAGGCGGAGTCGGCGTTGCACAACGGTTTCGTAGAGGTTGCTCGAGCGGCAACGTTGTAGTACTTCTTCGTTCGTCAAGCGGTCCGTATAGCGTATCCTCATTATTTGTCGTTGACATTTGCAGTGGAACGCGTTGATCCGTCTGATGATGCTAACTGACATCTTCCATGTTTCGCTAGCGTACACTGCAGCGGGGACGACTATCGAAGAATACAAACGCAGCTTGACGCTATTTGAAATTGAAGATGACGTCCACAGTGGCTTAAGCCTCCGGAACACTGCCGTTGCCTTCGCAATCCTGCATCGAACGTCAGCTTCAACATCTCCGTTACTGGTGATCATGCTTCCGAAGTAGGTGAAGTTATCCACTACTTCCAAGCGATCCGGTCCTACGTAGATGCCGTCTCCAAAGGTCATATTTCCTGCGTGCATGATCTTTGACTTTTCGGGACTAATTCGGAGGCCGATTTTGCTTGCTTCCTGGCTAAGGCATTCCGTGCTTCTTTAAAGAGTATCGTTGTCCTCAGCGAATATGGCAATGTCGTCGGCAAAGTCCAGGTCCATAAGGCGACCGCTAGACCAAGGGATACCCCTTGTACTTCGTCTGTCGTTCTTCTCAGTACGTAGTCGAGTGCGATGTTGAAGAGCAACGGTGAGGGAACACATCCTTGCCTGACTCCTGTGGTGACTTTGAAGAATCTTGTATTTCCGAGAGTTGTCGTCACGCAGCACGAGGAGTTGTGATATAGACTTCTAAACACCTTGACGAAGGTCGCAGGAACTTCATAGAGACTGAGTATTTCCCATAGTGACTCACGGTGGACACTGTCAAATGCTTTCTTGAAATCGACGAAGTTTATGTAGAGCGGGTAGCGATACTCCAGGCACTGCTCGATGATGTTGCGTAGCGTAAAGATCTGGTCGCAACACGATCTTCCGTTTCTGAATCCAGCTTGCTCCTCCCGCAGTCGATTATCAATTGCATCTCGAAACCTTCTTAACAATACAGTGCAGAATACTTTGCCTGGCACTGACAACAGGGTGATACCTCTCCAGTTCCGCAATCCGATAAGCTTCCTTTCTTCGTCAGTTTGACTACTAAGCCTTTTTGCAATCCTGTGGCACTTCATGTTGATGCCAGCAGCTATTGAAGAGCGTCGTCAATTGTTCCGCTACCGGTGCGGCTCCAGTTTTTAATATCTCTGCTATAATTTCGTCGAGGCCAGGGGCTTTTCCGTTTTTGAGACCTCGTATTGCTGTCTTTGTTTTCTCTACCGGTATGTAGCCGGTATTGACGTTTAGCTCTGTCAACGCGTTTTCATCATCGAACGTAGACGTTGCGGATGGCTGGGGCTGGTTGTACACTTCACGGAAGTGTTCAACCCATCTTTTGTTTTGTTCAGCTTCGCTGACAAGTAGTCTGCCACTTTTGTCTTTTATAGGGACGCATGTGTTGAGCCTTGTTCCCGTCAGCTCCGATACAATTCGATACACTTACTCTGGAAGCACCACGACTAGCCTCTGTTTGTGCCTCCGTTTCCTTCTGAGCGATCCAAGCTTTCTTATCGCGGCGACACTTCCTCTCATCTATCAGCTTCCAGGTTTCTTCTCGAATCCATTGCTCCTTTCGCTTGCCTCGTTTGCGTCCGATGGTCGCCTCATCACTTTCACATAGCGCGGTCTTGACGGCTTCCCAGTGTTCGTCAATGCTTTCGCATTTGTCAAGCATACTGAAACGGTTTCGTAGTTCAACGCGGTAGTTCCTCGTGGTTGTACGGTTCTTGAACTTTTCGACGTCATATGGTCGTCTGACAACCGGCCTTTTTTGCAGCTTCAGCTTCAGCTTCAACGTAGCCCTATCAAGATAGTGGTCTTTGCCTACATCCGCATCTCTGTACACACGTGCATCGTTGACGGACGTCCTCCATTTGCGGCTGATGCAGATGTGGTCAATTTCGTTTGCGTCGTGCCGTTTGGCGATCTCCAAGTTTTTTTGTGGATGCCTCGGTGGAAGAAGAATGTATTCGCGATGCTTAGATCGTTGAAATGGCAGAATGACACGAGCCTTTCTCCGTTGTTGCTTAGGCGGTCCGACGATGCGAATGCTCCGACAGATTTTTCCATGCCTTTTTGATCGCCTCCCACCTGCGCGTTGAAGTCGACTAGAACAAGCTTGAGGTCCCGTCGTGGCATTTTGTCAATGACATCTTGTAGCCGTTCATAGAAATCGTCCTTCTCGTCGTCGGTTGCATATTCCGTTGGAGCATACGCCTGTATCATTGCGACTCTGGTATGCCTCGTTCGAAAGCGCGCAGTGATGATTCTGTCGTTTACTGGCTCCCAACTAACGAGGGAATTTGAAGCTCGTTTGCTAAGGACGATTCCTACTCCTCTTTCATACCTCCTTTCTGGACCAGAGAACAGGATAGTTTTGCCATCACTAATCAAGCGTCCACTTCCGGTCCATCGAACCTCACTGATTCCGAGAATGTCTAGGCTGTAAATATCGAATTCCTGGAGGCGTTGGGCGAGACGCCCAGTTTGGTGAAGCGTGCGTATGTTCCAGGTACCAATACGCGTGATGTTCTTCGGAGAGAAAACCGAGTCCAGTATCAGATTTCCCGTCACAAAGCTCGGCTTCAATTTTCCCTTTTCAGCAGTATCCATATAGTCCATCGTTTCTGTAGCATAATGGTTTTTTACGGTGACGGGTTACTGGCCCGTTGCCCAACCCTCCTCCTTTTTCATCCGGGCTTGAGACCGGCAAAGGCGGAGTTATTGTTCATGTCTACAGAATCTAATTTTGGCTGTTCAGAAATATGGCAAGAGTAATCTAATTTTTATCATGTTTTCATAAAAAGGTTTGAGAAAGGATGCAGCTGTTTTTGGGTTCCCTCGTCGTATTTATCTTATCCAAAACACATAAAGAACCTTACAGCTCAGAAAGATCGGCTGTTTAAATCTGCATACAAGAGCCCACTTTCTCAACACAACTACAAAAGAATTTGTTCCGAACTTGACCGTCACTTGAAGAGGTTCCTTGATAATAGAATGAGAAGAGCTGATACGAATTCGCATTCAAGAGCACTTTTTCCTTAATGAGAAGTAAGATGAAACCACGGTGTTCTTTGCCTACTCTTCCCGATGAAGATGGGAATATCTACTTAGCTGATGTGCAAAAAACTGAAGCACTTAGTTGGTTTTTTGCAGCTGTGTTTAAACATGCGAATGAGCCAATTTTGAGCGAGCTTCCTGACGCGATTATTGAATCTGGTGATGTGCACTCGTCCTTTGACTGTTTTCGTGATTTAATGATTTCTCCATATGAGGTTTTAAATGCTTTGAAGTCGTTGAAAACTTCCACTTCATTGACATCCGATGGCATTCCGCAATTTTTTTAGAAAAATGTGCCTCTTCTCTGTTCAGACCGCTTTCTATGATCTTCAACATATCGATGATGTTTAGTGAGGTTCCTCTAATTTGGAAAACATCGATTATTACAGCTATCTCTAAGACTCCTGACTCGGTACTAGTATCGTCTTATCGTCCTACAAGTATTACCCCAACTCCCGTTAAAGTAACGTTAAGTTCTACTGTTACTCAGCTCTCAGACTGTGTGTTTGACTGGAGCCTTGCTATAAACAATGGCAGCTCAGTAGTTATTGTGTACATTGACTTATCAAAAGCATTTGATAGAGTCGATCCTTCTTGTAAGGCTTAACCTTTTAGGTGTGAGAGGAAACCTACTACGCTGGCTCCAATCTTACCTATCAGAGAGGCAAATGTGTGTAAAGGTAATGAACTCCTTTTCTAGTCTGCATGCTTTTTCTAGCGGAGTTCCACAAGGGGTGTGCTGTTCGCCTTTTTTTCTCGCTTATGCTCACGATTTGCCTGCTTATCTAGCAACCCACCCTCTTGTTAAAGTTCAAATTTATGTTGATGATATCAAGGTATACGGTGTATATGACGAGACCAATCAGGCAGAAGTTCACCAAGCCGTCTCTCTTTCTATTTCTAAAATGATTGATTAGGCTTCAATTTGGGGGATTCCTGTGAATCTGTCTAAGACTTATGCTCTTCATATGGGAAACACCAAAAATATGACGTACATGATCAATGGAACGGTTCTGAAGAATGCAGAAGAAGTTCGCGACCTCGGCCTTCTTGTCAATGTTGACTTAAACTTTGAAACACACATTAACATGATCGTTAGGAAAGCTTTTGGTGTTCTTTTTACTCTATTCAGAAACACGAGTTGCAACATTCCTCAGACTTTGATTAAACTGTATAAGGCGTATGTTATTCCCATATTGGAGTATGGTTCCCAAATCTGGAGTCCTGCCACTAGGAAACTCCAAAATAAAATTGAAAAGGTCCAGCAATGTTTTACTAGGATTCTGATGTATAAGTGTTTTCCTGATCCTGAGTATCCCCGCACAATGCCTAGTTACAGAAGAAGATTAGAGACTTTCAAGCTTGACACTCTGCTTTACAGACGTATATTTAGCGAGCTAGTTTTTTGCTTCAAAATCTTGGAAGGGGAATCAAAACTCAGGCCGAGTAAATACTGGATATTTAGGTCTTGCAGAGGTCGTACTAGAACACTATTCTTACAGAATATCAGACTGAGACGTGGAACAAACTGCAAAATCTACGGCAACTTTTTCTTCCGTGCTGCGAAATGGATGCAGATGCTGCCTTCCGAAATAACTGATTCGCCGAACAGTAAAATCTTTCGCACAAGACTTAAAAAATTGATTTTTTCTCGGTTCTCGGTATTACAGATTGTTGCGATGGTTGATAGTTCCACAATGCCTTTCTATCGCTTTTTTTACTTACAGATATGTCGAACAGGTTCTTCTACATAGACTTCAGTTCAAAGGTCGGGAACGAGATAACCTCGCTTCAGAGCCGTGAATGAAGATAGCCACGCAGCACCCATGAAAAGTAGATATAAGCCTTGTGACTGGGATTGCATGGTGATTCTGCTATGATATGGTTCCAGATTATGATACTCCTTTCACCTTGCTTTACCTTCATAAAACTACAGCGTTTGATTCTATACGGTGCCACGCTATTGCCTCAATATTCGTACGGTCACATTCTATCACAAAATGTGGCCTTGGACTGTGTTGCTAGTGGAGTTTAGTTGGTTGGCAAGAGAGGTCAGACTTGAGCAAACATGTTTCGAAAAATTTTGCCACTCAATAGTCTATACCAGTTTTTATGTCATCCAGTTGCGGCTATAGTAGTGACAATGGCTGTCACTGAAAGAAGCATTGCCTCGCCTAAGTGCGTAAGGCTACAACCTGAAGCTTAGGTGTTGACCAGCCTAGAATGTTGCTCGAGAGTGGTTTGAGTATAAAGAACCACGCTATGGCTGGGCTGGCTTATACAAACCGTTTTATTCTATCTTGGGTGTGCAATTCTCTGTATTGCATTACCTAACTTGCCTACCAACTTGCCTACAATTACAAGGCAATCCCCTTCCACGAAATTTGCTATGCTTCGACATAGCAAATTTCGTGGAAGGGGATTGCCTTGTAATATACGTAAACTCTAGCGATGACTTCGTAACCACACCATATCTTTGTACTGCAGATTTCAGAGTTTTCAAGTGTAGAGTGAAGGTACTGCAAGAGAAAGGACAAGGGGAATTCTACTGCTTCAGAACAGGAGTATTCAGAGCGCTCTTTTCTTATCTCACGTCCCTACATTGTTTGTGAGTATGATATGATTTGTTTCTTCATTTTGATTTGCGTCCTCCTTTGTTATTTTTTAGAAGGCTTACTTTTTGTTGTTTGCAGTTTTTTTTTTGGTTAGTACTGGAGACTGCTTTTGGACTTGGTGTACGATGTGTTTGATGTTATGCGCACCTTTCAGTGCAATAAATAAATAAATAAATAAATAAATAAATATTTGCATATGCCTCCGAAGACGACGAACGGGTCGAAACGTTAGGCCGCTCAATAATTACTGATCCACCTAACAACCTTGTTCGGCACAGAAGTAATCGAAACATCTAAATAATGCCGAGGTTTTACGAAGAGAGAACTTGGAGAATACTACGACACGTACCGCCACAGTTCTTCTCTCCTGTCCGCGAAGCACTGTCGCTTCGCCAAAAAGTGGTACTCACCCGCCAGTCCGTGAAATTCCTCCTGCGGTGCCGAACCACCGACGTCATGCCGCATTTCATAACGAATAAGAAGATAGGAGCGGCATGCAGCCTCCCCGAGGATCACCCGATGATAAGGAACGTCTACAGATCGATGTTGAAGATTGCGATCAAGGAGAAGAGACGCATGCTGCATACGTCGTTATTGAAATGTATTTCAAAAGAGAGCGCGTGCCGGCGTCTTCTGCCCGAACAGACTTGGAGGAGGATTGAGAGTGGGTCGAGGGTGATTTGTGATTCTATTCGATCTAGGGCCAAGTCTTCTCTTTGTGCTAAGTACGATAGACTTTTGGGTCCTAGCTATGGAAATTCTGGAGTTCATGAACGCAATTTGCCTACAGACCACCGCTTTAATGAAACTCACGCTGAAGATCATACGCGGCAGACCAGAGTTACTGTTATCGGAGACACTAATATTTCATCCAGCGCCATGAATTTCCTGAGTCACGGTCCGTCATTTTCGCCAGCACGAAGCATCAATGCACTAACATTCCGCAAAGTTGTAGGGGGTTTACATAGGCTAAGGGATGCCTTGCGAGCTAGATATAGACGTGAACATAGTCTGCAGACCACTACGAATCAGAGAATACCCTCATCAGTATCATTTCCGCAAATGTTCTATAAAGAACCAGTTCCTGTTCCAGAAGTTGATGTCAAGTTAAGAATTTTAACATCTGATATATTGGCCGTTCTTAGAAATCACCAACGGCTCAATAACAATAACTTACGATCAACATACGATCAATGGAAGGGATTCCGAGAACTACGCGAATTAAGATCAAATGGTACAATTCGTATTTCAGTAAGTGACAAAGGTGGGGAGTTTGTGATTATGGCACAGTCACTGGACAGAGGCATAACAGAGCTCCATCTACAGGATTCCTCAGTTTACCGTCTCGCTAGCGCTGCTGAGTTTTCGTCGCAATGCAGACGCCTTAATCACGCTTGGATGACCGTAGGCAGATCTGTTGGTGATCCAAAATTGCTCAGCAGGCTCAAGCTGGACAATGCAACTTGTCCAGTGTTCTACAGCCTTATCAAGACCCATAAACTTGCGCCAGAGGATACGCTGTCATTGTCACCGGATAGATTTAAAATAAGGCCTATAATTAGTTGTGTAGGGGGACCAACTGACGGAATATCTCAGTTTCTAAATAGAATCGTCAGCCCGTTGCTGGTAATGGTTCCTGCTCACCTGACTAATACGAGAGCATTTCTTGGACAGCTCCACAATAGACGTTTTGATGAAGGTTGTATTGTGGAGTCATTTGATGTAACTGCACTTTACACCAACATCCAAAATAATGATGCCTTGCAAGCCTTATCAGAAATGCTTGATCGGTATCATGATAATATCAACACTTTTGGACTCAGTAAGGAATGCATCATGACTCTGGTCAAGGAATGCTTGAATTGTAATATTTTCAAGTGGTCAGGAAGATATTATTCACAAATCAGAGGCTTGGCCTTGGGCCAGCGATTGGCTCCTGTGCTTGCGGTATGCTTTATGAGCAAAATAGAGCAGCCGGTTCTAGATTGTCTTCCACTGATGTATTGCAGGTATATTGATGATTGTTTCATTATAACTTCAACACAATCCGGAAGGATGAGTGCTTCAATCTTCTAAATCATTAGTCGCAGTACATCAAGATGACGAGAGAAACCCCGAAAAACGGTTGGCTCCCCTATCTCAATGAACAGGTTAAATTATCCTGTAGCATGATCCGAGTGAAGTGGTACCGCAAAAAAAGTTCTAAGAACATCTTGGTCCATGCATCATCTGCGAATCCTAACGCAGTCAAACGCGCGGTGGTGAAGAATATGTTCAGAACTGCGAACGATGTATGCACTGGTGCTAAAGAACGACGTGAGTCTGTGCAACTAGCATGTCAAATAGCTGCGCAGAATGGATACACAGTACCACATCACCACAGGGGATCCCACTCTAATCAGCGAGCTGTACCACGCCGAGATAAAGTACCCTTGTGTGTCCCTTTCATTTCCGATAACGTCACTTCCGCTTTACAACGAAGCATAAGACGGGCACAGTTGGAGGATGATGTTGTCTTAGTTAACATTCCAAACGACAGCATCAGACGCCAGCTGGTTCGAAATAGGCTTTACGATAGGGAGTGCGTAACGAAAACTGTGTTGTATGTCCTTACGGGAAAGTAGGTGATTGCGCCAAAGTTGGCGTTATCTATGAGCTTGAATACCTGACATGCAGCCAGACATACATTGGGGAAACCGGAAGAGTAGTTGCTATTCGTGTCGATGAACATCTGGCATGCAAAAGGCGGGGTATCTTAACGAATCCTCTGGGCAAGCATAAAGTGGAGGAACATGGCGGAAACGACTTTGATGTGAAGTGCACGATTTTGACCATCGAGACAGATATTTCGTCTAGAAAAGCGCTGGAGGCGTTCTGGATTCTTTCACGTAATCCACGAATGAACAATCGAAATGAGTGTCCTTCGGTCACCGATGACTTTCTGTCGTTTATTTCGCATTGTGAGTTATAGAGCGACCGGTGGTGACAAGGATGTGGTTAAGAATGACACTGGTATACGCAGTATACATAGTGTAGAATGAACAGTATAGTGAGTCTCAGTCACCATCTGTCAACTAACTGCGGCAGCGGCGTCGCTCCGCACAAGCGGTGGATCAGCGGGTGAGTTTATCGTTCATGGGTTCGGGATTTCTTGCTATGCCTCAAGACGATATCCGAAAGGTTAGAGTCGATGAGGCGTTTGGTCGGATAGGTAGCAACATCCGAATCCTCAAGCCACTTTTAGGCCTCCGAAGACGACGAACGGGTCGAAACGTTAGGCCGCTCAATAAATACTGATCCACCTAACAACCTCGTTCGGCACAGAAGTAATCGAAACATCTAAATAATGCCGAGGTTTTACGAAGAGAGAACTTGGAGAATATTTGTATATTTCACAGCCGAACAATGCGTAGTTCCGATACCTTACATCGTTTGAGCCTTTTGTGCTTCGTCACATGAAGCACACCGCAACTGTTTCAGCTACTTGAAATTTTGTTTTCATCACGCAAGTTGATTCAATCTTTAGTTTTTTCGAGCAAACATTTTTGAACGTACTAACGAGCTGGAAAACGAGTTTGGAATGACATGGAAACTTTGGCCTGCAGTTTGCGGATCAATTTATTTCAGTGTTTAACATGAACGCCATAGCTCATCTGCATTGTTAAAGCTTACCAAAAATCCCTACAAGATCGCTGTTGTAAGTTCCCACAGATGCAATAGCGCTCCTGTCCTTTTTTTGGTGGGGGGATAGACTGAAAAAAGCCGTTTTCACCGGTTTTCCATAACTCCTTCCAAAGCTTCTTGATCAGAAAGTAATTGTAACCATCCGACTCTGCTCTAAAGAGTCGATCCAATGACGTAGGTAGCATTCAGTGGTGCTTAAAAAGTTGATTCGGTGAACGAATAATCCTCACGTCAGCGGCCTACCTTCGTCGCTCGAGCTAATTGCTCCCACAGGGAATATCTCACTAGCTAGTCAGAATAAGCAACCTTTTAAGTAAATCTCTCGATTTTTACCTCTGATACGCGCTACATGGGGCACTTTTTCATAGCTGGCAAAAAAAAATCTGATAATCATGATCTACTTTTTTGTACGATTTCCCCCATCTTGGCCGGCTGGTTTTTCGAAATTTTCCAAAAGAGGTGATTCTACCTTAGGCCTTTGTTATACCACCGCTCACTTCGAGCGATCCCTAATGATATGCTCAGATATCGATCGCGCGACGCGATGTGATCGATATCATTTGGTGTCGCTCGGGGTGAGCGATGGTATAACAAAGGCATTAGGAGAATTCAATTTCGCAATGATTAAGCAAGCGGCAGAGTACTAATTCGAATCAACTTTGTGGTTCTACACGGGAATTTTGTCGATCCTTAATTCAATACATTGATATACTCAGTTTCACCCTGTTAGCTCTTATTTCAACAATTACTGCAAATCTTGCTGAGGATATCACAATTCTTCCTCACTTCTAAGCTCTAGTCAAACAATCGTTTTTACGCTTTTTAAATCCACCTTACGCTCGATTCGTGTAAGCTAAAACCTGAAACCCACGTTAATCTTCTTGACTAAAAAAATTATGACTATAGTGCTGTCCAGAGCTCAGGCAAAGACTAATTCGTCATGTTACGTTTTTGCAACGGCCAACTAATCAAAGACCTGTGACAAACTTTTGATAATAGACTGGCGCTGCCAAATGTCATTTTGTAGTTTGGCAGACCAATGCTATTGCATTTTTCTGCAAAACTGCTATCGAATAATTGGTGAATTTGCCCCAATAAGACAAACAATCGAGAATTGTCGTTACCCTTAAAAAATAAGAAAGCTTGCTGTTAAAGTGGCAAGACTACAATTCTCGGCTAAGCACAGGTTACCAGAAATACTTCCGATTTTCAAGAAAACTCAAAAGAGAGCTGGCTGAGCTTAGCTTGCAGCATGAAGAGAAAGTGGCGCTTTCAAGAAATCCTAATGCGTTTTACAAGTACGTCAACAGTCGACTTAAATTGAAATAAAGCTTCAATTCCGAGGGTGAGCTCTGTCAATCAGAGTTAGAAAAGGCAAGAGTATTTGCAGCTTTCTTCAAGTCCGTTTACAAAATCCATTTTACAGATCCAGTAGACTTTCCTTCTGTCACCAGTTCTAGCCTTGATTTTTTAGACATCAACACCGAATTAGCTCATAAAACCCTTACTGGCTTTCCAGCTCGCAATTCCCCTTCTCCTGATGGAGTACCATATATTTTACTCAAGAAAGCAGCTGTAGGACTTACTTCAGCCCTTACGCTGCTCTTCAACTGGTTCCATTTCACGGACAAGTTCCGTCAGTATGGAAGAGAAGTTTTGTTGAGCCGATTTTCAAGAAAGTGATAGAACTGACTTTAGAAACTACAGACCTGTGTGTCTCACATCTTCGATAAGCAAAATTTTGGAGAGGATAGCATGTAGCCAGATTCATAGTTATTTGCGAGATAATAGGCTTCTCACAGAGACACAACAAGGATTTCTTGAGCGGAAATCTACTCTAACTGCTCTTGTCTCAACGGTTCCGGTTTGTCAAAAGACAGTCGACTCCAACGGGTACGTTACGGTCTGTTATCTTGACTATACCAAAGCTTTCGATATAATCAATCTTGATTTTTTACTTGCCAAATTAAGATCATAACTTGAAACATGATGGATGCCTTTTCAGTTTTCTACAGTCGTTTTTAACTGAGCAAACGCAGACGGTCTTAGTCAATGGTGCCATTTCGGACACCTACGAAGCCAAACGTGGAGTTCCTCAGGGGACGTGTTTGGGACCGCTCATGTTTCTGATTTGTATAAAAGTCGTCGCCAGTTGCCTTCCTCACGAGTATCGTGTTTTATTAATGCGGACGACTACAAAATATACTCGTTTAGCAACACGAATGCCTTTCATAGAGCTCTTGATGCTGTTGATATCTAAGAAGTGGATGCTTGATAAATTGCTTGAGAAAACAGCTTTAATGTGCATTGGTAAAAGACATCCGCGGGATGTACTGTTTCGACTAGGTCACAGCGAAATGCATATCACGACTTATATTCGCGTCCTAGGCTTATTAAACTCTGGTACCTTTCTTTCGAAAAGTTCATTGATTGCATGGTAGTATCTGTCCACAAAAAGTTGAACTTTATTCTGCGTACCCTCCAAACACATTCGATGTCTACACTTTTTCAAATCTTTACAACATATGTTAGACCAATGCTTGAGTATTGCACACCGATCTGGGCTCCCTCTAAACTAGTATGCATTGAGAAAATTGAAAAGTTCAGAAAAGTTCACTAAACATGTATTTCTCAGAAATGTGTTACTCAATGGAACTATCGAGAAGAACTAGCTGTACTTGGGAGCACATCTTTGCACCTAAGAAGAGCCATATATGGCCAAAGCATTATTTATAAAATAATTCCTGGTCGCGTTGACTTGGATAGTCATGAATTGTTTAATTTTGTAGATTTGAACCACAGCACAAGTGGACACCATTTGCGATTACCCACAGGAAGAGTCCGCTCATAGCAGTACTTGCACTCATTTTTGGTACGAGATGTAAAAGTCTGGAATGATTTGTACTGCGTCGTCGACAACATTGACCACTTTCAATGGGAGACTGGAGTCATATTTAAAAGGGCAGTGGTTTTCTAAACTAAAAAGTAAATAAAGTTTCGTGGCGACGAATGTTACAGGAACGCGTCGGTACCATCTACGAGCAAGGTCTCCTTCTGTGTGATAAACATTTGTTAGGCATCAGTTTTGTTAACTCGTGTTGTATTCATTTCTTTGTTTTACAATGGCGTGTTACTTACTCTTCACTTTTGAAAACTCGTTTTCAAGTTTCAATCATTCTCAATGCAGCGACTGGCGCAAGCACAGCTTAAGAGACCTTAGCCCTTGATTGCTTATTATTAGATTTACATACAATTTTTTACACTCACATATTTACGTTTATACAACATATATCCCTTGCTGGCATATTTCTACAATCCATAAAAGTAGTCGTCTCGTGCCTCCCTTCTAAGCAATCGCCTGGTGTGCGTACCAGTTTAAAGAGGCCTTTAAATATAGGGCCCGCCCCAGGATGATGTGCTTAGTAGGTCGTAGCGCCAGCGCCTTCAGTAAATTCAAAGTTTGTGACGTAATCTTTTTTCTATACTATTCAATTTTATTCTTCGCTTTTCTTCAATCTTTTTGATGCCACAGAAATCCTGGGCTGCTCCCGAGCTGTGCAAACCTGAATTCCAGTGATTAGCGTTTTTTGTTTACGTAGCTATATTGCCAATCATGGATTTTCCTTTTCTTGTTTCTAATCGTATCTATTATGATTATTGGCTGGAATAAACATAAACATAAACATAAACAGGGTTTGAAGAACGTTCTTGGCATGCACGGATTACTAGAAATAATACACGTTAGATGGAAAATGCACGTACGCCAGCTAAGTTCTGCTGCAAGCAGCTTCTGAAAATTGCGGACATAAAAAAACTCTCTTGAGGCAGTTCTTGCAGGACATTTTGCTCTACCAGCAATCATCGACACCATTCTGAAAACGAAAAAGAAAAGCGAACATACGTCCCTTTCCATTCCATCGCGTTTTTTGCTTTGCAGTTTTTGAAAAACGATTTCATGGCGAGGAAATGCCGAGGAATAACATGCCTGCAGGGCATTTGAAGTACGGCTCTGTTTGAATACTGAATGCCGTACGGTCACTGTAGACCTTACAAGGAAAGGTTACGAACTCAAGGTGAGCCTTTGCGATGCTATTTTAACAGGGTGTAGGGCCCTGTGAGCGGAGTCCAGAACCACAGTCATTTTTTCATGAACGCACTTCTAAAGTCCTGAAAATGAGTTATGAAAACGTATGCGCAACATTCATGAAGCCGTATGACATCCCACGGGATCTGCCTCGGTGGCGCAGTCAGTAGGAGTGCCGCCTCAGGGGGCACACCGGCAGGTTTTTGAGTTCGAGTCCACGAGCTTCCACTAATTTTGCGTAAACTAGATTGTTATTACGTTTTCTAATGATCACAGGAGTCAATTTTAGACAATCAATGCTTACAACAAACCAAGGCTGTCTATTCATATGTGTTAGTTTTTCAACTATTCATATCTGCACCATATCATTTCTCTTGAAATAAAAAGTCTTATATGTAATACAAGTGCTCCGACGCGCCGAACGGCGTGTCTCGAACTTTCTCGCTTCGCGCGACTTTGCAGCATCCCTGACCTATAGGAAGTAGTTTTCGTAAAACATAAAATTCGCTAGCATCTAGGACCTGGTGCGCACTTTACCGTTCAACACTTCGGTCATAGACATTTCTTCCGCACCGGCCATTAATGTCATTGGTTTGTGTACTTCTGCCCCTCAGGTTGCTCCTCCGCAACCGTTCTCATGCTCAAAACCTAGCGTTTCCAGATATCGTTGAAATGTCTTCTGAACCCAGGTTCCCCTCACTCGTTTCTTCTTACTGGATCTAATTGCTGGTCCGCCTTTACTGGTCTTCCCTCCTCCTCTTTAGTCCCCTACCTGCTTGGTCCCAACTCCTGGCCCACTTCTCTCGTTGTGGCTGATGCGGCGTATCTCACTTCGGTTAGATCACTAGACGGACAAACTCTTTTATATATAGGTGGTGATGATGGTGATAGGTTAAATCATTCGACCACTCTCACTGTGGATGATGCGGGCAATCTCACTTATGCTAGATCACTCGACCGCCCTTGTTGTGGATGATGCGGCGTACCTCACTTCGGTTAGATCACTCCACGAGCAAACTCTTTTATATAAAAGTGGTTATTATTAAATTAAAAGTCTTATAGTTATTATTTTCCTTTTAGTAAACAGCTATGGTACAAAACTGTGAAACAAGTAAAACACAAGCGAGTGTCACCAGCAGCATCTACTAAAAGCCAGTGATGAACAAACTTCTCTCTGGCAACGAATGACCACTTCTTTTTGTTGAACGCGTAATCTGTGGTGTAGAGAAGGGTCCTGGGTAACAACTACATAACCAGCTGCCACTCACGCGTAGGACAAATACGACGAAAAAGCCGGAGCGCAGAACTGTCGGTAGGTCTGGCTTACAATCTGCAATCAAAAGAAAAGTCACGGGTCAGCCCCTTCTGAATAACATTTTGTATCAGTTGCCTACTTCAAATATAATATATATATATCACCTGTATAACCTGCCGTCCCATTGATCATCGACTTGCTCGAGCGGGCGCCAGCAGCGTTTCCATTCGTCCCTGTCGCGTGCCAGAGTGCCCCCATGGATCCTCCTCGCTCGAGTGACACGAAGAGCGTCATAGCGGTCGTTCAGGGCTTTCACGAAGAAGTCCGACCAACGCGTTGGTGGATGTCCTGGTGTTCTCTTGACATCCTCGGAATCCAGTCGGTGATGGCTCTCGTCCAGCGGGTGTCTGCGAAGCGCATTACGTGGCCAGCCCACCTAATTTTCTACAACTTGGCCCACGCGACAGCATCTCTGATCTTCGAACGTCGGCGAAGCTCGGAACTCCGGAGCCCTTCTCTCACTTGCGTGAGTCGTGTAACTCCGAGCATCGTCCTCTCGATTCCACGCTGCGCGACGCTGATCGCGTGTTTATCCTGCTTTCGTATAGCCTAGGTCTCTGAGGCGTATGTTAGGGCAGGAAAAACAGTGGAGTCGAATAGGTGGGCACGGAGTCGAACGTTCTTCCTCTTCTTCGCGACTTCTTCGACGCTCTTGAAAGCTTACCAAGCCGCTCGTTCCCCCTCCTCAGCTCTTGCGCTAGGTCGTTGACCATAATGACTTCGCGACCCAGATAGACGTAGCTAGAACACTTGGAGATGTTTATTCCGATGAGCGAGAACCAGCTGCAGTCCGACGTTTCCACACACGATCGAAGAAGACGTTTTCGAGGGTGGCCCTGAAGAGCTTCGGGGATATGCCGAACCCCTCTCTTTACGTCGATGACGACGGCGTTGTAGAATGGTGAGATCTTGGTCGTGAATTCACTGTACAGCTCTCGAAGGGCTCTGATGTACTGAATAGGAACACCCTGAGTGAGCAGGGCGTCGATGACCGCTTCAGTTTCGACGGAGTCGAATGCCTTCTTCAGGTCGATGAACGTAAGGCACAGCGGCAGCTTGTACTCTCGCGACACTTCGTTGACCTTCGTAATGGTGTGTATGTGGTCGATCGTGCTGAACCCTCTCCGAAATCCTGATGTTCGCATGGCTGTCCTTCGTGCAGTGTTCTGCTAATCCTGAACAGCTTGTAGACTACGGACAGCAGGCAGATCGGGCGATAGTTGCCAATGTCGTGCATGTCTCCCTTCTTGTGCAGCAACACTGTCCTGCTGGTCTTCCACTGAGATGGAAGCTTGCACTCCGACAGGTAACGTGTGAAGAGCCGCGCCAGGGTGTTGATGAGCGCTGGCGGGAGGTTCTTCAGGTGTTCGGGTCTGATCCTGTCGGGACCGGGTGCTGTACGTTTCTTCACCGACGAGATGGCGTGTCGGATCTCGGAAGGGAGAACAGAGGGAACGACGTATCCATCCTGCGGAAGATGGCATAGAGGCAGGTGGACGTGGCTCGAAGAGATCGGAGTAGAAATCGTGGATGACCTTCTCCATGGTCCTTCTAGAAGAGGTGACGGTTCCGTCGGGACGTCGGAGAGCGGTCATCTTGGTCTTGAAGTTGGCGAAGACTCGGCGGGCATTGCGGATGCTCAACCCTGCCTCTGCAGCTTCAGCCAACACTTCCGCCCTTCTCTCCTTAAGATCCTCCTTTATCGCCGCTCTGCATAGCTTCGCAAGCTCGGACGTCAGTTGGTAGTTGCCTGACGCTTGTGCAGCTTCACGCTGGCGTATCAGCTCGAGAGTTTCCGGAGACAGACGTCTCTTGGTGGTCTTCAAGCTCTCAGCTTCCTTAGCACTATCGTGGAGATGGTGCACGAAGCGGTCGTATTCCTCGTCGAGTTGTCCATGACGGCATCTTCCCAAAGGCCGGCAAGAGAGGTGTAGAGGTCCCAGTTGATGGTCGTTCTGGGACTCCTCTTCTTGAACTTCGCGGCCTTCTCTCCTTGACGCGAAAAGCGAAACCTCGCGCGAAGGAGGCGGTGGTCCGATCCCGTGTAGAACTTGGGGACAACGGAGACGTCGGTCAGGCAATACTTGCGGTTGAAGATGATGTGGTCGATCACGTTGTGGAACTGGCCACCGGGGATTCCCAGGACCATCGTAGAGAATGAGGCTTCTGGAACTGTGAGTTTCCATGGATGGTCTTGGTCGACATTATAAACTCAGACAGCCTTTCACCGTGGGTTCCGATGTGAAGTTCTTCCGGCGAGGCGCAAATAGGGGGTGCGGGGGAGGGGGGGGGGTCACCTTATAAAAAGTGTCACCAATACCAAGAAAACGAGACAAGGCACACTGATAGTAAAGAAAACAAACAAATAATGCTGTTGCCCGCTGACGCGAAGGAGAGCACAGATTCAGGCAGGGGAGGGACTCCATGGTGTGCCTCAAGTGACGCATCCGTGTTAAAATTGCCTACATCCTGGAGTTCCCTCCCTTGTCCAATTAGGAAGCACATAAGACGCGGATCTATAATTGAAACGAAGAGGTAAGACTGCATTTACATTCACTGTATGTAGCTACTCGCCACGACGGCCCGCCGAGTCATGCTGTGGTGACCCCCCCCCCCCCGGACCCTATTTGCGCCTCCGGCGACATTCGCGGTCCGATCTTGGCGTTTAAGTCGCCGACGATCACCTTGTAGAAGGTGTGATCTTCCTTATAGAACTTCTCCAGCTCCACGTAGAAGGCTTCGACCTCTTCGTCGTCGTAGTCGGATGTTAGGTCATACTTACACGGGATCTTCAGAAGCCAGTCTCTGGGCATCGCTTTATGCTGATGGCGTAACGCTCGCTAGCGAAGATTAAGGTGAACTCGAGCGAGAGGTGCAAGCTTGGTGTGATCGCTTGGAGCGGTTTGGAGTCAAATTGGACGTGAAAAAGACTGATTATCTAACGACGGACGTTACCGAGTCCAGCTCCATCAAGGTTAACGGCATCGAGCTCCCACGCACTTCGGTTTTTACGCATCCATGATCAGCAGCGGCATTTGATAGCAATATGATGATTGAAGTGAATTCACGCGTGAGTGCAGCATGGTCCAAGTGGCGCCCGTTGACTGGGGTTCTCTGCGGTAGGAAGATACTAGAGCGCTTGAAGTCAATGGTTTATAGAACCGTCGTCCGGCCGGTAGCAATGTACGGCGCTGAGTGTTGGCCCGCGACCAAGGAAGTTGAAACGCGCCTCAGCGTCATGGGGACGAAGATGCTGTTGCAACACGGCTGGAGTCACATGCCTAGACCGCATCTGAAACGACTCCAATTGGCAGAAGTTCGGTATCGCGCCTGACAAGATGCGCGAAGCTCGCTTACGATGGTACTCTCACGTTCTGCATGGGAAAGACGGGGGCAGACATAACTCTAACGCCGCGCGAACCCCCTAGAGTCGCGCACGGTGCGCGAAGAAATTGGACGAGTTGTCGCGGTCCGATGTATCCGACGTCTACAAACGCTTCCTACAGGAACATGCGGCACGCATTTGCCTTATATCAACGTTTCTTGGAGATTGTATATGAATGTGGTTTCAATAGGACGATCAGCGACAGTTTATACAGGAATCCTGGTCATGTGGATGGTTTCTAGCGTCAGTATTTGCCATCTACTACTTCCTCGGTCAATTTTTACCCGTGATTATGGTTATACTACAGAAAAAAGTCACTATCACCCATTCTAGGAGCAATTGTCCTACAGCAGAGTGTTGCCAAACACATTCTGTGGGATCTTAAGTTCCTTGCTAGAAATGTGGTCTGGGAACTTAAGCACTGAGAACATTTTGTGCTCCGCGGCTAACCATGCGTCACCGAGCGCACGTCCGCGTTTCAGCGTCGCGACGTCGCGTTGGAGTTAGGTCCTGGAGCCTGGGAAAGAAGACAGCGTACGCAAGATAGGCCTTAAGTTCGAGGTGGTAGGAAAGCGGCCTAGAGGGCGTCCGAAGCAGCGCTGGTCTGACACGTTACATATGGACTTGAAGGTTGCTGGTGTCCACCCTGATCTAGCGCTAGATCGGGAAAGGTGGCGTTATGTCACCAAAATAGCGGACCCCGCTACGAAGCGGGGCAGACGCTGAAGAAGAAGAAGAAGATGATGATGATGAAGATTTACAATGTGGTAGTCAAAGTGTGTACCTAGACAGGTATAACACTTCTTATTTTCCCTTTGCAGAATCAAGATTAGAGGGATGTTGTGGTCACACATCGAGCGCCGAACTCACGGCCTATAAACCAGCTAGTTTCCTTCATAAAAACTCCGTCTCTTATAATTTCGTTCTTGGAACAAGGCCTACTCCGACTGCCCTCTGCAAACATATCACGAGCGTCTTCTGTTAGATGTGCATAATGATCGATCTAAGCCGTCACAGCAAAGCTGTCATATCTTCGCTGAGAGACGAAGCTAGACAATTCACCGGTCCCAAAGTGATGGATGATTCGGTTGGCAGAGGCGAGAACCAAAACAAGAACTCAACTCAGACAAATTTAATGCGCCCAACAGTCGGCACAACTCCGCTTCCTAGCTCGCGGATAAGTTGCTCAGGCAAAACGTTCATGTTCCTGAAACACTAGGCTCCTAGAAAAATATAAAGATCGGCTTCATCGTTCGTTTGTCCAAATCGTTACTTCAGCTGTAGAGAGCTATTCGTGAGATGGTATTTAGATTTGGATAAGGTTGCACAGTATGAGAGCAGCACGAATTCTACGATATCTATTGGGCAAACTTGTGGAGAGCAGCTTTACTAACCGGCGTGATCCGGTGGGAGCAATGTCGTACTTTTCTTGTTTTCCGAAAAAATATTCCCGTTGGATTTGCGGCTCTTGATTGTACATTCGAAAGAGGGAAAACAGATGAATAACAGCGTGTTTATTAGGAGCTACGACAAAAATTTTGAGCAAGAACTGTGAACACTATTGTAGTTGACTCATATCATCTAAAAAGAGCTTTTCAAAATTGAAATAAACACGCGTTTGCAAATGCGCTTTTGGAATGTATTTTTGAAGCCTGTAGTTTCGTTCGTTTGGCAGAAGTGCTTCTTTTGTCATGGAGTAACTATATGTTGGCAACCAATTTCGTGGACTCTCAAGCGCCTTCAACAAAAGTGCTCATGAACAAATAACAAATAACAGTTTTCAACCAAGGTAAGATCTGTTGGAACGCGGGACTGCTTCCCATTTATAAGCTACCTGGCCTATCCCACAGCTGTAGAATTCTTGTGCTTCTGAAGCCAAGAATCCTTGGAGGTGCATTTTGACATGGTCTACATGAAGAAATCGTCGTCCAACCAAGAAGTGCTGTAGCGTGCTATAAAGGTGCTAGTCATTTGGCGCACGGCCTGTGCTGTAAGGTGGGTGAGTTAGACGCTCCCAGCTAAGGTCTTCGATTTTTGGAAGCTCCCGATTCGTGACATGTGATCTGGCGTTATCTTGCTGAAAGATAACTCCGCTCCTGAAAATCTGTCTGAACCGATTCCAGCGGAGTTCAGCCTGCGCGCGGCCAGGATGGGAAGAGTAGATTACAGCATTAATGCTGGAACCGTTCTTGACGAGCTCCCAGAAGTTAATACCTTCTTGACACCACCAAACGGAGGCAACGTAGCGAACCGGACGCCTCAAAAAATAGAAGACCTTGACTGGGAGCGTCAAACTCATCCACCTTACAGCCTAGACCTTGCGCCGAGTGACTACCACATTTTTGGTTCGGTGCAGTACTTCTTGGTTGGAAGACGATTTAATAATGTGGACCGGGTCAAAATGCACCTCCAAAGATTCTTGGCCTTGAAAGCACAATAATTCTATGGCCGTGGGATAGACCAGCTACCTGATATATGGGAAGCACTTCTGCGTTCTGAGGGATCTTATTTTAATTAAAGATTGTCATTAGTTATTTGTTAATAAATACTTTTGCTGAATATTCTTGAGTGTCCACGAAATTAGTTGCCAACCTAATATTTCTAATCGCAGATGATAACACAGCTGAGAAATGGCCTACTGCAACTGCTTGTAGTGAGTTAAGTGCCAAGCACATTTCTCGCCCACCTGGTAGTTTGATCACCTCGACCGTCTGCTACTTTCTCCAGCTCAATAAAAGTCTCGCGATTGATATTGACTTCCATATCATCCACTTTGCATAAATAGCGGGGCAGCAGAGCCAATGTTCTGACCCAAATGTGTGTTTCAAATAAGCTTCGGTCACTATAAATATTGTAAGCAAATTGAGTACAACAACGTTATGCGATAAGAAAGCCTATCTGGCTAACCTCACCACAGGTTCAGGTGAGAAAATATCGAAATTTAGCTCTTGGATTCTGTGCGCCTATTGCTATCATGATCGGCTACATGTACATCCCCTCCTCAGCTAACGCTTACTTTTCTTCTCATAGCAATTTCCCAAGCAGCCACAAATCCCAAGCCCCGGAGAACTCAGGATGCCCCAACCATAATGCTGTCCTCGAGCAAGGTTGATCGAATTCTCAGATGGCGATGATAGAGATAATCGCATTAACGTCGTTGATTAAGTGAATCCGTTTCGCCTCTCCAATCCTTGACCGCCGACGTCGAAAACATTACGGAAAGAACAGCTTGATGCTTCCTTGAACAGCATCGCGATAGTATAGAAATTCAACGAATACAGAACCACCTGAAGTGCTTTGTTGCTGCGGGAGGCAGGATTGGTGTGTTGGGATACTGCTGGGTAGCCCAGTGGTTCGAATAAAGCCTAAATGGTCCCTTTCCTTGAACCCCACGCTCACCACGGACTTACTTTCCTATCCTTCTTGTAAAGCTCGAAGGACGTGGAGTGAATGAACTCATTCATGCTCAACAGCATCCTGTTTTTTAGTTGACCATCAAGCGCGAAGTCTCTGAGTGCATCCTCCTCTCGGTACTATTTTCCAAATCTTCCATCATTGTTCTCTACTTGTCAGTCCACCGAAGATTGTGTTTGACAGAGAAGCAACAACTAAATCCGCTTTCTTATGGAAAACAGCGAAGCTGGAGAGCAAAAGCTGTTCTAACGAAGCTATACAGCAGCTGGGCTATTGTGACGCAACCACCGAACATTTAAGGAAAAGGGATAAAGATTTAAAAAAATGCAGAGAAAAGTCGGCGTTAGATGATTCCGTTAAAACGCGCCACGTATTGTACTTCTCCTTGACCAGCTAACGACGGACTCAGTGACTTATCTCCCTTTTTCCTTATTAACGAGCACTGTCTCGAACGATAGGATGACTCGAATGGTTTGCAGGGGACCTGACCCTTCAATTGATTGCGAGTGCAGCCATGTATTGGTGTCTCCTTATGCCTCAGCACTCCGACATTGAACTGTGACAGGTTCCCTCGTAAGTGAATTCATGCAAGAAGAAAAATTAGTTTTTATTTCTATACTAGACGAGAGGCATCCCCTTAGCACATCCTTCCGCTCCTTTTCTAAATTTGATGAGGAATCCATATCTTGACTCAGCCAGTAGTGGTCACGGGCAAATTCAGGAGAGGGGAGGAGTCGAAATCGAAATGCACCATCTCCACTTTGAATGGAAGCTTCTCATAGAAATTGGACACATTTCAAATTAAAATTAACACCTTCGAAAGTAAAGCGCGGTAAAAAACAGAAGAGCTAGGCAGGAGGGTAACCATGAAATTTCGATTGAAAATGTATCATGACCATCCTTAAAGATTTACATTTCATCTGCCCTAAAAACGGTGACCACAGTGGTTGAAGTCTTAAAAACCATAAAATGCCCTAAAATCATTCACCACAGTGGCAAATTCGCATGAAATTTCATTTTAAAACATTTTAAAAACAGTAAATTTCAGTGCTAAGTGAGTGCATGGCGCAATCTGTTCTTATGCCTTGAAGAAAAATTGATGTTTTCTGCAGATTAAATTGAGTTTAAAATCATTGTTTAGCTAGAAGAATGAAAACTATACGAAAACTCAAATGTCTGCGAGAGGCCATCATAAGCTTTTCTAAGTGAACCACACTTAATTTTTCAAAACGAAAAGTTCATCCTGACCCGCATAATTCTCCATGTTCCTCTGTCATAAAACCTGGGCATATTGTCAGAATAGGCTTAATGATTCTGTGCCACGCAGGTTTTTATAGTGGAACATCTTTATTCGGCCTGATGATTCGACAACTTCGTCGTTTTCAAAGGCCAGAAAGAAGTCCGAAACCTAAGAGCAGACACTGATCTCGGCAAAGACGTCCTTCTCCAGCTCTGACAGTTTCAATGTTTCCTACGAGTGTCAACCGGAATCTCACTGGAACAAACCAAGCTCACCTTTGTTCCACAAGTGCTGAGGGAATGCTCAGCTACGCGATCAGCATTGAGCAACTGAGACCTACCAACTACGGCTCCATACTGATGGTAAGTGTGTAGATTGCATAGTCTCACAGCGGGATGGACGGTAAAAACTCACTGGTGGTCAAAATGCACTCACTTCGGTTATTCATTGTTGGATTACGTTCGCAGATCCAGAAGGCCTCTAGGGCCTTTCCAGGACCGATTTCACTTTCACGAAGCAACACAGTGTATTTAATATTAAGATCATCCCCGCGGTATACTTCCATTTTTTCCTTCGATGTTTACCGAGTGGGGTTATCAGACTACGCTATTCCTTCCCAGCAACATGTTTCCTGATGCGAACGCTTACCGCTCCCCCTGTTTCACCAACATATAGCTCCCCACAGCTTAAACACTGAATTTGGTAAACCACACCCTTCTGCGCACAGTCTCCACTTTTTCCACAAGGGCAGATCATGCAGCCCTTCGTTATATGTGAGCGATCGTAAAGCCCATTGTGAACAAGCAGTCGTTTGATGTTGTGTCCTGGTATGTTGACCAGCACAACATCATCGTCAAAATTTGGTCGCACCACGCATAGACGTACAGCTGCCGTGATCTCTTCAGAAATAAAGTGCAACTGGAGGCGTATTTTATTTTCCCGCGCATTTCATTTCATTCCACGCCCAGATCCCATTCGGCCATTTCGTTGTCTTTGATCGTAGCCATCGAGACGTGCAATATTCTGGACAAGCATACGTGATTCGTCGCGCTCTTCGTGTCCCGCGCGCACACCCTGCCGTTCTATACATGTTACGGAGTACAGCACGTTTCAGAGTCAGAGGGTGAGCAGATTTTGATTTTCTTTGGTTTTTCTTGCCGAGATGAGTGTCTTGTCGGTACTTATGAAGCAAAGGGCCCGTGGTGCTGTGGGATTGCCGGGAAACAGGTAAACGCGGCAACCCACGGCACCACGGGGCCGGTACTTATGAAGCACCGTTCCCTGGGTGACGTGGGTTGCCGCGTTTACCTGTTTCCCGGCAACCCCACGACACCACGGGCCCTTTGCTTCATAAGTACCGTCTGGTCTTAGGTTTCGAACTTCTTTCAGGCTTTTGAAAACGACGAAGTTGTCGAAACGTCAGGCCAAATAAAGTTGTTCCACTATGACAAACCCGCGGGGCACAGAAGCATTAAAGGCCCCCGCAGACTTTTGCGGCGTCGCCGCTGCCCTATGCTTAACCATAGGGCAGAGACGCAGAGCTCGCCGCAGCGGCGCCGCCCAGCGGCACCGGCGGCGTCGCTGGCGGAAATGACTTGAACCATTCCACCCGGCGGCGCCGCTCCAGCGTCTGTCTGTCTGCGCTCTGCCCTTTCGCGGCGGGATCCAGAGCGGAGACGGTCGATGCGGGCGCGCGATCGTCATCGGGGCGCGTTATTGTTAAGCACCAGTCGGTCCCGACTAGAAACAGTACAGTACCTCGCCGTCACCGCTCCCACTGATGATGAGTCAAGCCGCTCAGCGATTTCGCCCGCCGCTCGCCGCAGAAGTCTGCGGGGGCCTTAAGACTGTTCTGATAATATGCCCGGATTTTATGGAAGCCAAACATGGAGAATTATGCAGCTCTTAGAACAGGATTTTCTTCATACGTTATAAAAACCCTTCATGTTTTCACACTTGTAAACAATTCGTGAAAATACATTACTCAGGAATTTAGCTATCACCTCTAGTCCAGGGGATAATCAAATTTTTGAGTGGTCATCAGCAACGGCTTCATCCGTTCCTACCGCGTGCCAGAGTGGGTCAGTAGACGATGATCGCATGTTCATAGTACCCTCGTAGCATACAGGTCTTTAAGGCAGACTGCTGGAAAAGCAGCGAAGTCGAAAAGACGAACACGAATCCGGGCGTTTCTCATCTTCTTCACTTCTTCGACGCTTTTGAAAGATCCCCAAGCCGCTTGCTACCCACTCCTTAGCTCCGATACTAAGTCGTGGACTTCGCAACCTAGATACATATAGCTGGAGCATTCAGAGATACGTGGGCGAGGACGGCGCATCAGCTCCTTATGAACATCGCATTCATTGATTTCCTACATGATGGAGAATTGCTTTCCTATGTCAACACAATCTGAGATGGGCGAGTGTTTTTGATTGTGTTCTGAACATGTGCTGAATGAACAGTCTCCCTAGATTACAGGCTTACACGCGATGCTCCAAAAGGCGGTTGGTTTCCATATTAAGACATGCAGGTCATAAAGTTTCCTACGGCTTTGTTAGAGTAGAATGGTATCGGAAACCTGGATCAGGAAATAACCTGATTCACGCACTCTCTGCTTGTGGGAGCCCAGCTGCATTACAATGCTGTTCCAGGAAACATCCCAAACGATTGCATCGAACAGTAACTGGTTAGAGGCAGGCTCCAGGATAAGCAGGGCATATCAGGGAATTGCATTTTACCCTTACGGTAAAATAGGTGATTACTCTGATATGGAAGCACTTTATCAAATCGAAGTCCAAATATATTGGGGAAGCAGGAAGAACGCTAGCTATTCGCCTTAAAGGACATCGAGCCGAAAAGATGAGTGCTGAGTGCTTCAAGAAAGCTTCTAGGGAAGAGTAGTGTAGTAAACAACCGTGGTAACTATTTCGACATTAGATGCACGGTTCTGGTTATAGGACAGCAATTTCGGCAAGAAAGGCGTTAAAGGCGTTCTCGTTTTTTGCAAGAAATTCCACTAAGGACGACAGCCTTGAACGTGCGTTAGTAACTCTTGATTTTCTGCAGCTCGTTTCCAGATGTGAGCTGTAGAATGGAGGGCGACAAACAGGTGGTTATTTTTCTATCATATATGTAGTATGCGACTCCTGCAGTCTCATTCGTCTTCACTTATAATACTAGCGTAGAGTAAAGTCGGCACTCTCGGTGGATCGAATTCTAAGTTTCATCTCCTCTTCAAGGAACTTCGATGGTGCCCTCAATGCTTTCGGAACTGCTAGATCGGCTACGGCATTTTGTGGGATAGAGTGCAATCGTGCACCATTTTCAGGCCTGCGATGTCGACGATCACCTCGAAATGTTAGGCAACTGGTAAACAAGGCCAGCAGGAAAACCTTGTTGGTCGCACTATTAACATTTAGAACAGCGCAGAAGAAGTGTCCGCAATTCGTATTTGATAGGGTACCGTTTGATTAGATTGTACTGTTTTGAAAGGACAAGGCTAGCCGCAGCATGCACTGGAACTCTTATTGTTTCCTTCTTTGAATACTTCTCGACTTGAGAGTGATACAGACTTCCACAGGAAGTTGTACTGACCACCATTGAACATCGCCCTAACCTTCTGACGATGTTCCTTACAAAGGAAGAAAACAGTGGAGTAAACTGTTGTAGAATGTAACCGAGAGCTGTTTGGGCTAAAGCTCTACGTATGTTACGTTATTCTGTTATTGTGTTATGTTATGATTTATCAGATGCGTTACGCTCACACGTGCAGACATTCATGGCACAGCATACGGTGTAGTTGAAATCAAGCATACAGCGCTGAGCGAGTCCTTTTCTTTCATTTCCTCGCCTTTGGAAGGAGAACATGTGCTCGTTTACTTCCAACATATTCACTTAACGACTGGATTATGAATCAGGGACTATCGCTGCCATATTCGCATAACATCCGTTTGACTCACTGGGGAGAATCTGAATGGGGCGGTCTTTCTCGAAGCATAAAGATAGTGCTGTCGAATATCCAAGGCCGGGAACCAACGCCGGATACGAGAAGTAGACTGTTAGATTCTCTTGCAACTGCAAATTATCGAACCAACATGGCTGTTTAGAGGCTATCTGAATAGGAGCTGCACTGCTCTCACGATCAGTAGACCAGTGTCAAAACATGAAAACTGGAAAGAACTGCATGGCCTATTCAATACTGGAGATTTATTTAAAGACGAACGTTCGAAGCGGGAGGAGGTCCTAGCCTGCAGGAGAAATTCCTTCTGTTTTCTCGCTAACCAAAAACGAAACCTTGGGTGACGTTGGGGAGGAACGGACCATTCTTCCCATCTATACTTCAATCTACAACAGTAAAACACGTAAAACATGATTCATTTAACGGAGCCGATGGCGAGTTACTAACTCTTGGAACCCTACGAGCCAACGCTTTTATTCTGAACAATTATTTGAAATTGTTATTGAACCACGAAGTTTTATTTTGGACGTGCTTGACGCAAAAAGTATTTTGGACTCTGCGAAAAAACAGAGAAGATCAATCCCACCCTAACAACCAATGTCGAACAACAGCTCCGATGATGCGTCTCTGCTTCTTGACACAGAGATCACTCAGTCTGCGGTTTGGCTCCTAGCAAGGGTTGGTTTGCGGACAATCTATTCGCGGTATACGATCGTGACAGCATACCTGAGACCGATTCGTCACTCGGTATCCTCTGCCTCCTGAATAAGTCAGGGAAGGCGGCGCGCCACGTCTCCAACTTATCGAGAAGCCACAACTGAATTATTCCTCACTATCAGGGCTGGCGTTGCCAAATCCCTCGTGCCTCATTTCCAGAAGGATTACCCGCGGTTTCATGAGAAACACCTCAGCTGACAAGGCTTGACGACAGAAAAAACTTGCCCAAATAATGTATGTGTATAGGTTCAGCAAATGGAAGACAATGACAAGAGAGCACGTACTGAAATGTACTGGAAGGCAATCACAGGCGATTTCTGGGTTTTCACCCTAACAAATAAATATTAAGGACTCGATGTGACAAAAACAACAACAACCGTTGCGAACAGAAATGCATACCCCTCCCTCGCCCGTCTTCAACGTATACGATTGGAGTCAGCAATTAACAACATGAAACCACTGTGTAGAAACGTCATCAAGAGAGTGAACTCATGTAGGACGATGGATAATGCCTGTGGCCGGGGAATGTGGTAACAGGACGTCGAATGTGATGTTTGATATGCAGTTAGGGTCGTTGGGATTTGTGTGCAAATGTATGTGACCTTTAGATGTAGTGGAAGTAGGAGGCATATGCCTGATATGAAAGCGACGAGAAGATAAAATGAATCACACAGGCAGCGCCAATATAAGAAAATGGTGATCACTAACCATTCGCCTACACCATTACCGTAAGCCATCATCTTCTCCACAGACATGGTCCATCGTTCTACATGAGTCTCAGGATGTGTAGGTCTCCAAGGACCAATGTACTAGTACCAGAAAGTTTTGAAGAATTTCACAAAACACGGAAGCCTTGAAGAGGCTAATCGAAGAACGATGAGGAGTTAGAGCTGGCCTCGTTGTAGACGAAGTGCGAAAAACTCCTTGTCATCACCAGAACAAAGGCGGTGAGCAGGATGACGATGCAGAACACCTTGCTCAGGTTAATTAGCGTGTTATTGTTGTAGAAGTCCTTCTGTGGTTTTGAGGCGTCGTACGGAGTTGAGCCGAAGGCCAGCCTGAAATCCAACTGGTTCGCCTTTTAACCTTCTTCAAGCAAATTCAAGACGAATTCAGCCCGAGGTGGTCTGCCTAACCTCATAGCAGCTCTAGAAACCATTTCGGTTAAGGACCTTATTGTGATTTACACGCATTGAACCTCTGTGATGTATTACGTGTTAAGTGTGGGTCATTCCAAGGACAAGTACATAGTACCAAAGCAAACACCAAATTTAATATTCAGTTAGCACGGTATGTGCAAATACGGAAGGACTGAACCAACCTCCGTGTTGACGATTGTTGGTAGACTGGCATCTGAAAACACCATTATCAATCAACACACTGATTAGCTAATGTTAAGCGCATAACAAATGTGCCATTGTCATTTTTTTTGAATGAGTTTAAGCTCTCATTAATCTACTTTTTACTGCGTATTTTCAAGAATCTTTAGAATATTTGAACTGTTGTATAATATGCCGTCAATTTCAGGAAATACTGTACACCACGATAATTGAAATGCCAAAAATTTCGAGCAAAAGCCATTACAACCAAATACTACGAAGTCTGAGTCTATGTAGGTAACTTTTCCAGGAAGCACAGCTGGCCGACTGCTCACTTTGAAGTGAAACAGCTACGTGATTCAGTATTCTGCTCGAAGAAAAGATGAAGCATGAACACCCCAAAATCAAAGCCGATTGGAATGAATCTCACTTTCCAAAAAATCGCACCAACCCTTCATATTCAATTGATGATCCAACAAGGTGTTACAGAAATAAGGAGCATAGGAGCATAATACGGCCAGCTTCTTCGCCTCGTAACATTCGTCGGTAGTTGAAAGGTAGAATATGTGAAGGATGATACACCGGTTTATTGTTTAACCTCCCCTTTTCCCGCCTTTTTGGCCCTAATAACTGCATAAAGTGCTCATTCTTTCCTTGGTATGCTCACTCCCTACCCTACTGATGAGCCTCGGGGAGTGACCACATTTAAGTTTCTCTCTTTCTCTTTTACTATGCCTTAGTTACCATGTTGCCTGTCTAGGGAAGGCGAAACAGGTGATATGATAGTTTATCTTGACTTCACTTCATTTCACGTCTCCTGTTCGTCCATAACTCAACAGTTACTGGTGAATGGTCATGTTGTGCCCTAGTCGGCAACGGGCGTTGGAGTTTTCACAGCATTGTTTCACATTATTATTATTATTAATTTTATCACCAACGTCATCATCATCATCATCATCTTCTTCTTCTTCTTCTTCTTCTTCTTCTTCTTCTTCATATTCTTCTTATATCCTGATGAGCGTTTTGTCCCGCGAATTTTCGTGGTTCCTGTGATCCGTCGCCACCTCATCCTAACAAGGTGTCGTCACTTGCCGTGTCGCCTACTTCAGCGAGACCTCTCTTGGTGCGTCCTTCCGTCATTTATTTGGAGATCTTAGTTAACCTTCGAACTCTGGAGCTTCGGGGTGATTCTCCGATATCTTGAGGACGTGCCCGTACATATCACGCCAGTCGGCTGCTCTCTCATCTGCAGCTGGATCACGACTGTCTTCATCACTGCCCTAGCATCCTCGTTTTGCACTCGACCCGACGGGCCCTCCACAATCTGTGCGTTCTCATCAGCAGCGTGCAGATGACGGTTCTCCTCCTTAACAGCAGCAAATAATTAAGTGGAGTAGATACATATAGAAACTACTTCACACGGGTTGTAGACTATCTTCAGACAAAACACGGTGAGCATCATCTCTCATAAAATTAGACTTCATCTTCTTTTCCCTCCCATAAGATTTTCATTCTCATTTAAGCCCTGTTCATACTCCGCGACGGAAGCGTGGCAGCGGTAAGAGCGACCGACTCCTGGCCGCCTCGTTCGCATTTCCCTACTTGGTTTGACCAACTCCGAGGTGTCGGAATTGCTCTTCTTTCGTCGGGATCGCTGTGCTCTCGACCTCCTGTTGACAGATGAGTCCAGTGCGACGTTCAGAGCTGACTAACGTCATCTTCTTTCCGTATTCGCATTGTCGTTTTCCAGCCTTGGCATATACACTATTCCCTGTTCTGAACATTCTCGGTAGCTCACTAACCTATCATTCCTGGTGCTGGAGAAGGCTTGGACAATGGGCTCTGGGGAGTCCCATTGTCCAAACCTTCTACAGCGCCAGGAATGATAGGTTGCTCTTGAGAGATGGAGACCACCTTCTTAAACCGTGAGTCGACTAGTCGTTCGTAGAAGGGTGAGATCAGTTGCATACCTCGATAGTTGGAGCACTCGAAAGCACTCCTTCTGCTTGAATATGGGTACTATGTCGCTGTTCCTTCTGATCTCATGAGAACTGCGTAAGCCACTTGACTCCTAGTTAGCGAGCAATTCCACTGTTCAATTGGCACCCCATAAAGGCCAGCAGCTTTTTCCTTCTCCATTTCCCGTGTTGCTTCTTTTGAGTAATGAATAAGCCTTTCAGCTGGTTCTTTCTGACCTTGCTGCCGATAGCGTTTCTCGTTCTTTCGTTCAAGATTTCTTTTCTGACCCTCTCCTCTCCAAACCTTACCTGGCTTCTTACTACTTGGTCGCCAGCACTCTTCACCATCTTAGCCGTACGTCAAGGCTAGCTCGTTATTTCGTCTTGGCCAGTCAGACAGCAATTACGTATTCCTGTGGCTCGTCCAGCTTATCGAGCAGGGCATCGAATTCCGTGTTCCCTGTCTTCGCTAGCCTTTGTAAGCCCTATGATGGCAAGAGGATCGGCTGCCAAGAACATATGGGTATTGCTAAGTTTTTCATCTTTCTCGGACTATGACTGCCATAAATAACTGGCTGCTGAAGGCACTGTTTCTTTAATAGGGTTTATATCAACAACGTCAACACATCACTTCATTATTCTTCTATTTAAAGCTATCTAGATACGCCCGAACTGCAAAATTCAGAATATCTTCTGACAGAATAGATGTATCTAAAGTAGTTTGACAAACACAAATCGGACGAGATACATGAAGACTTTATGTCTAGGACTTAAGCTGTGGTCAAATCCCAATACCAGTGCAATGCCGGCATACACGGATTTCGCACCGACCCCACTTGACACGTTCTTGTAATGGTCCTTACCGAAGAACAAATTGCAATAAAAGAGTCGCCGATGTGAAAGAAAGAGGTGCGAAGGATCGCTACTGAAACTGCATTGAGGCAGTCAATGGATTTCTCTTCTTTCTAGTAATTGGCACATGAAAACGAGTGTTTGTGACTCAATTGTGTTTCCTCGCCATTGCCATTTTCTTGCAGAAGCACAACGTCTCCTTGAAGGCCCTCCAGTTTTCCTTCTTCCAACGGGAAGTCCTAATAGACTTTAGAAGCGCCGCCTTTTCGCTAAGAATAACTAGGCTCCAATCCAGTGCAGATTGTGACTCACTAACGTGGGCCTCATCTCCGAGCGCGCACAGTTACCTCAAAATCCTAGAAGCTGCGTAGATGAGGAAGTAGCTCAAGAAGTGTAGATGCGACTGTGAGTTGTAGGCCTCCCTAACGTATTGCTCAGGAAGTCAGCGGCACGTGGCGGGACGAAATCGCAGATGCGATTTGTTGCGGCTGGAGGTCTTAGCTTACGACCGACTTTCCAGAGACTTTGACTCACCGCTGGCACTCCAGTTCGATCGCCGCATTCCAGACTGTGAACACTGGACGACACCGAGTCACTTTGATCGAAATGTCGCGAAAATATTCCCAACACCTGAACATGAGGAGCGGTGTTGCGTAGAGGAAAAAACTAGATATCCTAACCGCAAGCGAATGAACAGCCTACTTTTGCAACCATAGTCACCAGAGTGCCTATTGGGTTGTTAGCTGCTGACGGCGGACATTCGAAGTCAGATGGCGTGACTTTACTCATTCTTGAAATTAAAAATTGAGTGAGGAACGGTAAGACATAATGTATATGAATGCACGGAAGTGATTCAAGTAGTCAAAAACACCTATCAACTACGGGTTGGAGGCATTCATGATCTCCCCGATACCTGACTCAGGTAATAGTGCAGCTCAAAAATAGGAACTGGACATAGTTGTGAACAGCAAACGACGGGATCGACAGAAAGAGAGGTGCAAGAAAATGAAGCAAAATTCGCCATTTGGGCAGAGATTCTCCAAGAGGAAGGGCTGAAGCTTGTCTTCTTCGTGCGAGTAAAACGGCAGTTTTGCTATAGAACAGACAGCGAAAGCAAAATCAATCCACATTAAGTGCTTATATCTATCAGTACATCTCCGTTTCCGGAACGATGTCTCTCACATGACTACAGTCTCTGCCTCGTTTCAAACGGAACTGGAAGGAGAATTGAGCTTTGAGGTGCATCGTTTTGTTTTTGTCGAATTGGCGAGCGCCTGCATGGGTTGGAAGCGCTTAAGAAGCCGAGCCTTTCAACGCCGATGCATTGTAGATGTTGTAGGTAATCGCAAGACACGACAATGCTCCAATATTTTTAGTAAAATATTTCCGAACATTTTTTTGTAATCAGTTCACCACGACGGTTTCTAAATTAACCAACACTTCTTGGCTGGCGCTTCACTAATTTAATGGATCTCCGTTTTCTTTCATGTTGCATGCTTTCGTGCTCTGTGGGTTGAAAAGGTACGGATGGTTACTTTTCCTTGAAAGGTAACTATGATATCCATACGATGAGCGCGCTGAAGCGATGGTTTTGAGGAAATTTCCACTATGAAATTTCCTCACCCGGTCATCCCTTCTGTGGGTTCTGTTCACGGTCCCGTTCAGTGGAGGAAACTGAAGCGGCTCTGAAGAAGATGAAGCCGTGCAAGCGACAGGACCGGATGATCTGGCAGCCGATGTTTGGAAGTCGAAGCTCTGGTATTCTGCTGAGTGGTTGGCTGAATTCTTCAACCAGGTAGTAAAGGAGAGGAAAGTACTGGAGTGTTGGCACAACAGTACGATGACTCCGATTTGGAAGAAGAAGGGCAGTGCAGCAGACTGCTCCAATAATCGTCCGATTCGCTTGCTTTCGCACAGCATGACGATCTTCGAGCGAATCCTCGACGGACGAGTTCGTGAAGTCGTCAGGCTCTCCGACAACCAGTGCGGTTTTGTGTCTGGTTGTGGCACCATTGATGCCATCCATACTTGCCGCCCGCCTCCTGGAGGAGAAGCGTCGCGAGAAACAGAAGCCGGTGCATATTACCTTTCTCGACTTGGAAAAGGCCTTTGATCGCGTACCGCGTGAGTGATATGGTACGCCTCGCGACATCATGGAGTTCCTGAAGAATTCATAGAGTGGGTGCGGATGCTCTACTTGCCCCAAGAGTAAAGTACAAGCTGCAGCTGGAACCCGATGGAGTTCCTCATCTCTGTCGGGATACATCAGGGTTCCGTGCTTTCCCCACTCCTCTTTGTTGTCGTGATGGACCATTACAGCGGATCTTCAGAAGTCAGTCCCTGGACATCGCTTTATGCTGATGAAGTAACGCTCGCTTGCGAAGATAAAGGTAACTCGAGCAAGTGTGCAAGCTTGGTGTGATCACTTGGAGCGGTTTGGATTCAAATTGAGCATCAAGAACGCCGAGTACCTAACGACTGACGTAAACGAGTCCGGCTCCATTAAGATTCACGGCACTGAGCTTGCACGCACTTCGGTGTTTAAATATCTGGGTTCAGCAGTAGATCTGATGGCAACCTGATGACTGAAGTGAACTCACGCGTGAGTGCAGCTTGGTCCAAGTGGCGCTCGTTGACTGGCGTGCTCTGAGATAGGAAGATACTAGAACACCTCAAGTCGAAGATTTACAAAGCCGTCGTCCGGCCGGTAGCAATGTACGGCGCTGAGTGTTGGCCTGCGACCAAGGAAGTTGAAACGCGTTTCAGCGTCACGGAGACGAAGACGCTGCGCTGGACGGCTGGAGTCATGCGCATGGACCGCATCCGAAACGATGCCATTCGGCAGAAGTTCGGTTTTCGGTCGCGCCGATAGCGGACAAGATGCGCGAAGTTCGCTTACGATGGTACGGCCACGTTCTGCGTGGAAAGGAAGGCAGCGTCCGCAAGATAGGCCTAGAGTTGGAAGTGTCAGGAAAGCGGCCTAGAGGACGCCCCAAGCAGCGTTAGTCGGATACGTTACACACGGGGATGAAAGTAACTGGCGTCCACCCTGATCAAGCGCAGGGCCGGGAAAGGTGGCGTCATGACACCAGAAGAGCGGACCCCGCGACGAAGCGGGACAAACGCTGAAGAAGAAGAGGAAGAACAAGATATCCATACGATCTCAACTCATAGGGCAGGTTTGGGGTCCTAAAACTTCTATGCATAATTGGCAAATCCATGGGAGGGTTAGCGGATTGATGAGGAACGCAGATTTATTTTACGCGATCACTTCTGAATGGCTAGTTCTGCGTGACCACTTCTGAAACGACATCTACTTCACAGAAGGTGTAGGAGACTTTTGCAATATTCTCGTGCAGTGGGACCAAATCGCGATGCAGTGGAGGTACTTTAACTCCTAAAATAGAACCAGAATGCTACACGACTACCAAGCAGCAACAATTGCGACGGCTCCTCACCAGGAGATTGCTAGGATTAGCCTGTCAGCGTCGCGATATCTTCTCGGCACTACCGCCAGTCAGCTTTCTTCTTCGACGTTCACTTTTTTGTGTAAGCAAAAGGCACATTTTTCTTATAAAACACTCTGAATTCCGTTGCGGTCGTGCTATGAGAATAGAATAAGAGAATAGAATAAGGTATGCGAATTGCGCTTTTAACTCTGTTACGTACATCATATAGGACTTCAGACATCTACGAAAACTATCTTTGGCAGTTTGTTAACCTCATAATCCATTATCTACTAGGGCTGAAACATTTGTCAAATGTGCCACACTTGGTGCTAATGCTGAGTTGCCCTCCCTCCACTTGATAATTTCTTATCTGCACTGGCTAGGAATTTTCCATGGTGATCTTGGCACTTCGTCCTAGCGGAATTCTCGAAAAATGTCAAGACATAATCAATTCTCTCGTGTGATATGGATCGCAAGCATCTCGGCAGATGGTCAACAGAAGCTGTCTGACTCCTTATAAAATCCCTACAGAAACCATTTATAAAACCATTCGCACTTCTGGAAAAGGCTGGTGCGAAACATAATCCTTAAACCGAATTTCACTTGAGGTGTCAATAAATCGATAGAAAAAATACATCCCGTTGGCTTTGAAACATTATCAAGAGCCTGAAATCCCCACAGCGATATTTGCAGTGGTTTTCATGCAGACTATTAAGTACACATAGTTATTTTGAGCAGGGGTGTGCGCAATTACGATTCACGATTTTACGATTCACGGCTATTTTTGCCGAATCTTTTACGATTTACGATTTACGACGTTTTGGGTCGTAAATCGTAAATTTTTGTAAATGTGATCTTTGATCAACAACCAACTAGCGTCCAAATTTATGCAAAGCCAATTGTAGTGGGTTATAAAGATGTGTCCACTTTAATGGTCCCTCTTATGGCCCATTACCATTGCCCACTAGGGTTGTTTCTTGACGTTCTAATGTGTACTGTAGCGGAAGAGCCGTCCTGTGTAAAGGCTTCTCGAATCCGACTTTTCTCTTCGCTTAACTAACCTTTCCATTTCTCTAGCTTGAAAGGGCTGCCTTTTGGAACCAGACCAGTTCAAGAGGGGAAACAAATGCAATACGTAATTAAAAAGGAGGTACGGGTTCGAGCCCCGCCTGGCGCTAGAAGTTTTGATCGCAACAAAACATCGTTGTAACAGCTTACATCCTCGGTACCAGCCAATTGAGGCTTAAAGAAACTGATTTGAATCAACGTCTACACCATCTATTGATAACAGATTCATGCTAGCCCTTCCGAATAGAACTGACGCAAGTCCACGATTGAGTATCATTCGTGATTGGAAGCGGGATCTAGAAAGTTGCTACACTCAAGTGGAAAGGATAAACCACTGATGTTTCTATCCGTTTACATTGCACTTCATAGGGCAGGGCAAATTGATATACAAAATGCGGCGAAAGCGAACACTTCAAGAAAATTGTTTGGTGTGGTGTTGAACTCGAAACCGAGATAGTACACGCTTTATTGACGACTATCGTTTTGGCGATGTCGCCTTCTTCAGAGTCTGAAAAGTCCAAACATATGCTGAAGCTACCAGGCCAAACGTCGCCACGAACCTTGCGAAAGTTCAAAGACCCCCCGAACAGCAACCCTTCCGGCAGAGAGAGATGACAGCAGCCCAACATCTGTTCTACCCAAGAACTGTCTCATCATCTGTTCTACACAAGAGGAGATGGGCATGTGCTTCGAAATAATAAACAAGCAGTGTGAGCATATCAAGTTTACACGGGAGACTTCAAAGGATGATTGGCTTCCGTTCTTGAACGTCCAAATACACCTGAACGGAGGGGGAAAAATAACGAAGTGGTATCGTAAACCCACTAACAAAAATATCTTGGTCCACAGCAGGTGAGCGCATCCGACACAGACCAAAACATCTGTCGTGCGCAATATGTTCCGCACAGCAAGCAGGGTATCCTCTGGGGTAAACGAGCGCAAGGAATCGCTAGCGCTTGCTCACCAAATCGCTGCCAAGAATGGGTACACATTCTTTGGCCACCAGCGAAGTAGCATTAGCAATCGCTCACGTAATTCCTCATTTGAAGAGAAAATCCCGTTTGTCATCTTTTTCGCCTCAGACAGTGTCAGCACTTCTATTAGGAAGTGCGTTAGAAGGGCGGGACTGGAAAACGATGTCAAAGTGGTAGATACACCTCCCGCTAACCTGAAAAGTCGTTTAGTGCGCAACCGCCTATACGACAGGAGTTGCGAAACCCCAAATTGCGCCATCTGTCCTGCAGGCAACGGAGGAGACTGCATGGTTTCGGGGTTGTCTACCTCATAAGGTACAACAGCTGTGGAGGTGAATACATCGGTGAAACAACTCGCCCCTTCTACGTCCGCGTTAAGGAACACCTGGAAGGGAAGAGCAGGTCACGACCATCAACTGCTTTGGGCTGCCACAGGGTAAACGACCACAACGGCGCCGACTTTGGGGTCACTTTCAAAATTCTAGCACGGGAGGCCCATACCGCCGCGCGCAAAACCCTGGAGGGGTTCTGGATACAGGCCAAGAGCCCGAGGTTGAATCGGCGGGGGGAATGCGTCCATATAACCCGCGAGCTCACCCCTTACCTCAGTCTCGCCTTTTAGACAGTTTCACTTTGTAGGGTCTCTCGGGTGTTCTAAATGTTGGGCTGCTGTCATCTCTTTCTGCCGGAAGGGTTGCTGTTCGGGGGGTCTTTGAATTTTCGCAAGGTTCGTGGCGATGTTTGGCCTGGTAGCTTCAGCATATGTTTGGACTTTTCAGACTCTGAAGAAGGCGACATCGCCGAAACGTTAGTCGTCAATAAAGCGTGTACTATCTCGGTTTCGAGTTCAACACCACACCAAACAATTGGACAACGATCAATGCCGAGATTCATCGAGGGTCGAACCTGGCAACTTCAAGAAAAGGTCGAACTGTTCTGGCACTTCGGTTCTCCCTTTTCAGTGGTGTGATTGAAGCTATTGCATTTACCCTACCTGATTCGCTTAGGATGCTGCTGGAGAGCAAACGTTCGTTACAAAACTGGCGAAACGGCAGCCCGAGCAAGTGCAGAGAACTATTAAATACAAGCGCCATATTTTAGAGCTTTCAAAATCGGTTACTGACCGATGGTTCAAAACTTGAGAGCACTTTTAGGAAACGTCTTCATTGCAACCCCCCCCCCCCTACAATTAACCGAGCTTCTGGGTTCGAGTTTCGAGCTGTGGTTGGAAGCGACTGTGTTGCTTGGTACCCCCTCAATAAGCAGTGGATGTATAGCTGCCTCCTTATAGCGGTCTATGTACCGTGTTCACTTGCTGCGTTTAAAATGAACTTCTGCAAACTCAAACTGATTCTGTTTTAATATAAGCCGCGTTTTCCCAACTCACAACTCAAAAGGGATTACTTTCAAATCAAACTAGAGACACTCTCTAAATCAAAATCGACTCGTCTATGGAATCAAACTGGATGCCTCAAGAAAGTTTTACGTTAACCGTCCGTTTTAAAGCGACTACAAAAGATGTCCAAGAAATATGATCATACAGTTTCGACGACAAAAAGTTTTCAATCCGTCTGCTGTGGTAGAGTTTTTGGGCGTATTTCAAAATGTAGGAAAGCGAAGATGTTTCGTTGCATCACATGATGGAATTGCGCCGTGCGTTCACTCAGTTACGCATGGCGCAATCCCGTCGTATGAGTCGTATGTTTGTAGGATTGCTACATACATGCGCAGGTGCTGTTTTCACCGCATTGGTCAGTGGTGATTTTTTTAAAATTTTGTTCTTTGCCAGCGACTTCTTCGTTGTTGTTTCTGCTAAATTCTAGACCAAACTAAAATTGATAGTACGTTAGGAATTCAATGAATATCCAAACGATGCAGACTTTTTGTTGAAACACCATGCATAGGCCAAAGTGAAGTTTTTGAATCTACAGTCTTTTCGACTTTCTTGAAACGTGTAAATTCTGATTCGAAAGGTGTCTTACTAGCGAGAAGGTGTGATAAAGGAAAATAGTTTGGTGGGAAAACTGTTCAGCCTGAGCTGAAAATAACACGGCAAATAAATAAATATCGAATCACACCTGATTAACATAGTAGAAAAAAACTCTGAAACTTTAGTTGAACGGCACTACACTTCACGTAACTCCTGCGATTTACGATTTGCGAAAATTCAAACTTCATTTATGCACTCCCCCCCCCCCCCCCCCGCCTGATTTTGAGACAGATTTAGTACTGTGACTTTTTGGGGTGGATCCTACATACATACATCTTGATATGCACTCAAGCAAAAGTACACTGAGTTGAGAATCGTGAAGGACGGATAACAGGGTATTGTAATCTTTCTCCTACTCATTACTTTGAACGTGGAAAAGAGTGGATTACACCAGTGCCTTCTATTCACTGTTTCAGTCCAAAAAGATCCTTTCTCCCGAACTTTTTACAGGCAAGGTTTTAAGTCCGGTAAGAAAGTCACAAACACACCGATCTATGTGTCGAGACGGGAACTTCGCCCTTTACTTCAATTCACTTGCAGAACAGCTATACAAACCACACTGCTTCACACCGAAGAAGCGCGCTAATACTCGACTTAATGAGAGAGCACTATTTAAACTAAAACGCTGACAGTGGGCAAGGAAATGACTCTCGGAGAAGGCCGACAGTGATGAAGGCCTGGCAAGGTGTTTTAGAGAAGAGAACGCTCAGAACCAGCCGCCGTCAACTTGAGCATTACCAGGAGGGCGTTGCGTGACTCTCCTGGCGAAAAACACGAAGCTCGCCAAACGCCGCCCTCACATCCTCCTGCCGGTGCATTAGCAGCAAGCAAATCTCCCATCTCTTGGAAGCGCCACCAATGATCACTAGGTCGGTGGCCAGAGGGGAGCATTTCAGCTGCATCTGCAGCGGGGTAACTGGCTGGAGGTGAGGCACTCAGAATAATGCTGGCTGGTAATGGAAGAGCTCAGACATTCTAGCGCCCAGCTCGCTCCACCGTTTGGTGTGGAATTTTACGCGTGCAAGTTGGCGTGCGATTCGCATGGGTATTGCGTCCCTCCGCTACGACATCCACTCATTTATTTCGGGAGCTTCAACTTGGAATACTGACCGGACATGAAATACCAAAACGTGAGAAAATCATACCGTGGATGTCGGAAAACATGATGCAGAGGTCCACCTTTGCGAAATGTCAGTCAGCTAAAACGGTACGCAAGCTCATAGTACGGAATTCAACTCCACAAAAAGAGCACCACCCTTTCGAGCCGTTCTTACGAGGCAGAGAATCATCCTAAGCCACGGGAACGTTGTCTTCGTTATTAGGCACCACATAGCTACGTACACTTAAGACTATTTTGCCAAATGCCTATATTAAGATCAGCGAAGTAAAATGCGAGACGAAACCGTCCACGGTTTCGGGGCCAGTCTCTGCTAGTTGGAGCTGAGGCGGGCTCTGTGCTTGAGACCTTATAAGGAAAGCCGAAAAAACAACGTTCGTACTCAGAGTTCATTTTGAAACATGGAACGGCTAACAACATTAACAACGCTGGAAGTTCCTGCCTAATAAGGCTCAGAGTGATTCTCGAGTGATATGCTTTCATAAAGCACGTCGCGGAGGCATTGCACTTGTCAAACAACGAAAACGCTAAACATGTGAGCTAAACACACAGACACAGACACGAGTCTGGCGACAATTGAAACCTAAAAGAAGTGATCCCGTAAAGTGACACCGTTCGTTGAGGAGCCGTGAACAACAGGCTCCACACGCCGACTAGAACTAGCAACTGAAGCAGTGAGGAACGATAACTCTGAGAGGAGCTGAAAGGTAACATGAAGGAAGGAGGTTCGAGCAGTAGTGAATGGGAAAACCGTCTAGCACTAGAGAGGTAGAGGGGCAAGTGGAAAGGCAGTGGGGGTCAGGCATTGCTCGGCGGGCGAGGCGACGGATGCGGAGAGCTCTGCTCGTTCACCACGGACAGCGACAGGTACACCTGGAACATCTGCAGTCTTCAGCCTCTCCAAGGTCAAGAGCGTAAATCTAACCAAGCACTGGTTTCCGCCTTTGAGCAAAACTACAAAACCCATACGAGCCTCCCCGCCAAGAACTGAATTTACTAGTGCTTAGTTCCTCACGAAGACGGTTTTTCTGCTCAAATTTTTAGAATAGAATAATAGTATCCCAACCCAGCGAAGTGCTCCTCTGCACGAGAGACAGTTCAGATTAACGAGATCAAATAATAAGCGGCAGCTTCCTTCTTAAAAACCGTTAATTCTCGCTAATCAACGACACATAGCATACCTTGGAGCTTTCGGTGCTTTCCCGGAAATCGTCAACGGGGCCGTCATCTGAATCTTGTGCTTCTCCGTCAGAAAGCACATCCGTGAGTTCACAATCAGCCAGCTCCTCCTCTTCGATCACTCCGGAATGATTTTCCTGGAACATTGAACAAATTAGTCAATGACAAGGCCCTTAATTGGTGATGCTGAATGTCGCAATGAACACTTGATTGCAGACCTGTCTATGTCAGGTTGCCCGACAAATGAAGCAGTGAAAGGGATAGGACGGCACTTGAAGCGGAAAGACACAGTTGAATACGAGGTGGAAGCTCAGCTGATCCGTACCTTATGCGTACGCTGGGTGCTCAACAAGACAAGGATTACAGCGCGAAACGTGAGCTCGGTAGGAGAGCTGTTCGACGTCTCGGACTCCTCAGGAGTCTTGACGCCCACCTAACGGAGAGGACCTCGCGGAAATCCTAATCCAAGCGACGGTTCTCAGTCAAGTATGCGATGGACGGGGGGGGGGGTCACATAGCTGTCGGCACAAAGGCAGAAAGGAGCTCATGCAGACCGGTAGAGCGATGACTTCTGAATTACAAGCAATGAACCCAACAAGGGAATGACCGGCACTTGTAACCCGGAGGAATATGAACACATCGAGGACAAGGCACCGGCGAGCACCGTTACACCATGTCGTAAGGACGGAAGGAGCCCCCGATGGACGAGGAGAATTCCGAAGTGAATCCCGAGCCGAAGCTTCCAATAAGATGGACAGACTAGGGCGGCTCACGGGTGGATCAACAGGCATCAGAGTTGCAAATCAACGAAGCCGCTCGACAACGTCACTGTTGTCGAACGGCAGCGTTTTGGATGACAATGACGAGACAACAAAACAACTGGAAACGATGTTCTGGCACGCACGATGGAAGAAGACTAATCGTCCAGCATTTGACGAAATTAGCATCACTGCGTCAAGCAGTGTCAAGTTTGTAACAAGCGATTTCCCATTTCACACCGCACTTAGAACCACTTGTGGCCTAGGTTCTCAGGTGAGGGCAAAAGAAAAGGCACTGCAATGTTCTCGCAGAAACGGTCAGCACTTTTGAATGGCTCGCCATTTACGGCACAGAACAGTCCGAGTTATGCTCAATGATCTTTAAAGGCCGAACAAGGCTAGTGATAGGGTCTTCGTTGCGCGTGTGGGTGTACCCCGCCTTAATAACTTTCAAAACTAAACACGGTTGGTTGAGAACTTTGTCTACGGCCACACACCTCATCTTTCGTTCTTCTGTCCGCCGAGCGTCTTCGTCGAGTTAGCGCCTCTGCTTCCTCGCGCGACTCCGCTTCGTCGTCACTCTCAGGCCCAGATTCCTTAAAAGCAACCGCGCTTGAAATTGAACAGGACTCTGCGCGAAAGCGTCTTCTACCTGGTGATCCGTGGAAATGGAGCGTTTCTGCTTTTTGCCCCTGTCGTCCCTGTTGATCGAAATCGAATCCGTGATCGAAGTGTATTCGCCGTGTCGCTGGCGTCGGACCGATCTAAACCGCTGATCTGCAGCAGTCCTGCGAGAAAACAAGCGGCAAACAACGAACGATATTGTCTTCATCGGAGTGATGTTCGACGGATCCAGAGAGAGCATACTGCCGTAGCGCCTCTCCTGAGGACGGGGCGACAGGAGAGCCGGATCTTCGGTGGAGCCGTGTGGACCTAAAGGCGAGCCTGTTATCGGAACAGCCTGGACACAAGGAGGAGTAGATACGCACCTGTGAGGCCGCACACCGTATTGACACGCTGTCGGCGCTGTCCAACTGAGGCCGTCGACGTGAGACCTTCGGCCACGTCCACGTCCGACACCACGACCGCGGTCTGAAACGGTCCAGCTGGAAGCCCAGCACTCGGTGCAATGCGGAAACGCTTACGTCAATGCAAAGCCGCTCCTCCGGAGTAGCTGATACTGCCATCTGAGACGTCATTATCGAGCGAATGCAGTCCAGTATCTCGGCCTGCAATAAACGGACCCTAGAGAGCAATTTTCGCGTCTGAATCACCAACCAAGCTCCTCAAAAACGCTGGCAGTTTCCAACACAATTTTGTTTTCAAATTGGGCACTTCTCAAATCGAACTGAACAATCTTCTAAGCAGGTATGACGCTGTTGAAATCAAACTGAATACCTTCCAAACAAAAACAAGCATCTTCCAGATTAAACTAGAGACTTCTGGAACGTTATAATAAAGTCTGGTCTAAGGAACATTAAGTATAACATCCTACAATTCTTTTTCGTTTGCCTGCCCAAAAAGGTAAACATAGTGCTTAAAATTTTTAGGTTCCAAAGAGAATAATTTTTTAGAACCTATTTTTAAGAACAGGAAGGCAGCAGTTTTCTATTGCTAATGCAAAAGTTTGAGCCATGAAGTCGCGATTTTCCCCTGATTTCCGTTCTGTGCGGAAATTTTGTTCGCCTGAAGTTACACACGTGCCAACGGCACAAAAAAATCCGAAAAAACAGACATAGCGTCACTTTGCTGTTTCAAGCAAGCAGCAATTTCCCATTTTTTACAGCTACAATTATTACATTTGTATGGCTTTGCTCTCTCCATAGATTACGTCATCACTCAATAGAAAATCGCATTGAGCTAGAGAGGTGCACGACGAGATTTCTTCTTTTGAAAAACTTAAAAATTGTTCCCTTTCTGTAGTTTAAAATGTGAGTTAAACCAATTTTTTCCCTGAAAAATTAACATTTTAAAATTAAAAGTGCCTTCACCTTTTTGGAGCAGATGAATCAAAAACTTCCAAAGAAGGTCGTACTAAAATTTTTAGGACAAAATATATGCTAACCTTCTCGGAGAGCCTCTGGTTTAATCTGGAGGACACTTTGATTCGGATTTCGAAAGCGTCAAGCCTGCTTAGAAGAGTGTAACTTGAAGTGAAAACAGTTGAAATAAAGAACTCACCTGCGTCTTTTCAATGCCCAGTAATCGATTGTCCAAGTCGGAAACTGTTTCCCGGGTTGCCACCTCCTTCGAGGCGAGGTCGTTGAGTCGATTCAGAATCACATCTGTCCTAGAAGCACACCAACTGGCAGCATAGGTCATTGTCTACCTATTCACAAGACTTGGCGGTGAATATGATAACTTGCAGTTGGATGCACAGTTTTGATTGCTTCTGAATGTAACGTCTGACTCCCCCTAGATGTATAAACGTGACCTGGGTAGATGATGCGATAAAAATGTAAGCGGCCGACAAGCTCACCTCTCAGCGGTACGCAGAATTCGCTCCTCGTTGCTGGTCCGCTTTCGAAGCTCCTTCTCTCTGGCCAAATCGTCCATACAGTCCTCCTCGAAGTCGTGCAGCTTCTCCACTTGATCGTCATTCAAAAAGAGCTCTGAAGGCAGAGGTGCATCCGCACGAAATCCTGAGGCGGAGACCATAGAAACGCACTCAGACTGAAGTCGAACATCTTCTTCTCCCTGTTCCCGTCCGCGTCCCTCTTGTTGAATACCCTTCTCAGCCTCATTTTCACATAGCGGATGGCTAGAGCGGCATGCGACAGAGGCGTGAACGGGGGTGGAATGAATGGCGTGCTCTCATACTCCATCACCTTAACTCTTATCTTCATCATAACTGATGAAAAACACATGACGTTGACAGGCAATAAACGCGCGCCGTCGTGGTCATTACTCACTTGACGATAGCGTTGGAACAGCCAAATCTGCTGAGCTATCTCGTCAGTCTGATCGAAAATGTGGCTGAAAGCAGTGGTATCCAGCAAGTGAGAAAAGCTTTGCGAATTCTGCAAAGACAGGCAGTCTCAAGGTCATCAAGCACTGACTTGAAGATCGCGATCAGCATGCTCATCAGAAGTATGTTCACCACCAGCAGGAAGAAGGTCATCAGAACAGGTGGGATCCAGAATCCCGGCACACACGTATCTCCGAACGTGCTGTTTGTTATTGGCACTCCTCTTTCCAGATGAGCGTCCCAAGCTGAAACGCGAATTCAGATGACTCTCGGCTCCAGACTGATGGCACATTTCAGAAAAAGACGTTAACGTTGACGTTTGCCGCCCGGTGTACACAGAAACCCAATACCCTCCCAACTGCCGAGAGAATCGCAAGCCATTCCCAGGCTTGAGCGTGCACTGAAAGACAAACGGCTCTTAGCACTACACCCAAGAAAGGACGCTGGACATGCGCACACCACTGATTTCGAAATCCAGTCACTACAGCCAATTGTCCCCAGCATTGCAGCACAACGCGTCTATCACAAATAATAAGGCTTGACGAGCGAGCTCGGTGGATCTCATTGGGATGCTCTAGACATCGTAGTGGTACAGGCGTAGCGGAAGCGCTTTCAGTGAGTGTCTGCCGTACGCGCATGTACGCAGTTAACTGGTCTCAAAGCTGCCCTGCACGTCGAATCTAACCAGGGAAGGGTCTCACCAGGATACTATCTCAACGGTAGGTCGGAACGGCGCAAGTGTTGTAAATGGGCAGAACCGCCTCTCCCTGGGAAGTAACAAACTGCAGGTATCTCGACCCCAATACAACTCTGCGCAAAGGTAGGGGCGACGGAAGTCGCCTATTGGCGCCCTGTTGATTCACGTGCTCCACAGCTGACGGGCGCGCGCGGGATGAGGGCTGGTATCGCGAATCGGCGCAGTGCACAGGCGGGGTAGTAGGGAAGAGCTCGGGCTCGTGAGCGGGGGGTCGGGGATTTGGAACCCGCAGGCTGTGTTTCTTTTGCACTTTTGAAAAATCCATGTTTATCATATAGGTAATCCACCTAGGGGTATTATAGTGTGTTATAGAGCATGTTTACATATAACATACCACCATACTGTTAACAATGGTGGTCCAGGCAGGGTCACCGATTTCGCTGAAACGTCGTCTAGGGGGGTTATTTGGGGTGCTGATCACGAATCTGATATCCATTCTTCACGATTCGGCTGGATAATATAAATACAGGAAGGCACAGGATTACATTCCTAAAATTTCAGATGGTGACGGCAGGTAGGAGACAGAATCGTGAAAAACGGATATCAGATTCGTGATCAGCACCCCCAATAACCCCCTAGACGACGTTTCAGCGAAATCGGTGACCCTGCCTGGACCACCATTGTTAACAGTATGGGTGGTATGTTATATGTAAACATGCTCTATAACACACTATAATACCCCTAGGTGGATTACCTATATGATAAACATGGATTTTGCAAAAGTGCAAGAGAAACACAGTCTGCGGGATCCAAACCCCCCCCCCCACCCCTCGCTCACGAGCCCGAGCTCTTCCCCACTACGCCACCTGTGCACTGCGCCGATCCGCGATACCAGCCCTCATCCCGCGCGCGCCCGTCAGCTGTGGAGCACGTGAATGAACAGGGCGCCAACAGGCACTTCCGTCGCCCCTAACTTTGCGCAGAGTTGTATTGGGGTCGAGATACCTGCAGTTTATTACTTCCCAGGGAGAGGCGGTTCTGCCCATATACAACGCTTGCGCCGTTCCGACCTACCGTTGAGATAGTATCCTGGTCAGGCGTATGTCTGAATGGATGAAATGGATATTTCTGCGAGAATCTCCACCCTTCATATAATAGAAAAACATGCTCCGTTTTTGCTGAGTCCTTGAACCAAACGAGCTAGGTTGGTTATGACCTTCACAGCCCTGGTCACCCCAAGTTAACTGCTGCAACCTACCTCCTGCTGTAACCTACAGTTTAAATCAGCTTACAACGGTCACCGTTTAACATTCGCTGAAAACACAAAACATTGCATAATACAAGTGAAGCACAGCTCACAGTAAACCCTCATTTGACAATTTAGAGTGAAATAAATATGTAGGAAGTGTGCAGGAAGTAAGCTGATTTAAACTGCCATTAAGGCACTATTGTACTTTCATCACGACTCCAGAGGTCAAAAGAGGTCGAACAAAAATTTCCCCCAAACCTCGCTCAGGGTTTTTTTGAGGTGATGGCCACGATTCTGACATCCGTTTGTGAAATTTCGGCAGATTACGGTAGGCTGCAGCATTTACGGGTGACCTGTCGAGGTCATAATCACCGATTTCGCCCAAACCTCTCTCAGGGGTTTTGTTTGGGATGCTGACCATGAATCTGACATCCGTTTTTCGTATTACGCTGGAGTACGGTAAGTCACAGTAGGTAGGGGTAACTGAAGATCAGGTCATGGTCACGTTTTCGCCCAAAATTCGTCTATGAAGGTTATTTGGGGTGCTGATTACGAATCTAACCCTTATTTAACAATTTGGAGTAAAATAAGTGTGTAGGAGAAAAAGAGCAAAATGGCAAAGAAGGAAGCGGTCAGAAAAAACGCAAAAGTGCTGCATAGCACTGGAGTCGAGCATCTGGTCTAGCACCTGTGAAGCAGCCTCGCGCCCTGCTGAGGCCCCGATTGGCCGGAGCCTTTCGCTTGCGCCTACTATATGAAGGATGGAGATTCTGGCAGTACTATCCATTTTCTCAGTTCAGACATACGCCTGAGACCCTTCCCTAGGATCTTGGGCGCAAGTTAGGGCCTGTTCATAGTCCGCGACGGAAGAGACGGCAGCGGCGAGAGCGACAGCAACGCCCGAAAATCATAGACCGGCGGAAAGAGCGGCGAGAGCGACTGCAGGACGTAGTGCACACAACTACACAACCCTTGGGAAAAGTCTGTCAAGCTAAAACCAGCTAAGGATGCTTTCTGAATGATCTGAATGACAGATTGGACTAAATGAGAAATTTGCACATTTCGAGACCTTCCAACCTTTAGTATCGGCAAATTACGCGCTCTAAAGCTATCTTCCGGTCTTGTCTGTCACTAGGATCTATGAATAGGCGACTTAGCGACGCCACCGACGAGAGCGACAGCGACCGACTATAAAGAGATTTTACGGACACCGCTAAATTTTGATCGATCTGTATATTTTGCGCGTGCGAGCTCGCGTACCATGAAGTCCCTTGGGCGCCTCGCACCTACAGTAAGAGAACGCTAAGGAGAACCCCAACCCCCCAATGAAACGGCCTCGCACACAGCTTCGACACCGTTTGTCGTCGAAGCCTGTTTGGCACTCCGGAGCCAATTCCATCGCTTAACGCATAGCTCACGAGCACTATTCCAAACTCTATCCGAAAGACCAACCTTCATCTCCACAGTTGTCAATCTCATCGGCGTATACCTCACCATACAACATGAAGTAGGGCTTGTAGAATATATTTCGGACCTAAACACAGAGCAATAGACGGTGGACAAAGTGCCCAACAGCACCTGTCACTTATGTACTGACAAAAGTTTAACAGCAAGAACACGCGCAGGTTACCTACGCGATCAAACACCCGCTGAACTCTGTTCGCTCACCGCCCGCAGCTCAACATACGTTTATTTACCAGCTTTGAAGGGAACTGGACACTGTTTTATCGCTGGCGCGAGAGTACTGAAACCAAATTTGGGCACACAGCATCTATGCGCCCTCTACACCGGAATCTTTCCCCACTGGTGCCTCACTACATATTGAGGACGTCTGCTGCAGGAAACGCTCACTGGCCTATTATCCCCGAAGGGGAACCTTGCAGATCTGGAAGCTGTTGCTGTTCGACGATCTCAAATTTATAGACACGATTTGCCTTGGGTTCACCGAATGGAACTAGGCACCAATCGTAACATACGGGGCGCACACTACAACTGACAGTCAAAGCTTACCAACAGCCAGTGCCAGTCCTCATTAGGGAACGTGATTGACTGACGAGCTAGCCCGAACGCCAACAACGATACCACAAGCATTACTATTATGTACGACATGTTCAAGATCTGAAAAGAGAGTTGGTGCTAGCTTGGCAAGTAATAACAATTCGCACGCTTTACCCACCATTTTTCCGGCCATCGTGATGTAGGGTCCAAGACGTGGATGGACGCTCATGTAATCAAGCAGCTTCATCGTCCACAGCACAGAGTTGCAGGCGAGAATCACACGACCCGTCGATAGCACCCTTAAAGCAACCCAGTCAGCTCCCGGAGGCGAAAGAGGAACTCTTAGGAGTCTGCACTAACCCGAATGTACGCATTCCAAATCCAACTATGAACGAAATGACAGCTATGGTGGTGACCGTGTTCCAGTAGTTGTAGAAGAAATACTTCAACTTCTGGCCCAGCGGTTGCATTTCCGACATCAGGAACTGAAACCGCAATGACTGCCAAAGCGAGTTTTCGTGACATCTGCTCCAATTAGAGGCTAGCCGCACAGGAACAAACAGAAGCAAAAGAGAGATCAAGATATCCATCAAGATACGACATAACTTGTAACTGACTTCTCAGCGCTTTCAGCTAAGGCGGGAGATACGGAAGAGTGTGGTATAGGTCGAGATTAAGAAGGCAATTGAAGAAAAAACAGCTTAGCAGTGCCACAAACCTTTCTGAAGTGCTCCATTCCAAATGCGATAACGTAGGCGAACAACACCCACTCCAACCAAGTTGGTTTTGGAGGAGTTCGTATGAGCAGAACGTAGGTGAACGCAGCAAGGAACAGGCAAAATGATAAGGTCCACGCCCAGAAGGTGGTTATCGGGGCCGTGTAGAACTCGTACAGACGGCGCCGAATTTTGAGGGGCCGCTGAATTCGGAGACTTCGTTAACACGAATAGGAGGGCTAGCAAGCGCGTTACCATTCGCGGTAGATTCGCTCCCACGGTCATCAGGAACCCGGGCCGGGCGTTGAAGGGATCATCGCTTTGTTTGGTGACAGCGATCGGATCGTGGTTTCGGGACAGCGCGCCTGGAAGGATGGCTGTTGCGTATGGAACGCGAGAATGCTACTCCTCACTCACTCTTAGATCCATAGAGAGACGGCTTCCGCATCGAATCTATCGGTAAAATGCCGTTGTGGCGATAGGAGGGATGACGGGTGCGCTTCTTGTAGAAATGCGGAGGTGTGGGTGAAGTTGTACCATGAACGGACGAACCTGAAGAAGTGGGCGTGAGAGAACAGCAAGCCCATAGTGAGCACAAGCAGAAGTGCATAGGCCAACCTTGGAACGTACCATATTCGGCACGGTCTGGCTTTCCAGCCTCGCTGGGTTCCGTGTCTCTGCTCTCTCTGCACTGCTTCTTCCGGCGTCTACTGTGGAACAGCTGAACCAACACCAATATAAAGGTGCTCGCACTCAAGCACCTCACTAAAAAAAGGCTAAAAGGGTCCATTATTGCGGGCAGTCTTACCACCACTGTTCTACCACACTTCAGTGATTCCTATAATCATAGCATTCGCAAGATGGTCCAAGCAAAGAGAAAATGATTAACCACAACAACGTAACCCATATGGAACCCAAAAACTACATGAACACTAACTATCGCTTGGGTTAGCTCTTCTCCAAGCCTAGCCAACATCTACACTGACATACCTAGCAGTGCAACTGCACTTTCCAAGCGCCACTCAACGCAAGCCATAAGAAGCACCCAGGTTTCAATATCCAACGTTGTCGCCGAACACATTCACAAAAAGTACGCTTGGCGTTGGTGGACTAGGCGTCAGACAGACGCGATTAGGAAATGCACTTGAAAGCGAATTCACAATTCGATTTCGCCCCCGGGATCAAACAGTTGGTAAAATACCAGTAATTTGATTTATTGGAGGATTCTTGAAAGGGTGAGGAAATGGGGTACTGGTTATGGAAAGATTTGACTTCACCGTAAGCGGATCTCTCTTTGGGATGCGCCACGCATCACACTTGCAGCAGACACCGTGGAGACAATTTGAATGCGTATAGACTTGCGGCTGGCAACCGATAGAAAGGACGTTGCTCTATCCTCCAAAGACAATTGGACCAATTTAGCCGCCACGTAGAGATGGAAGGTTTGGTTGGTCGTGACGGGATCCGAAGTTTCAATGAATTAGAGGGGTACACCATAACACAGTACCTCCTTTGAATGCTCTGCCTTGCCTAGTCGACAGTAATAACACTAACCTCCCCTGCAACAGCAATATGTCGCTGTTCATCAGCAGAAACCAGTCGTTTATTTTAAATCTCAAAATTTATGAAAAAGATTACTAAAAAGATTACTGTCAAGATTACTACGTACATATAGCTAACAGCTCTCGCGCGCCGTTTATCTTCTCTTCCAAGAGCCTCAGGAGGTATTCTACTAGGTGCGGCGCATGCGGGGGATGGTCAGGTGCAGTCGGCTGGAGCTGACAAGGAGAGCCTCCAAAGTGGCGGTGAGCTTTTGCGATGCAGTGTTTACGGGATGTAGGGTCCCGCGTGAGGAGTCCAAAACCGTAGTTAATTTTTTCCGAATGCTCTTCCAAAGTCGAGAAAAAAGGCATATGGGAGCGTGAGCGCGAAGTTCATCATGCCCTGCTGCCACCCAACTGAATGTGGTTGGCCGGCGCAGTGAATAGGGATGTGGCCTCTCGGCCGCACCTATTACGGTTCGACCCCCGGTTTCGCCATAGTTTTTGCACACGTAGGGTCGTTATGATTATGTGCTTGCGTGACCACAGGAGTCAATTTGTACACGATTAATGCTTTTAGTAAGTAAATGTAGCCCTTTTATGCTTTCATTTGAGTTACCTCTTAATGGAACGTGCTTGCACTGTATCATATCAACAACGACACTGTAAATGCACACATACACGCTCCAGGGGATAGTTCTTGAAGTTGGTTTGATACCGGTAAACACTTAACACTTACTAAAAGCATTAATCGTGTGAAAATTGACTCCTGTGATTACGTAAGCACATAATAATAATGACTCGATGTGTTCAAAAACTGGGGTGAGGGACGTTCTGCCTGAAACCGGCGCAGGCAAAGACGCGGGAGCCTGTGGAGCCAATTAGCGCCGACTCGCGCCGTGACACTCGCCGCTTCGCACTCAGCTAGACAGCCCTCGTTGCGGAGGCGATGCTGACTCAGCCAACCACGAGAGCCTGTAGGTCGACCAGATTTGGTGTGATTACGATCGATAGAGGGATAGGAGGCTCAGACGGCTTGCATTGGCAGTCCAGAAACTCGGATTAATCTGAACCCTATCATCTCCTATATTAGAATTTCGAGCTCTATCGAATGAGCCAAGAAAGAATCTTGCCTCAGTAACCCTTACAACAATTTTTTTTCAGGCTCTGTTTAACTTTCGTTAAATATCAGATTTCATTTCTATCAGAATTAACTACGAGGCATCCTTTCAGGCTACTGATGAGAACGCTACCATCGTTAAATGATATTTTGCGAAAGTTAAACAGAGCCTGAAAAAAAAAATTGTTGTAAGGGTTACTGAGGCAAGATTCTTTCCTGGCTCATTCGAGCTGGAAATTCTAATACAGGAGATGGTAGGGTTCAGATCAATCCCAATTTCTGGACTGCTAATGCAAGCCGTCTGAGCCTCCTATCCCTCTATCGATTGTAGTCACTCCAAATCTGGTCGACCTACAGGCTTCCGTGGTCGGCCGGGCCAGCATCGCCTAAGCGGCGAGGGCTGTCTGGCTGAGTGCGGAGCGGTGAGTGTCACGGCGCGAGTCGGCGCTAATTGGCTCCGCAGGCACTGACCCGCGCCTTTGCCCGCGCCGCTTTTCAGGCAAAATGTCCCCCTCCCCAAAAACTGTGGCGACACCGAGGGTCGAACCGTAAAACCCACTCGGTGCTGCCGAGAGGCAACATCGCTATCCACTGCGCCAGCCGACCACATTAGGTTGGGTGGCAGCAGGGCATGATGAACTTCGCGCTCACGCTTCCACACGCGTTTTTCGACCACAGAAGAGCATTTCGAATAAATTAACTTCGGCTTTGGACTCCCCACACGGGACCATACATCCTGTAAGAACAGCATCACAGAAGCACACCGCCACTTTGGAGGCTTTTCTTGTGAGAATCTCACTCGCATCGTAAAGCACACCTCAATATTCGTGTTCAGACACCATCCATCTCTGTAGCGTCGATGAATTACTACTTATCCCTGTACACAAAGAATGAGAGACTAACTTCATTGTTTCTTTAACGAAGACCTCCTTATATGTAGATCAAAAAGGGTGCTCTCACGTTGTCGCCTAAATGTAGAACGCGTGGCGCATCCCAAGCAGTGAAATAGTTTCGATTTCCGTTCTATGTATAAGAAGAGCTACCGCTACTGTGCGATGAGAAACGGACCATCGCCGATAAAATTCTTGTACACGCTTTAGACCGATTTGGACGGAAAAGTTGCCGCTGCTTCTCCCTGCTCACAAACATCTACTCAAAATTTTCCCCACAATTCGTGCTTAGTTTTTTGAAACTGTTTTGTTTTTATTTATTATGTTTGTTTTTGTTTTGCTGAAAGTTCGAACGAAGCGAGCAAACACCATTCCAGCAGCGGCCTTGGGCTCTGCGCTCAGCCACTCACGCCGCCGCCAAAGAGACGTCAACTAAGAGACGAACCGAGGCGATGTTCAGTGATTGAACGCTCCCGTGCGACACGCGCCGACTTCGCTTCTGATCCTTGTCTGCGTCCATCTGAACGAGTCATTCAGATATAGGAAGCACCGGAATATTCATGAAGAACAGAGTACTGAGAAAGCAGTACCTTCTCCTCCTCCTCTTCGTCCTCAAAGCAACTGCTGCTGCTCGACTCCTCTGAACTGGAGCTCGAGCTCGACGAACTGCTGCTCTCATTAAGGTCATGCTCATGTTCTGCTGCAGTCTGAACATCATAGGAGGCATTGACAGATTGCGGTTGGGGCGTAGCCAGGGGGTCACCTGAGGTTGATTGAGCAGCTCCTCTCGAGTTTTGAACTCCAGCATGAATATCGATATTGGAAACAGCAATCCGCATAGAACTTTCAAATTGGAGTGGCTGAAATGGTTGATTTAGCTGCAAGAACGGGTGGGACTCGACTGTGTATGCAAGACCGTTTTCAACCTTCTAATTCGCAATCCTCCATGCCACAGATCTGCGAGAAGAATTTGGCAGCTGAAAAACCATCACATACGGATAATGAAGACAATGAAGAAGTACGAATTTCTCGAATGGGTGTACCATGGATGAGCAAGGAACTGCTTGTTGTTGACAATCACGGCTAAGGACAGGCAGGTTTGACAGCCCCAGTTGGACAGCTCGTAGGTCAGGAGCTAAACGATGACGCTGAGCTACCAAGCGAGTCCCTCCTAACCATTAGGGAACTTACTTGGAGAGTTTGCGCATCATCCTGATGATAGCAGTGCTCCAGAAGTTCCAAAGAAAGCACTCGAAACTCTCTGAAAAGGGGCACTCAGTGAATTGGAACGCTCCGAGCCACCCTGACGAGAACACGTACTCGGCGTATTTCTTGAGCTCGTCGCATATCTCAACCTCCAGGTAGTCCTCAGCAGCTTCTGTCGCAAGGCTTTTGTACAGGCGACAGGCGACAAGAGCCTGAATACACAAAACCCGTATTGCGTCGAGAAAGAAGAAGGAGTGCTGCAGGAACTCGCTGAGTACCTTCGCCAACGCTTCTTCTCCGTGCTGCCAAAGGCACATGGCCATCTCCTGCCTCTTCGTGAGAACAGCCCACAGCAGCAGCTCACTGAAGGGGTATCGAAACTCGTACTCTTTCAGGCGAGGGTTGTCGGAACCTCCGGTGTTGGAAAGGTCTGAAAATCGCGGTGATGCTTAATACTAGTCCTTCTAAAGAGGTAAGGAGAACTGACCATCGTCCAGTTCGCTGCAACACTCTCGAGAGTCACCTATGTTCGTCTGTCGCATTACCATTGGATTCTGAAGAAAACGTGAGGATGATTAAGGACAAAACAACAGATTACGAAACCCATTGAACCTGAATAACTGGTTGGACTAGATCTCGGAGTGAAAGAATTTCTGCTCAAAAGCTTCAGTACTTTGTAGAGATTACGCTAAGACCCTCTGCAGGTGATGTAGCCGCGCGGCACTTACCAACATGACACAATAAAGAGGGCATGAGGTGCATAGACTAGGAAATCAGCCTCCCATTCTTGATATTTTATACTATGTCCTGACATTCGAGCAAAAAAATTTTGGCACGTCAACTGTCATGATTGCTCTGTGTCCATGCCCACGAAATTTTACTTGATTGCTAATAACAATGCCTAATAATGGTTTTAACCCAGTACTCTAAGGCTCGAAACGCAAGCCTAATAAAAGCTCAATACCAATTTTGGTTGACAGCTGAGAAGAACTTGCGGAAGATTTATTGATGCATTTATTTTTTACTACACCTGAAGCGTGTCTTTAAGACAGAACAAAAGAAGATGACAGTTTCAGTCAAACAGCAAAGCCTGGCACCAGAGAAGCGACATTAACAAAATAGAGTAGAAGTGTGGATAGCACTAAGAACTGCAACTAGATAGGCGACTTTTCATCTGCAGGTGCTCAGCAGAGCCGGTGCAGAGCACTAAAAAAACTGCGTACTTTAAAAAAAAGAAAGTAATGTAGAATAACTGGTATAATACTATGTCTAATTATTTTAAATTAGGCTTACGCAATCTTGGCAGTGTTAAGAGCCGGTATTAATAATGCCAAGATTCATGTAAGTCGGACTTCAACAATGAAAATACCATTCATTCGAAGTATGTACATTCTGGAGATGAGAAATACAGTTTTTTTTACAAGTCGTTGCACCGAAGCCCTATTTCAGCGACAATTTCGATTTCCTCGAATTAAATACAAGGCTTTCACCTACAATTAATACTTCAAGTTGAAACTAAAAAACGTTTTTCACAAAGGAAACTTTATTCGAAAAGGTTTCAAAAAATAGGGCAAGTAGACAATTGTCGAGAGCACCATAATAGACCATTCACCAGCATATTAGATAGAAAAATAAAGGACAGCCTTAATCAATCCCTTTATAGAATGAGCCACGCAGTAAATTCATTCATTTACTTAATTCTTTATTAACCTTTAGTATGATCCGTCCTTACGTTTTCTTTAATTTTGAAATACCTCAGCAAAAGTTCTTTGATGATAGGACGTGGCAGCTCAAAGTTTGCTTATTTACTTAAAGCTGTTGCTCCAAATGAAGTTTCAGCTAGCCCATGTGCAAAAATCTTCCATCAACACTTCGTGTAAATGAGATTTATGGCCCAACTAGTCAAGTAAATATTACAGCAGACTGGACACGCATGCCGCGACTTCAACACCAAACATCTCCGTTTTCCTGCTCATTAAGACAAGCTGAAAAACTTCGATGTAGATAGAGGGTACAAACTGGAACAGTGCACATTCTTTGCGAGACCGAGTATGCAGGGTTAAGGACGGGAATTCACCGACGCGTGTCATGCGCTAAGCATTCTACTTCAGGAAGTATTTTATGCGTAGTCGGCGTATAAGATGAGTCTGTAGGAGCAGCTACTAAAAACCAAGTCTGGGTGTAGTCCTGGGTAGCGAAGACGACCAAAAGCTTTTTCCTCTACCACATCCCTAGATTTCGAGAGCCGTGGCCTACCACGTTATGAGGCCACCTAGGAAACCCCCTTGGGGACTGAGGATGGAGCACGGGAGGAAGAACAATTGCCCCACAGGGATTGGCCCTTCCTGGTTAGATCTGCACACATGTACCTAGGTCTGTGCTTTAGTGTTCTCTAAGAAGCGTGTTACCATATCGACAGTAAAGGAAGGTGGAAAACTTGAGTCCAACTAAAATCAACCCGTACTAAGTGCCTTCTGTCGGCAGCGGCTCTGTGCATATATTTGTCGCCGAGGAATCAAATAGGAATAAATTAAGCGACATTATCTACTTCGATTTTCTTCCACCTTTCGAAGCATAGCAACGTACAAGCCTCTTCACACTCTAACCATTCCACGACACCTAGTGTCCAGCACTTCACTTCGATATCATTCCGTCTCAAATCTCAGCTGAATGAAGATCCCTACATCTCTCCTGAAGGCAGATCTCCACAGAATGTGATTGGAGAGCGCTCGGCTTCCGCTGGCCGCAGCCACTCCCTCCGCAATTGGCTCCGCAGTGGATGGCGCCGGGTATCCGCCGAGGAATCCGCTTGGCTCCGTCGACTGGCGCGACATGGCACCGGATCCTCCGCGAGACCGTCCGCCGCTGCCGCCGCCAGTTGGACAGGTCTTGCCACCGTAACCCCGTCCCTGGAAACAGTGATCACTTCGTCGGAAACGTTGATTGAGCACCAAAATGCATGCCGAGGCATCACGTACCCTGAATTTCTTCATGAAAGCGCTGTATTTCGAACGGAACTCTGACGTTGTGTATGATGACTTGTATGCATTACCCATCAATTTCTCGACTACGAGTCCTATGTGTGGGAGTCTGAAAACGAAAACGTCCTCTCAAAACGAAGAATGAATGAGGTGAACCAGACAATCAATTCGGAGAGAATACTCACTTGTACCGATAACCTTGTCGCACTTTGACCACATCTCTCACTATGTAGTACAAAGTGTTCGGTGGTCCTTTGTCCTGGAAGATGAACGTTTGCGAAAAAATGTTATAGCTGCTCGCATAGGAGAGGCAATGAGAGGCAGCCAAGGCTAAACAGCACCGAATGTAGATAGAAAAAGGACCCACAGTGTTGTAAAGCTCTTCCAGTCGTCCAATAGTAAGGAATCGCTGCATATTCACACCATTCTCCAGAAGAAGGCGGACGAAATCAACCCTGTCGTTGATCAGGGCCTCCATCATAGCACTATGCAGCGCTGCCTGGGGCCAATCCTGCAAGAAGAGCTGATATTTTTAGGCACCTCTCCGATGCAAATTTTCTTCCGAGCACTAGGGAAACACTGGCAGCAAAGGCAAATAAAATAAACCGTCGTTCAACTAACTTGTCCAGAGGTGAATATGTCCGAACGTGCAATATCCACGCGGCTCCAGGCCAACGCCAGTGCCAGCTGGTCAGCTGGGGACAGATTCTGGCCCTAAACAGTTCGATGAAGGATGTCCTCACATTCACAGGCACTGACAACAGAGAGCTACCTTCAGGAGCGCGCTGAGGATCGCATGGTCGACATCCTGCCCTCCCTTCTCTCCCAGACGGAACACGGTCATCTGAAGCGGAGAATTGAAATTGAAGCTTTGAATTACGCGCTCTGTCACAGGCGACCTGAACTGACCAAGTGTTTCTGCTGGGTGCACATGATCAACTCGGTGACGACTTTGTCAGCTGTAGCTCCCCCGCAGTCGAACACCCTCTGCACCAGTTCAGCAAGTTGGGGCCGAACACCGTCGGGAAACGACCTGAATACCGGAGAATCATCGTGCTTGGAACAGCACACCTGAGATGCCGACGGCACTCACCCATCTTCTCTGACCGTCTGATGAGCAAAGGCCAAAAGATCCGCTGCCCGACCGCTACCGTCGCATACAACGACTGGAACACGGGGAACACTAAAAAGCTCGAAATAGCTGCTTACATGACGTCGCAGTTGCAGCGTTTCAGGGCGACACTCTGAACTAAACTTCAACAAAGTTAATAACACTCGGTGTATATGTTCATATGCAAAATTAGGTATGAGAAATCAGTCAGAAACCGCAAAACAACACGAAGGTCCAATCCGGTTTCGGACCCAAAAATCAAGAATTAAAAGGAAAGTCATGTTTTCGTATGGAAAGGCAGTTCCGCGCTTTTCCGCTTGAGCCTTGTGGGGATCCGAAGGTAGAAGAATAACGAAAAAAGCACCGCTTCTCGAAGAAACGTAGAAGCACAGCATCAATTCAGTTATAAGTCTTTGGTAGTGGAGCAGCATGAGTTCTCCATACCCGCGCTTCACAAGATTTGTTCCCACTTACATAGGCAAAGCAGCTCTGGAGCTCCACTAGTGCAATGGTATCCGTCGCTCGCTAATGGGGCATTCAAGAGGAGCCGGCTCCCGTAGGCGTCTAAACGTTCATTCAGGCCCTATCTAAGCACACTGAACCCTCCCTCACTTCAGATCGGTAGCCGACGTGTCCAGGAAGACTTCTACACCGACGTGTCCATTGGTTGGCCATTAAATGCATCGAACGTAAAGGCAAAGCAAGCAAAAAGTGGTCAAACGATATCTGGTAGATGAACAACGCACGGTGCGTCCCAAAAAGAAACAGATGCACGTACAGTTGCTGTGCTCCGAATGGCTCGATACAGCAGAATGTCATTCATCAAAGTTATTACAAGCCTAGTGGTTTCGACCACAAAGCAGAGAGAGGGGAAGCTCCCACTGTCATTACGACTACATTTTATGATCACGATTTGACTCGAATATGAGCTTACCATGCCCTATTACAGTACTCGGGTAAAAAATTTGCAAGCCTGCCTGCACTGCCTAAAAGCACACAAATCTCGTGACCACGCTCATAACACAGGACAGGGCCTGACGCTATCCGTCAATTTTGACTCGTTCTCGTGGTGGTGGTCACTAACAGAAGTGGAGCTTCAGACACTGAGCATGCTGCTTCTGGTCTCACTAAGATAGGCCTAGGTATTTCCATTCCGGACTGTCTCGTTTTGTACGTTCACCGTGTATTCTGTGTTTTACCCAAATTCACTCGAGAGACTGGATTTCTCGCAGAACCCGCTGCCTTATTTATCGCCAAAGAAAGGACCTCAAGAATATCATAGTATCGATAGTTCGGAGAGGCGGGATCGGGATTAAGCCAGTAACGAGGATGAAAGGTTTACGGAGGCCAAAAATAGTCTGGGCTGTAGGGGGAACACTTCCAAGAGGGTCGATTGGTCATACCGAGTTCTCAAAAGCGAATTAGCCCGCTATGTTCAGATTCACCGAGAGTCGAATGGTGCGACAAGAGTTACTACATAATAGATGCTGCTCACTTGGTTACATAGTCCAAGACCGATCTGATGGTACAACTGCCACCCTCGAGGATCACACAGACAACAGGCACGCTTCGCGATCCACCAGAAATCTTCTGCTTTTGGGCGATGTACGTCTCCAGCCGTTTCCTGAGAATCACCTCGGCACCATACCTGAAAAGAAGCCGAATTAGATGGGAGATGTAAAGCAACTTTTAAGAGTGTGAAGAGGATATTAGAATTCAAATGCGCAAAGTACGCAAAAGAGACACAACTTAGCTCTAAAGATATTGAAGAACAAAAAGAATACACACGAAACTGGTCGAAGTTCGAGTGCTGCACACTCGGTGAACAACATCCCAAAAACACGGCGACCGATGTTATCCCGAAGAAGGGTTACCTGCCAACACTGCCGTTGTCCACCAGCAAGAAGTACGAGTGACGGTTGTTCAAGGCCGTGAATCTGGTCTTGCTCGAGAACGGATAGTACGGCACGCAAACATCCTAAAAATGAAAACACCCACTTCAGGGAACACTCAATACATAGTCGATTTCTGGTCATCAGGGCTGTGTCGACCATGAACTTCCAACTGACTGAAAGTACAGAGATCGCATAGAGCTCGCTCACCTCCCCCACAAGCTCGTCCCTTTTCTTGAGTAATCCCCACGGCGAGATTCCGATGCACACCACCTTATTTCGAGATATCGAACTCGCACCTGTAATAAGCCACTGTAAATCTACAATACTGCTATTGGGTAGCAGGAAGGAAAGGCACACCTGCACTTATATACCAGATTCACAATTATAAAAAGGGCTCATAACTATAATAGTAGTAGGAATTTAAGAAATATTAGGATTCCACCCAGATATAAAATTCTCATTTCCTCAGTCCTCTACGTGACGACAGCCTAAAATGCTTCGATAGCGTTCGTTGAAAGGGTTAAGGTCCAACATAACTACACCTCGCATCTTAAGTTTGGGGAGCCCAGGACTTGTACCTGACCAAATGCAGATCACCTATATGCCCATTTTCTTAGAACTTCCGTTCTCTTTTTCAAGACTGCAATGACAATACAGAGAATCGCTGATGAATCGATCAAATCGAGATTTACCCCTGGTGCAGACATGCTTGACGTATTAGCAACTACGAATTCATGGAGAACGGCCACACGCTAGGATAATCACGCTTGAAACGCCTACCCTCAAAGGCGGCTGCGACATGACGTACGACACCCGTGTCCACACCGCTGGTGATAATCCAGGCACCAGTCGTCGTTGCTGCCCTCAGGAGACCTTTCCGAAAGACACGCGCCAGCTTGGGTTGGAGGCTGGAAAGAGGAACGCTTGAAGTCATAGTTGGGCGGAAAGCACGGAGCAGTCACCGACTCAAAGTTGTTTGTTCCACCGTGCACAGTGATGATGAGTTTTGGCGGAGCGATCTGCCATACCTGGAATACGCTACTCTCCTACTGCTTGCTACTTCATACCAACGAGAGGGCAACTCACCTCCTCGAACATGGACATAATGAGGGCCGGGTCGGAGTCAAACGCGAGTCGGAGGTACTGCGCCTTGTGCGGGTGAGGACCTCCTGGAAGACCACCACGATAGAAACAAGGCATCCCTCGAGGTTTGCAATGGCTAATCTTATATACCAGGCTGTCCAATAATTCTTGTCCGAAAATTTCACCATTTTTAATTTTTCAACTTTGTTGAAAAACAAGTCTAATCAACAATATAATCACCACAGTTATCCACAACAGTGGCACATCGAGGCAGGTCGCCGATGCCCTTCGCCCAGAACTCTGAGGGCTGCGACTCGAAGAAGTCCGCGATGTCGGATTTGAGGTTGTCGTAGTTGGTGAATTTTCTTCCGGCCAAATGGTGCTTCAGCGGGCGGAACAAGTGGTAGTCGGAGGGGTCGAGGTCCGGGGAATACGGCGGATGGGTAACCGTCTCCCAGCCGAGCGTTGCCAACCTCTGCTGGATCTCCTTCGCGACGTGGGGGCGCGTTGTCGTGCAGCAGGTGGACCGAGGCCCGTCGGGGAGACTCTTCTCGGATGGCGGCGGCTAGTTTCTCGAGCTGATCGGTGTAGATGGAGGCGGTGACCGTCCTGCCCTGCGGGAGCAGCTCGAAGTACAGCATGCCCTTGGCATGAGCAGCAGAGCATGATCTTCAGCGGGTGTTCCCTGTCCTCGAGGCTCGTGTCGCCGCTCTCGAAACGATTGAACCAGCGCCTGACTGTGCGTTGGGACGCTGCATCCTCCTTGCACGCTCTGCAGATGTTGCCGACCGCGGTGCCCGTGTCGTAGCCCAGCAGCCACTCGTAGTACACGAACGTACGAATTCGACCTGGGTCCATTTTAGCTTGTACTGGCAGCTAGACGCGGCGACTGCGCCTTATATACCCCTAGCGTGGAACTCTGGAGAACCTTCTAGAAGGCTTTTACACTTGCCTGATATTATAACACTTCTAAGGAAAATTATAGAATTTTGAAAAATTTCGGACAGGAATTATTGGACAGCCTGGTAGTTAGAAATGCTGCAGATCTAAGCGACCACCTTGAAATTCGATAGTTCCGAACGCGTTTGTTGGCAGGCAGATGGTGTGCTTCCGCAAACTCCATCGTTCACCAAGTTTTCCCGTCCTTCGCCCCTAAACAGTTAAGGTTGAAGGCTGCTTCTCCCGCTATTACGGCAAAGCCGAACGCAGTACACAGACAGTGGTTCAAGCCATATGGCTTGTGCTAAACTCATTCACTTTCGATTTGTCAATTGAATTCTTCTACAAAAGAACCATTGCCAAATCAGTTGACTAAATTGGTTACATGCGGCTTTTGAGGACCAAATTGGTTACATGCGGCTTTTAAACAAGAAGGGGCCACTTTTCCACTCCACAAGTGCGAAGCACAACCATTCTTAAATGCGCTTGAAAAAGCAATGCTGGAAGACCGACCGTAATCGACAACAAGTAGGTGATGTTTTCCGGAGTCAAAATGAGTTTTTGTTAGAAATTTTACCTTGACTTTCTTTGAAAACTGAGCAACCGCTCACTGTGTGCCCCAAGAAAATGAGTACATTGTTCAAATGTTCATAAGAATTCTTAGTTTTTTATTTGCATGAATGTTCTCAAGCACTTCGAAAAATGGAGGAAATTTTTTTTTCTGACGTCTTATGCAAAAAGATTGCGTCTTGCACTCGTCCGGCATGTCATTTTCCTATTCTGATTGGTACTGTGAAGGCTGCTAACGTGAACCAGGAGCAATGTTTCTTTGCAACATTTTGTGTTGTACCGTCGATTATTGCTTTTACGTACAACAAATTTTTAGCTATCTGTCAAGCAAAAAACGTGACTGCTAGGCGCATGCCGCCCATACGATATACCGAACATGATTTCTTTTCAGTACTTCAAAATAAACTAGGAAAAATCCCGCAGCAAAGACAGCAAGGATTTTATGAACATACTGTATAATATTTATTCTTGGGCATACACTGCAGGTTGAAAAACGATCATTTTATTCGAAAAGAGTGATTTTTTGAGTTTGATCTGAAGTGTGAACGGTGTAAAAATGAGAAAAGCGATTATACACTGAACCTCGCCGTTACAATTTTTGAAGGCAGAAACATTCGACATCGGATCGCAAGTTGTCTGCTCCGCTCTATGACGGAATTTATCAGGCCCGACAGCCATTATCTTCAAGCCTTTCCCTCATTGTGACGTAAGCAAAAAATGTACGAGCAACAGAACCTTGCACAGAACTCAAACGAAGAAAAACACTCGTTCAGCTACTATTACGGAGTTCTAGCAGTGGCTTACCCTAAGGCGGGGTTGGACGATCTCTATCTGGTCGTCAGTCGCATTTGGATCGCTCCCCGGCTCTCGTCTCTTCTGAACGTAGTCGCTTCCATGGTGATTCAGAAACGAAATTGTCAGCGACGGAATGTCTATGTGCGCGGAACGCAGACGACCACAACCACATCTGAAACCGTCGTCTTAAGAAGCGGTGCAGTTCCGCGTCTCAATTTCTTTGCTGGCACATAGGGCGCTGCACAGTTCCTCACTGAATAACAATTACTGCGTCCTGTATGACTAGTGAGTCAACGCGGATTGTAAAGACGGTCTGTGTTAGTTTAACTCCTAAGACGCGAACAAGACGACCGGTGAAAATGTTCGCTCTGTTATTTTGCAGCAATCATGGAACACTGTTACGTGCACCCGATACCAGGTTCTTGGTTCGGACTTCCTCAGGCCAAGCAAACCTTCCATCCATCCGGGGCCGGTGTAGTGATACCAGTCTTGTCTGGGAAGAATAGCGGAGCTGACTTGTTGATCGGTCGGCCACCGCAAGTCAAATGTATAGGCCAAATATGCATTCCGATCGCCTCCACGACATCCGACAAGTAGAATGCATGCGTGGCGCATCCCAACAAGGGTTGAGTAACGCCGTTCCTTTATTATATATAGGGGGATACCTTATCATGAAACAGAATCTTTCGTCTCAAGGACTAACCTAGGATGAACAGAAATCCAAAATAAAAATGACAGCCTCCTAAATACAAGCTTCCGCCCTGCTTTTACGTCGAACTGCTTTGCACTTGATTGGATGTTTCTATCAAAACACGAAAAGAAAAAGCGTTGGAACGGATACGTTACCGCTCGCATCGCCGAGACGAGCTGGGAAGCTCATAATACTCAGCTATTTCGCTCGGAAGGATAACTTTGGAAGAAAGGCTTTTCGAGACTGATTCAGAATTTCTTAAGCTTTAAAGAAGGCCGATCCTTCGAAACGTTAGTGAAATGGCGAACCGCGTCAATTTTAACATACGCAGTTCGAAGAAACACTGAGCTGAGCGATCGAGACCCATGGGGTGACTCACGGTAGTGAATGTCATGTGAAACTGGACTGAAGAGTATGTTATTTTTCGCATCCATCACTATTGTCTAGCGGCGTCATGACAGTCTTCGACACCCGAGACGACACCGTAGCACTATGTATCAACGACGAATCGACGAAGGTTTTTCTAGGTGAGGCGTGTTCAGGAAGAAATCACAAACCGATCAAGAAACAAGGGCAATTCCTTGCAGCCAAAACACGTACCTGTCTATGTCTACGCCCTAGGTCTTATGACATTATATCCTTCTAATTTGATTTCATAATGGCGCGAGACGCAAACCACCTTAATCCATTTCGTTTTTCGTTTGTCCATTTTTTTTCCAAATTGATGCGAAAATATAAGAATAAAATGAAGATAACATCGAAATCACAATGAATTCAAGAGATTCGTGAGACTTGATGCAACATTTAGACCTCGATCGCGGATACAATTCACCGCTGTTGGGAGTCAATTGTTCGCAAAATGGTCGACGCAGCATAATGAAGAACGAAGAGCTTGGAAGAAGGTGGGAGACACTTAGTCGCGAGTCGATTCGAATCCACATTTGAAGCCTACACAACTACAGCAACACTTCACTCCGTCAGTTTTACTTGCACAACCCCTTCGCTCAAGAATTCAACAGAAACCTGATGTGTACAAAATCCTCAGACGTCAAAGACGTGATGCGAGAATGAATATTGCGAAAGGTAAAAAATGAACTGGGTAGGAAAAAGGTAAACATTGAAATTGAATCACTCACTTCTCCGGATATTTATTGGTGGGAACGAATCGAGCGCACTCCCGTCGAGTGAACGTGTCTGTGATCCAATGAGCTCTGTTTAGGGACTGAAACACGGCCTCAATAATTTTTCGAGAGTGTCAGAAACAGAGAGCTCTTACCAAATCAGACTCCGAAAATCGCATCTGACTAAAGAGCGGAGGCAAAGGTGGGAATGACTCCTCGTGTGGCTCACTCAGTTTCCTCACGTTCGGCTGAAATTCTCAGAGCTTTAGTGCTGTTTGAACTTCCAATCCCTAAAGGATCGGGTTTTAGCATAGCGAAAGCCCCAGCGAATACCAGACACACCAATTGGTGTCGTCTTAGAGGTCAATGCCTCTGCGAAGTTACTCCGGTGTACAGGTTTGAGGGCTAAAATAACAACAACGTTCCCGTCGCCGATCATTCGCGCGATAGACACCCCGCAGGGGGAAGAATAAGTTCGAGTCCGACACTACATAAGAGAGACCCCTATGCAGTCGTTTCACAGCTCCCAATTAAGAGCGGAAGATACAGTTGGCAAGCGATTCCTGAAGGAAATTCATTGATCAGCGGAGGACGAACCCGGCGCCTTTGCGGTGAGTTTGAACAGAACAAAAGGGCAACATCGTTTGTCTCTCTTCAGCATACCGAAGACAACGCCGAAAAACGACGAAGAAACTGCTTCGATGTACAAAGTGGGTGAACAGCATTCTCAAGGAGAGAAATTCTCTGCAACCGGTGGGCACAAAACGCAGTGTGGAAATACAGAAGATTCCTATCTCGATCGCTCTCCTCACACACGGTCGCGCCCCACGCTGGGGAACGCAAAAACCGCCAACGACCGCGACTGTTTTTTAAACTTTTTCGCCTGAACAAGAGAAGTACTAGCACTGCAACAGCGACATACTGTCCTCTCAGTGAGATGCTGACGAGAGGTTACGATGAACAGAGTTTCCAGAGGTACCAATGACTAATCGTCCTAAAGCGCAAAAAACTAATCGCCCACCGCCCCACAGCCATGAAACGCGCCGTGACACTGACAAATATCCGCGGATTATCCGGCGCAATTGATAGAAGTACTCACTACCATAACGGCGGCCAAACAAAACGCATTACCGGCAATGGACGACGCGTCAGCAAATACGGATGGGGTGAGACGGAAAAATAAGACGCGTAACGGACTCTGTTCGAAGACCAAATACCAGCAGTTTAGGAGCGGAACTTACGCAAAGCACTCGCAAACAGTTCTTGACCGAGAAAACAGAGGACGTTGGCATCAGAGAAGCCGCGAGCAGCTGAGCCCGACCGACAGAATCGTCAAAGAGCTTTCATGATGATTCAAGCACACCAGCATCCATATCCAAAATCCACCTTTCCCAATACTTGCTGCAGGTCAGCTGTTGTTCACGCAACTTCCTACGATTCCGTTCGCATTGCAGATCACTGGGACGGAAATTCATCTGCGCTGCACAAAACAGCTGTCAAGGCTGCGCAGGGACACTTTCTATAGAAAAGAAAACAGTTCATACCATGTGCTCTTCTTCCCGAACCATGTCTTTCGACTCCGTGATGGCCAGCATGTCCCTCCAGTCGGTTGAATGGACATTTGGTGGAGGAATAGCGTAACCCAACAACGACCTGCCGCCTTTTCTTGGCCAGACGCCGCCTGTGAAGCTTCCTGAAAAAGTTTGTCGTCATCGAGTATACAAGAAACTGAGGCTTAAACACTTTACAAAATGACTCTAAGTAATACAGGGGAAACCGAAATGCGCTGTATTTCCGTCTAACCAATGCACCCAACGCCGTGTGTAAACTGTACATGTTTAGCTCATTTAGGTGCGAAGCAGAGTGCTGCTGCTGAAGGGGAACAGTTTTCTCGCAATTTTGAAACACAAAAACTGATTCAGATAAGGATTGCCTACGCAGTAAGGGGAAATAAAAATAAAAGACATCATACTGTTCCACACAACTTCTTCACCGTAGTCCGGTTTGGAACTATTTGATCTTCATATTCCATATTTCGGCTTCTGTTTGCTTGTTTCTTGCTCCTCTGGCTTCTGTTTACGGCGAAGGCTCTTCCCACATCATCACAGCAGTCCTGATGTAGGACAGGACGTAGCTTCGAGACGTTTAAGTACACTAAAGGTGTTCCATGCACTATAACGTGCATAGATAACACCAGGTAACCCATTCTTGGATAAGTGTAAAAAGGGATGAAAAAGTGAAAGGTCGCGCGAGTTTCTAAAACGGGTGGAGGTTGCTCTTTAGAAAGGCTACATAACTTCGTTGGTTCTAAACTGCTCTCTACCTGACTGTCTCAAATTGCTTCAATATTTTGACAACTGTCAGAGTTTTTGAGTTGTTCTCCTAACCTACTCAATACACAAGAAAAACAAATAAGATCATGAATTCGTTTTACATGGCGGGATCGACTCGGTTGCTATGCTGGCCTATTCTTCCGTTTCTATGAGCTACCGTATAAGCCTGATAAACTCTATTCCGTCGGCTCTTCTCGATTTGACCGAAGTTGATGTAGTTTTAGAGTTTCACAGAAGACGTGTTGTGGATCACTAAAGTTTTTTATGGTTGCTACGAGAACAAAACGGAGGCGCATGAACAAATGTCAAAATTAGAACGACACATAATCATTACTGTTCAGTAATTGGTGGACGATTCGCTTGCCGACTTGGTAGTAGCAGCCAGTGCCTTATCCTTCCCAGACAGGGCAACCTACCTTCCTCGAGGAAGTGGAGGGATCGAATGGTCATATCAGACAAGACCTAGGCCATGAATTTTGGAGAGCGCACGACAGCCGGGGCCTCCTTGAGGGTGCTACATGGCTTGACGCTTGATTGAGGGTGCCAGTGGCAAAAGCTCCGGATAATAGTCTCAGCACTTGGACCTGCCAAAACGGTTCGCTATCAAGAATTTGCAGAATTTGTCCGCAGTTCCGAATGAGATTATGAGTGACATTAAATAGGAGGCAGCTCATGCAGACTAATGCGCAAAGCCGGGGTATAACAGCCGGCAATCGCTATTTATCAGTGTATGCGCACACGCAGACTCATCCGAAACGAAAACAAACGCAGAAGGGCGTCGTGAGGAAGCGCTGGACGCTACGCTGCGCAGCAGCGTGCCCATTGGACAGTACTCAGGGTGCCAGCCATCTGACCTCACCCTCCTTTTACGGTATTGCTAGGCTCCACGATCGTCTGTCACGTAGCTCGTTAATGGTGCCATCAGCAAAAAAGCCCCTCACATGCAGTCGAACGGCACAAGCGAAACAAATGGGAGAAAACTCAGCTTGTAACAGATACCAGTCGCCTTACCGACTCGCCTAAAGTGGTACTGGGCCAGCACCATGGTCGCTGACGTTGATCCCTGAGTGTGGCCGAACTACGAAAGGCAGCAAGCGACGGGCATCATGGAAGAAGAAGCCCTGTCAGCGAACCGCTTATTCGTGGAAAACACACGAGGGCGCAATGTGACTATGGAGGGGTCAGATAACTGGGCCACACCCCGGAGTCCCTTCCCTTGCCCAAATCTGTGCTCTCCTCCGCTGACGCGGAGGAGAGCACAGAACAGATTCTCTGTTGTTAAATTTGCTTTCAAATTTTGAGCAAGGGAAGGGACTCCGGGGTGTGGCCCAGTTATCCGACCCCTCCATAGTCACATTGCGCCCACACGAGCAGTAATAGAAAAATTCGAGAGCACATCTGGAAGGTGACGGCTATTCAGAGAGCACGCAAGGAGTGCGCTCGGTGTCTCAAAAACGCAAACGCCTATGAACGATCATAAAATGTTTGATACTGCAGCTATGTACAGGAATACATTTGATGCACATAACAACGTTGGCCTATTCCGCTACTGTGGCATGCGACATGGACAAATGAAGACGTTGCAGGCGTATGCTGGAGCAGATCGACTGTCAGAAGGAAAACATACGAAACAAGTGACATCTTCAAGTGCTACCTGAGGCTCAATGTTCTAGAAAACCAAAAACTGTTCAAAACGTAACCGCACTCCAGTCAATCGCAGAAAAAAAGCCTATCATAAGGTTCCACGTAAACGAGCTGCACCGTAAAACAAGTAAAGATGGGATTCTTGACGCGTGCGTAGCGCAACAGTCAGCTGTGATGTACGAGAAAATGTGATCCACCTGCCGCTTTCTACGAAGATTTCAATAGCTCGGGAAGTGAGAATTCTGCTCATCAAGTGAGGTGCATGTTTACAGACAACCTGTTCTTGATGGAACTATGTAGCTACTGCGCTATAAAATGAGCGGTTCTGGTGGACATATGAGCAGCATCAAACGTGGAACCCAATTTTGAAAAAAGAACACATGGACTAACCATGACGGCACGTTGTCGCTAGATCGTTTGTTGAAGCACGAAAAAAGGGAGCATTTCCTCGACAATTTAGATCATAACGGCGAACACAAAATACAGAGGAACTGGGATCCCCACACAAGCGCAAACAAAGCTAAGAGACTTCGTCATTAGGCTACCGATGCCTAATCGCATGTGTAAGGAAATTCACTTTCTACTAGAATCGAAAAGCTCGCCTGAAGTTTTCCACGAGATGCGATGAAAATAGTAGAAAAGTTGAAGCGGAGTGGTTTTCCAACAGGAAATGCTTGTAGGTGAATTCGTCAAATTTTCCACCCTTCTACGGCTGCTCCAGGTATGTCCAACAGTACTTGATAGAAGCAAGCATTCGAAGCAAATGCTGGCGTACAATAAGGTAAAAAGTGCAGGAAAGGCATCGAACGCGTCTAGGGTGATTTGCGTTTAAGCATTTTGGAGGTTTTCCAAAACATTTTGAAGGACGTTAGCGTGGAGAAAAGAAGTCCTCCATGGGTAGCACACTATCCAACGCTCTTATTCTGAACGTAACTGGAATTGAACACAAGGACGGCAGTAATTGGTCTATCACAACACCAAGTCAACGAAGAAAGGGGAATAGCAACCTTCGTTTTTTTGCAGCAACTGTCGACAGATATACACAGAAGGAATTCACCTGGAATCGACAGAGTAGGAAGGTGAGAAGTGGCGAACAGAAACGGGTATCTAACAGAAATGAATACGCAGAAAAAAGGTCAGAATTGATTAACACTCGCGAACTCTTCGCTACAGGCGGACGTATGTACGTTGCGCACAAAACAATCAAGCAATAGGTTTTGCGGATTAAGGATCAGACCAGAATGGGCGTCACCAGTATGACTGTAGCCGATCAAACACCATGAAGATTAGGGCAACCCGTGGGCGTAATGAGGAAAACATTACTGATCGCTCGTGAAATCCCTACGAATGGGAAAAAAACGCTATTGTGAGATTCTGAGTACGGAATTCAACGATGGGAGGATTCTGAAACTTCTTCTTCACCATCAAAGAGATTTTGAATGCGTATTTGGCCATACAATGACTTGCGGCGGTCAGCTGATGGACAAGTCAGCGCTTTATCCTTCCCAAACGAGTCTAGTACCAATCCACCGATCCCGGAGGGAAGGAAGGCTTGCGAGGTTGGTCTGGGCGGGAAATCCGAACCAGGAACTTGGTACGGGGTGCCCACGACAGCCAGCACCTTCTCCGGCTGCGCTACACGCTTCCATGTTTAACGTTATGTCTCTAAGAAGGTGTTGTGCAGAACCTCTTGACGTTATGAAGCAGAGTGATGGAGCAGCTCCTCTCTAGGCTTTTGAGAATAGTCTATAGGATGTTAAAATAACGCACTAATTCTCGGCTGGCGATTTAATTGACATCTACCACTGACCCCTGAAACGAGAAATATGGGCGCAATGTTTACGGAGATGCGCGCAAAACAGGGAGAAGGTTTCATTTTATCTGGCATGTGCTTACAGTGGTGGCTTGCTGCTCACGAAAGAAAATGATGTGAAGGAGTGAATAAGGACACCATATCTGCCTCTTTGAAAGGCCGGCAATTTCGTATTAGCCCTAGCGCTAAACGACCCTTGTAAGTTCCTCATAAAACTCTCCAACCGCGGACTAGAAAGACACCCCTGCTGAGCTACAAAAGAAGAAGTTAGCAGAAGAAGTGGACCACTTCCGTCGCCGATGACAATAAAAGATAAAGGGATAAAGGCTATCTTTAATCAATCCCTCTTTGAAATGCTATAGGAACGTACGGAGTGCAGAAGGGCAAAGTGCAAAATCAAGAGATGGCGGGTTACCCAATTAGGCATCCAACAATGCACGAAGCGGCGAGTCTGCATAAGCGGTCTTAATGCAAGCTGGCCGCTTCCTCGTACAGCCTGAATCATAGGGAAAGTATCCTCACTTGAAATATTGGCAGCCGAACTGAGAACGCTGTGAATTTCTAGGTCCTCCCATGGGCACAAACCGACCAGTTATTTCACTGCTTAGCGAAACGGAGACAAGCCCTGGCTTTGCATTCTCATCGAACCAGGAGAAGTCACTATGCAGTCTTCGTCTCTCCTCTCTTCTTCGAGAAGAGTGGATCATTTTGTGAAATTCTCAGAGCTATTCCAAGTTTCTGAGAACAAAACTACTTCACTCCAATTAATTCCTTTCTTTTCCTTTCCTTTTTCTTTTCCTAACGTTTGTTTTATTTTTTTGTATTTCTCTTAGTACTTCAATAGTTGTTTAGTTGCTGTTTTATTGTTCGGTGGATGTTTGTTATATTCCTCTCACTATTCTACATAAGTAACTACTTATGTAACAAATATCAATATCAATTCCAATTGTGACGCGGAAACTGACTCAACGTTAACTGTATCTTATCTTATCTATACCTTTAGTGACTGAAACTCACCCGTCTTCAGCTCGTGTTCTATAAGTGGTAATTTTGCTGCCAATGTGCTGTCTAGCGGGAGCGGATACTCCCGCTTGATTGCTGATTGACCGGTCGATCGCTCTCTTCTCCTTTGCGTAAAACTCAAGCCAACCACACTTTAGAGAATTTGGGAAGGGCAGGCTTTGATTGGGAACCCGATCAGATAATGATAGACTTATATGACATCTAAACCAGCTGCAGGTTGATTCCTTTTTTGTGATTCCTGGAAGTCTATCTACACAACTTCACTGAGACAAGTGTATACAATACGCTTACCGCAGTTTTACTATCAGATATGTAGCTCAGATCCACTAGATGTTTTTGTTTACAGTCCCTGGTTCAGAAGTCTAAATAACGGCGTATACAATAATCGTCGCGTCGAATAGTTTACACAGGGACTGAGTTCCGTCAGATGAGCACGACTCTACACGTACATGCAGTTTGTGATTTAGGTTTTCTTGTGATGGAAGACTTAAGATTTGATCAGCATTGCGAACGAATAGCGGCCAGGACTACAAAGAATATGTATAATTTGTTCAGAGCCTCATTCACCCGCAAAGCATCGATTTTCTTGCAAGCCTACAAGACGTATCAGGCCAATACTGGAGTACGGAACGGTTATCCTTAATCCTCACAAACGTGCTGTGGCCCTTAGGCTCGAAAGAGTTCAAAATAGCTCTACACGCAAACCCATGGCAAGGACGATTGGTTTCATTTATGAGTCTATCCCGGGTAGTGTGGAAATGAATGCAAACGTTAGGCTCCACTTTCTAGCTAGCAGAAGAAAAAAGTTTGACCTAACAATGGTCCACAAAATCCTCCATGGACTCACTAGCATCAGATCTGGGTTACTTTTCAAAGTTGCTAATTCCAACACTAGGGGTAGTAATCTTAAGCTGGTGTGCCACCTCTGGTTAGGAGGAACGTAGGGCGTTATTTGTTTGTGTATAGAGCTGTGTATAGAGCTTAGAACTTCACATCGGAACCCACGGTTTGGAGTGGAACGAGCAAGGTGAAAGGCTGTCTGAGTTTATCATGCCGACCAAGACCATCCATGGAAACTCGCAGTTCCAGAAGCCTCCCTCCCTACGATGGACCTGGGAATCCCCCGGTGGCCAGTTCCATAACGAGATCGACCACATCATCTTCAATCGCAAGTATTGCCTGACCGATGTCTCCGTTGTCCCCAAGTTCTACACGGGATCGGACCACCGCCTCCTTCGCGCGAGGTTCCGCTTTTCGCGTCAAGGAGAGAAGGCCGCGAAGTTCAAGAAGAGGAACGACCATCAACTGGGATCTCTACACCTCTCTTGTCGGCCTTTGGGAAGATGCCGTCATGGACAACGTCGACGAGGAATACGATCGCTTCGTGCACCATCTCCACGATAGTGCTAAGGGAGCCGAGAGCTTGAAGACCACCAAGAGACGCCTGTCTCCGGAAACTCTCGAGCTGATACGCCAGCGTGGAGCAGCACGAGCGTCAGGCAACTACCAACTGACGTCCGAGCTTGCAAAGCTATGCAGAGCGGCGATAAAGGAAGATCTCAAGGAGAGAAGGGCGGAAGTGTTGGCTGAAGCAGCAGAGGCAGGGCTGAGCATCCGCAATGCCCGCCGGAACTTCGCCAACTTCAAGACCAAGATGACCGCTCTCCGACGTCCTGACGGAACCATCACCTCTTCCAGAAGGACCATGGAGAAAGTCATCCACGACTTCTACTCCGATCTCTTCGATAGCCACGTCCACCTGCCCCCATGCCATCTTCCGCAGGATGGATACGTCGTCCCCTCTGTTCTCTCTTCCGAAATCCGACACGCCATCTCGTCGGTGAAGAAACGTACAGCACCCGGTTCTGACAGGATCAGAGCTGAACACCTGAAGAATCTCCCGCCAGCGCTCATCAACACCTTGGCGCGGCTCTTCACACGCTATCTGTCCGAATGCAAGGTTCCATCTCAGTGGAAGACCAGCAAGACCGTCTTGCTGTACAAGAAGGGAGACGTGCATGACATTGGCAACTATCGCCCGATCTGCCTGCTGTCCGTAGTCTACAAGCTGTTCACTCGAGTCATCCTGAATAGGATCAGCAGAACGCTGGACGAAGGACAGCCACGCGAACAAGCAGGATTTCGGAGAGGATTCAGCACGATCGACCACATGCACACCATTACGAAGCTCATCGAAGTGTCGCGAGAGTATAAGCTGCCGCTGTGCCTTACGTTCATCGACCTGAAGAAGGCATTCGACTCCGTCGAGACTGAAGCGGTCCTCGAAGCCCTGCTCACTCAGGGGTTCCTACTCAGAACATCAGAGTCCTTCGGGAGCTGTGCAGTGGATTCACGACCAAGATCTCTCCATTCTACAACGACGTCGTCATCGACGTAAGGAGAGGGGTTCGGCAAGGGGATACCATATTCCCGAAGCTCTTCAGCGCCATCCTCGAAAACGTCATGCGCGAGCTAGAGTGGGAAGACATGGGAGTGAAGGTCGACGGCCGGCAACTGCACCATCTTCGCTTCGCTGACGACATCGTGCTCATAACACCGAGCATCAGCCAGGCGGAACGAATGCTGGCCGACTTCTATCGTGTATGTGGAAGCGTTGGACTGCAGCTGAATCTTACGAAGACGATGTTCATGAAGAACGGATGGGTTTCTGATGCCCCATTCTCGCTCAACGGAACGAACGTCTCCGAATGCTCCAGCTATGTGTATCTGGGTCGCGAAGTCAACATGGCCAACGACCTAGCACCAGAGCTGAGCAGGAGGAAACGAGCGGCTTGGGGAGCTTTCAAAAGCGTCGAAGAAGTCGTGAAGAAAACGAAGAACATCCGACTCCGTGCCCACCTATTCGACTCCACTGTTCTTCCTGCCCTAACATACGCCTCAGAGACCTGGGTTATACGAAAGCAGGATGAACACGCGATCAGCGTCGCGCAGCGTGGAATCGAGAGGACGATGCTCGGAGTGACACGACTCACGCAAGTGAGAGAAGGGCTCCGGAGTTCCGAGCTTCGCCGACGTTCGAAGATCAGAGACGCTGTCGCATGGGCCAAGTCGTTGAAAATTAGGTGGGTTGGCCACGTAATGCGCTTCGCAGACACCCGCTGGACGAGATCCGTCACCGACTGGATTCCGCGGGATGTCAAGAGAACACCAGGACGCCCACCAACGCGTTGGTCAGATTTCTTCGTGAAAGCCCTGAACGACCGCTATGACGCTCTTCGTGTCCCTCGAGCGAGGAGGATCCATTGGACCACTCTGGCACGCGACAGGGACGAATGGAGACGCTGCTGGCGCCCGCTCGAGCAAGTCGATGATCAACGGGACGACAGGTGATACAGGTGATAGAGCTGGTGCTGAATATGCTAAACTCAGCAAACATATGGTTCTTCAGTTAAACTGAGCTCGTTTAGAAAGTTATTGGATAGCACTATGAAGTTGTCGGCTGTTGACTAGCTTGTTTATTCTAGATTCTGTTTTCTTGTTCTTGATTGACGTTTGATTTCTACTTGTCCGTCTTTAGATTGTTTTTTCCTTCATTATTAGATGCCTAACTTCCGCAAGGAAGGTGTTTTTCCTCGGTGTTGTTTGATCTAAACGTTGATTCACATGGGTAATCCATGTAATAAATGCACACACATACATACTCTTTCAAGGGGTTTCGATGATGACCGATAGTAACATTTGCACACTATATTGTAAATAAAAACACTTTACTGACCGCCTTAAATCACACAATCACACAATCCTGTTCGCCAGCGCCTTAAGTAAACCCTTAATGCAGGTTTCAGGTGAACCCAGTGATCCCAACCCCATCACTAATAATTACCTCATACACACCGCGATGAGTAGCAATCCACAAGGAATTTGGAAACGGGAAGCATGTTCTGATCAGCACCATAAATAGTCTCCTTTGGTGAAATTGAGCGAAATTGGTTGTCACGACCCCACCACCATTAGGCATCTGGCATACCTCCTAGTCGCGGCGATAGTGTGGCGCGGGTAGCTACGAACAGCGTAGCTACCCTCTCAACACTATCGCCGCGACCAGTCGCTGGAGCGACTCGGAGGTATGCCAGATGCCTTACTCAGCCACACCTGCTGCAACCTACTGTAGTAGGCCGAAATTTTAAAAACGAATGTCGTATTTGTGGTCAGCACCTCAAAAAACTGATTGGACGAAGCTCAAACGAATTTTTTCGACCTCTGGATTCCTGAGAGTACAATTGGATCGGAACTCATTCCTGACGAAATTTTTCGTTGCGGTTTCACAAGAAGAGCTTCGATTGGTCGTTTCGGACTTTTTGTCGAGGGCAAAACAGGTGCATCGGTGAGAGTCGAACAGCAATCTCTTACCTCGCACCACGCCGCTCCCCTATACACTGGGCCATCACTGTTCGGTTCCTACTGGTGCTTACGGTTCAATTTAATAGAGCGCAATCAAAGCAAAAAGAAAATGCTCCATCACTCCGCCCCTCGGTCGTCCGTTACAGGTATGGGACACATGTTCAGAATTATTGCTCGAAGCTGTATCCCATGAGATACGTCCCTTCTCAAAGCGCTACTCCGACCTGGTTTCCCTTCCTTGTCAACAAGAATTCACCGACTTTGTGGTAGCATCAGGTACGGCTTTTCGCCCTACCAAACCATTTCGGCACTCAATGCAGGGCTGTAGAAAGAAGCTGCGAGAAGTTCATTGGCCTGCGCAGAAAATCCAAACCAGGAATCTGACAATGGGTGCACGCGACACCTCCTCCGACTGCGCTCCATGTATGCATCTCGGAAAGCAAGATGGCGAAAAAATGTCGGTTTGTTAAACGCTGAGATTAATCCAAGCATTCTAGCATCCACTCATGTCTGATTCGACATTTACTTGATCAGTAGTGTAAATGTCAATTACTTGGAGTTTTTCAAACGGCGATTTCGTGAAGTTTGGCCACAGGCTTGCTGAATATTCGATTCTCCCTTACATGCAATTTTGTTTGCTCTAGATCTCTCGCAGTTTTTTGCCAGAACTTACGCTTTAAGATCAACTGAGAAAACGGAAAGCCGCGTTATCTTCCGATCACGGGAAAGTTTATGCACTTGAACGGCCTCCAAACTCTTGCGTCGAAAAGAAGACGTGAGGGACACAGCATCTGGCTAAAGATTCGCCTATCCACCACCAGCGGCGACTCCAATGCTGAATGCACGATCATTGGATCGAAGACACGAACAGCGATAGATACATAAGGATTGACCATCTGCAGCGTAATTTGTGAGTCCCTATTGTAAGGAGAATATGGAGACTGATTCAGTGAAGACTTGATTTTTGAATGAAAAATAACTTGGCTAGCCCATCTCAAGGCACCCATTTCTGGACCAAGGTTTCCTGAGAGGTCGTGCACAGTCGAAATTGGAACTCAAACTAAAAGTCCAGTATAGCATGGAAAGCCCTGGTTGAGAGTACTCACACTATAAACTATGTTGAAACGTGCATCGCTGAACATGTGTATGCCTTAATATCAGCAGCGAGCACTCGATAAAACAAAATTCCCTCCATTTTTACAAGTTACAAATATTGCTAAATCAAGAGGATTATACCCACTCAGATAGTGTACCATTTTTTTGAGACACCCTGATACAGGCGGACTTTCCCTCCGCCAGTTTATACTTGACCCCTTCATTGAAGATTCTTTAAAAAACAAAACATCCACATGAAAGATTACAAGGCGACAGAACAGCATAATTCGAGGGAAAAAAGGGAAGGTGTGCAACAATATGAATCCTCTATGGCCTGATATTGATAAGTAGCCGAATTCCAGTAATCGGAATATGTATCTGTTGCCAATGTACTCAAATTTGTAATCAAAATATTCTCGAAAGACCACAATTATAAGGATGTTCACAAAGCGGCAATCGGCTGTAGAAGTACTGCGCAAATTAGCGTTCTAGGCTCGGCTCCTTTTCTTTTCTGACGCCTCCCTACTTATTAGCATGGTAAATGAAAAAAAACGAGTGTATCACTATTCGAAAAAGTGGACGTCAGTTATGCATGGAACTCTCAGAGAGTAGGTAGAAAGTGGAAGATTAGACCACTTGATGGATAACTCTCGTTAGAGAACAAGTGGACAATTGTGTTAAAGCTAGTAGAGTTGATAAATGATGTATCTTGCAACCAGTCTACCAACAAAACGAAGCAAAGGGGAGACACCTAGCCGACGGTGAGGTCCCACTGTGTTACACAGAAGAGCTCCCATTTCAAATGGAGTTATGAGGAGCCTGAGAGCGTTCATCTTCTAACGCAGTTCCTCGTGTCCTTCTACGAACAGTTTTTCTTAATTATCCCCGTTCTCGTAAAATTCTATTAATAAAGGTCCAAACGATGATAAAACGATAACGGACGGGAAATGGTCGTGGCGGATCCAACCACACGAGAAGTTTCTCACTTGCCAGTGACTACGCACATTTCATTCCTCTTTGTTCACATTCGCATCGTTAAACTTGGACCTGCCCATCATCAACACGATTTTTCCTTGAGAATTGCCTACAGCTGCACTTCTAAACCTGACAGTGACCACAATGATCCTTTTTCGGAGCAGTTTTTCGTTCCCGTGGACGGACTGGACGTTAAAACTAGTGAAAACTTGCTTTGAAAATAAATTTCGTCTAGTTCTTTGTGGCAGACCCGTTAACTGTGCCTGCCTTCGGTGCCTTTTCTGGAATCTGACTTTCTACTCAAATTCGAGATTATGAGAAAATGTGCCTTCCGAGTGTATTCGAGCACTGGAAGGGTTTGGCAGACACACTCACACTATATAGGTGTTCTCACACCTATATAATGTGAGAACAGTTTGGTAGGACGCGGGTAGCGTAGTCGTATGCGCCGGAGGTCGTGTGCACCTCTCTTCAAAGTTCTTGGAACGGGTGTCGCCCAGGTCGACGAAGGCTTCCATCCCTCCGGTATAGATGAATTGACGTCAGATGTCTGGGTAGGACAAACCAACGGTTTGGATAGGGATGTGGAAAAGTACCGTGTGAGCTTCGATTGGTCGTGGTTCGACTCTCCGGCAGCGCTGGGCTCTTGCGCTTCGTAAACGATATCCTAAACGACCAACCGAAGCTCTCCACACGAAACCACAAGGAAAAACCGCTACGAATGGGACCCGACTCATTAACACAATTGTATCCTCGCGAATCCAGAGATGGAAAATAATTCGCCTTTCGCTTCGTTCAATTGCTTATTCACGTGGCGATCACAAATGCGACATTTATTAGATTGTAACGAAATAAATGGCACTGAACCACTGTAAATTTAAACAGTTAATATCTCGGCTTGTAGGCAAGTTTATTAATCGAAATAAAAACCTTCTGATTCTACTCATCTTTGCCAACGTGACACAAGCTTTTTTATCCCAGGAGCATAAAAATCAGAAGTTCTGGAATTGACGAAATCTTCGAAGGCACTTTCGGCATCCTATTGGTATCTGAATATTTTCCCTACCAAGAAGTCGCCAAGATGCTTGAAGAAATGGTAGTCTGTTGGGGAGAGGTCGGGAGAAAACGGAGGATGTGGTAGAGTTTCAATGCTCAGCTCATTCAATTTCTGCAACGTCATTCGTGCTACATGGGGGCGAGCATTGTCATGCAGAAGGAGAACTCGCCTTCGGTTTACCAAGGCCGGCCGGATATCCTTCAACTTTTTCATCATTCCTTCAATTTCAATGCAGTACTTCTCTGCCGTGATGGATTCACCGGGAGGGAGGAAGCTGTGGTGAATAATTCCCAGCGAACACCACCATACTGTCACCATTACTTTCTTTTGGTGCAATTCCGGCTTCGCAAAAACCTTGGGGCTCTCATCGCTGTCCACCCACTGTGCCGATCGTCGCCTGTTGTCGTACATTACCCATTTCTCGTCACAGGTTACGATGCTATCAAGGAATGGGTCCGTTTCGTTCCGTAGAAGCAGTGCGGACGAGATCTCATATCGTCGGTTTCTTTGCTCCTCAGACAGCTCGTGAGGCACCCATCTTTCCAGCTTTTTGGTCTTTCCAATTTCCTTCAGATGCCGGGCAGCTGTGTTGTGACTGACGCCAAGAACCTTCGCTATCTCCCTGGTACCTTTGTGTGGATCCTCCTCTACCACATCTCTCAGCTTGTCCTCATCAACATCACTATGCCTCCCACGACCTTCATATTCTTCCAAGCTCTCATCTCCATTCCGGAACTTCTGATACCAACGATACGCCGTCCGAATTGTGGAACATCCTTGACCGAATGCGGCGTTGATCTTCTCGTCCGCCTCCTTAGTTGTAGTGCCCAGCTTGAATTCATACAAGTAAATGCCTCGGATTACCCTTCTGTCCATCTGCAAAAAAGTCAATAAAACTCTAAAGTTTTCCCACTTTTACATAGAAAATTTGGTACTCACCGGTAGAGCAAAGTTTGCGCTTGCCAGTCGTGAAGATACGAATAGCGGTCTCTATCCTACCGAAGATTTTGGTCGCAATTTTACATTAGAGCATCTATTGATCGTGTCCTCGCCCGTCGCTACACCGTTTCCCTTTCCATTGCGCCAATACTGATCTGCAGGCAGTGGCGCCGGCAGTCTACTTTTGCAAAGCGGCAAAGTGAAAATGGCCGCCCTTTACTCCTTCACTCCATTTGCAGATGTCCGCTGCAGATAAGAACTATTAGACTGGATTTAGAATCGGTGCGTTCGAAGCTGCATCCCGTAACCTACACCTCATCTCAAGTGAAACTGCGACCAGTATCCTTCCCTTGTTGTCTGTCTAGAGCACGGTAGCCATACCCGCAGAATTAAACCATATCAGTTTAGACCTGTTCAGATAGCAAAGTCTTGCTCTGGCCGCGGACTGCGGCTAGACCGTTATCGAGTCGGAACACCAGCGACAATGCGTCGCGGCGCCCAATTCGCCGTCTGGTCGGCAGCTGTTTATGCGGCGGTGGATGGAAATGGATGAGACACGAACCCACAAAAGAAAATATTTGAAAATGATGCCATCCATTCCGAAGACGGCGGAGGCATGCAATTATCACGTCCGTTTCTCAGAACGTCAGTGGAGAAGCCTAGCTTTTTACATCATCGGCGATCCAAAATAACGAGAGGCGCGTTCCAATAAAGAGCGATTGAGATCTGCATGAATTTGCACGTGGCAATGGATGCTTATCACCACAAAAACGATCGCTAAAAACTCCAAAACTATAAGCAGCAATAAGGAAACAGAATAAACAAAAAATTCCGACTTGGATGTAGAACGAAAAAGGAGTAAAAGGAAAACGATGTGCGCTATGACGGCTGACTGAAAAGGTGATCAAGAGAATTGGTAGAAAATTATCGATTTATTTGGAAGGTCTTAGCTCTTCCGAAATAGAAACCAAACACTGCGTTTAGATAGCTTTACAGGAGGAGAAGTTGAAAATTTATAAAACACGAGGGCAGGCTGTTGAGAATTTCCAATTAGGCGTTTTTCATAAAGACGATGAAGGAAGCAAACTTAAAAGGGAAAGCGAATAGGGAAGCAATACTCACCGGATCTACGTCTTCCGCGTCTCCTCCGCTTCTTTGGCTCACCTTCGGCGAATGCATCATCCTCATCGTGACGACGATTTGGACGGTCACATGGATTGGGCATCAATTCTTCGAGCTGAATAGCGCATTTCACTGCCCAGTGCAAATCTTCGAATTGACTAAGACTAAAAGAAGACAAATAGCAAGCACCCACAAAGTTGTAGGAGTTTTGATGTACCACGAGAAGCACTAGCATCGGGAAAAACTCGCTAAACTGATTAAGAATACCTATACATCCCCAGAGATAGTGCGCTCACTCACTGAGTTCAGGTTTGAAAGGGTTAGAGTCGTTCAAAATTGTATATTTTTGGAATTTCAGAAAGTTCCTACTATACATACACGTGAATGTTCTAACCTAATATAAATGGTAAGAGCAACACTAAGCAGTCGCAAGGCCCGGTCCTCTTCAGAGGAACGTGTCGAGGCCTATCCTGTTCAAATTCCAGTTTGAGTTATCACAAACTGTACTACGCTAACGCACCATACACATCCTCGAACTTCCAAACCTTAAAAATTACAATGAAATGTAATCCAAAAGGAAAGTAAAAGGGGAACAAGAGGAAATAAATTCGGAAGAGACGATCAGGAGAGCAAAAGAATAAAGCAGGATCGATTCAAAAACACAAAGGAGTGTTCCCCTGACGTGTAGTAAGAGTTCTGTACAAAAAAGTATCTGCTTGCGAATTAAAACGCCTAAATTCAAAGCATCTTAGATAGGGAAGACCATTCATTAAAGTGCTCTCTTGAAAAAAGAACTAACAACAGGAAACTAGTTTTTGTTATTTTTTCACTCTTTCGTTATTACCGCATTCGCTGTGTGACATATTGAAGAAGAACACTCATCCAGATCACATTCGACATGTGAGCTTCACAAATAGAAATACGAGGAGGGTAAACATTGCTTAAACTGGGTCCACCTCAAAAAAAAAAAAAACGTCTGCTAAAACAGGCAGCATGGGTTCCATGTGCTTTCTTAGGAAATGGTGATGAACGTCAACCTCGAACCAGACCTGCTAGGTAGTTGCGCTTCCAATGAGATCATATACATCTTAAAATCAAAAAAAGAGGTAAGCAGTCGCAAAGAGAAGCTGCGACTGCTTACCTCAACATTCCTTGTGTACAGAGACACCGAAAATGAGCGTCGATCCCACCCCGCTCGTTAAGCAGCTCTTCTGATCTATGTCTAGTTGACCATAGTTGACCCACTCTACTCGATTCTGAAGGGCAAGGGACGCAAATAGGGTCCGGGGAGGGGTCACAACCTACTCAGCGGTTGTACGCCATGGTAAGAAAGCACGTGTATGTCCAGTTACATCAGAAATGGCCTACCTCAGTTCACTGTAGGGGTAGAACACACCAGCACTCAAAAAAAAAAATTCGGTTTCAAAAAGCACAAACCGTTTTGTACAGCTGTCCCACATGATGACCGCCCCCCACCCCCCCCCCCCCCCCGACCCTATGTGCGCCGACTGAGGTAAGAAAAGATCCTTATCACCACCATCATCAGTAACAGGTAGCCGTACCTAGCGGAAGAACGATTTCGCGTGAAGGCAAGAGAACTCTTTTTGAGCTAGATAATGGATCCTGGGTAAGAACCTCCATGGATGGAACGGCAAAGGTGCAGAGATACAATTACCTGCTGTAGCTTTCAGCCGATATGATTCACTCGCGTTCTTCAGCAGTAACTTGGGAAGCGCTGCCGGGAAGCTGATAGAAACGGGAAACTCAGAAAAGTAGAGCGATATCCGAATCATCATCCTCTAGCCCGAATTTGTCTGAACGCTGCAAATGTTATGAGGGCTCTCGGACGAACTCCGAAAGGAGGAAGGACTGCGGCAACGAAAACACCCCCCTTCCCGGGAAGGACCAGATAATCCTCCACTTGACTCATTTTTCTTGGTTATACTGGCCCAAGACAGACTGTTTGTCCGAATGCGTGCCAATGAATAGGAACATGCTACTAAACATACCACTAAGCCCTCCTCGAAGACCTCATCATCAGGGTGGAGAAGGCGTCTTGTCTCATGGGAATCGCGACGTCGCTTCATTATTCCCGGCGGCGTATCTCCTGAACCGCAGGATAAGACACATAAAAGACAAAAAGAGACGAGAAATAAGGAGCTTCAAGCCTACTCTCATATCCGTTACTGTCCACCTCAGCTTTTGACGTTGACTCTGCTGCCGGTTCAGTGAGCAGAAATTGAAATTTTACTTCAGCATAGGACGGCTTCCTCTGAAATCAATCCTGTTAAACCTGAAAGGGAGTCTGGAGACCTTTTAAATCACAGCAAGATGCTTGTCTGAAGCCACAATCATGAAGAACTTCTGGGAAGACATTTGGAGAGTAAGCGTCGACTAGACGGGGTAAACACAAGAAGTCAAAACAAAGCACTCACTGAGCACGAATGGGTGCCACGGGCAATGTTTCAGAGGGTGAAAGATGAAATTGGAAGAAGAGCGAACAAGGCGTGAGCACACACGGAGGAAGAGATGCGCAAAAACAATGGTGCTCTCCCCAGTGTAGGTGGAGAGAAGCAGTGGCCTTCGAGTGCTTAGTTTCGTTGAAACGAGAACTCCGAAAGAGTAGCGGAAAACTGGTGTAAATTTCAAAGGTCCGGGCTGGGACAACCCGGAAGTGCCCCGCAACTCGTCCGGAAAGCCCCTTCCTGGGGGCGGGGTCAGAGATCTCCGGCAGCTGGGCGGCGACTGCACTCGAAGTCGCTGCGGCTCCCCGAGAAGCACTGACGGCCACCAGCCGAAGGCTCGCTGCGTCCTGCAAATCCAGCGACTGCGGTACAGGGCCGGAGGGAGGCGGTAGGTTCATCTACAGACGGAGAGAAGGCGGCTCGTGCACCCCACACCATCCCATCCCATCCGGCTATATACACCACCTCCACCTGTCACATTGGACACTCTTCAAATCAAACTGGACACCCTTCGAAGCTAGCTTTAAGACTTTTCATATCAGCGCAAGCTGTTCCAACGCGAAACGACGCTCAGGAAGGTTGAACAACAGAGTCAACAAGGTGGTTACATGGAATAATTTATTTTTCAAGGAAAGTTTGGTATAGCATTCTTTGAAATTTTTTTAGTTTACCTGCCCCAATAGGTGTAATAATTTTTATAAAATTTTTATTTTAGCAGAAAATAATAAATTAAAATTTGTCATAAGGCACAGCAAAGAAGCAAGCATATAGCGCATTAAAAGACCAGATGGCGCCATGCATTCAAAAAGTTCGCCGCAACTTTTATTTGATTGATAATGCAAATGTCACTTAAATGAACCATGTGGAAGGTGAGGATAAGGTGTGGATATGTGTGTTCCTTACAGTTCTATTTGTTCTTCACAGTAGTTTTTTGTTGCATCGTTAACAGCTGTCAAACTCCATGCAAACAGAAATTCTATTATCAATCGATTCAAAATCGCGACGTCTTGGAACAGGGCATGGCTCAATCTCCTTTTTTGCAAAAAAAAATCGCCGCTTTCCCGTTCTTTAAAGCGAGCTTTATACCATTATTTTTCTCGAAAAATAAAAATTTTATAAAATTTCAAACAATGTGTTCACTTGTTGGGTAGATAAATTAAAACTTCAAGGAAAGTTATACTAAAATTTTTGGTTAGCAAAAAATTATTCTATGTTTTTCAGAGAGCGTGTAGTTAGTGTAAAAGAAGCTCATTTTGATTTGGAAGAGTTAGTCTTGATTTCAAAAGTGTTAGGCCAGCTCAGAAGAGTGTCCATTTCGACGTGAAATCGGTGTATACAGAGAGCAAGGCATGGACGCTGTCCGCAACCAGGGTTCCCGTGCGTCGCATGCGACGAGGCCTTATCAAGAGGTGTGTACGTCGACTGAGGATTTCAGGCACGAGCTCGATTGGACTTGACAAACTGAACAGTGCACTCGGTTGGAGAGAACTGCCGTGCACTTTGCCTGCGGGCGTATTGGGATGGGGAATCGTCTGCTAGTCCTGGGCTACATGTTTGGTATTCACGAAAACTGGGTATCTTGTAAAAAAAGGCTTGGTTCCTCTGTGCCATGTGTATCCCTTCGGGTACTTTCATGTCTCCAGAGGGTCGAGAAAATGTCGAAATAGTTTTCTCTCAAACTTTGCCCAAAGGGTGTATGTGAGATACTGATCACGATCGCGAATATGACAACCGCTTTGAAATTTCGGCGGATTACGGTAGGTATGGTATAGTAACGGGCGCGTGTAGTGCAGTCGGAGGAGGTGCCGGCTGTCGCCTGCACCCGATACCAGGTTCCTTGTTCGGATTTCCCGTCCAGGCCAACCAAGCCTTCGATTTCTCCGGGGTGAATTGATATCAGAGTTTCTGAGAGGGATAAAGCGTTGACTTGTTCATCAATGGCCACCTCAAGTCATTGTATGGCCAAAGACGCATTCAAATCGCCTCCACGAGATCCAGTGGAAGTGGAATGCGTGGCACATCCCAAAAAGAAATTGAGTAACGCCGTCGTCTATCCCTCATCCTACATGTATGAGCTGGTAAGGCTGGACAAGCAATGTTCGTCAATCTGCGGACTTCGCCTAGAGAGGTCACGCGTATTGAGTGCCACTCTAGTCTGCTATGTCGTAGGCTGGGTAAGGGATCCCAGTATGCTCTGCTGCTATTGAACCTGCTCATTCAGTGGGCGAACTAATTGTAGAAAAGGATAATGGAGGTCGAATCAGCGTCCCAAATAACCATAGGCGAAGTTTGCGAGAAACTAATAATCATGATCCCACCACTGTTACCCCTATACTTACCGTAACACCGCAGGCGCCGCAAGGATTTCGTATTTATTCCGAAATGTGACACAACGCATGTAAAGCGATCCACGTGAGCGAGCTCACCATCGCAACCATGGACATAGCAACTTTAAAACCAGTGGGACAAAAACAAATAAAATCGGTTATCAATAAAAATGACTTAACAACGGTTGGACGACCAGCGACTCCACTCGACAGGGTAGTCACAAAAAAGAAGAAGCAAGGCCTTTAGAAATGGCTAATGGTGGTTCGCAATACCCTTTCGAAGCCCACGATTCTTGGAGGAATCTGAATGCGCTTACTGAACTCGACCTGCTCAGCGCCCGCTCGGCATACGAGGCAATTGGAGCGGACCGAGCTCCTGGTCCGCGGGAACCGAAGCTTGACTGTAGCACCCCTAGTAATGGAATTACAGGATGTGAAAAGAGTGCGACCGCCCAGATAGGCGAGACCGTGTCTGGTTTCGTATAGCATGAGAGGGTCAAATTTTCACCTATGGATGTTTAGTGATTCCAGACTTGGCTGCGTATTCCGATCGGAGCTTGCTGGGACTGTATGAAAACCAAATCTTTTCGATCTAAGGAAAAGTTTCCCCGTGAAGCTGTTTTGGACCTTTTCCAAGACTTCAATATTTCTTACTTTTATGGGACCAAAAACAGGAGTGTCATATTCAAGAAACGGCCAACGTACATCTTGTACGCTCGGAGAAATGTTTGACTATCATTCGTGCTCAAGGTTCTGAAGAGATTGCACACTCTACGTAAAGCCTTTGCTGCTACATCATTGCCATGATCATCAAATTCTAGATTTTCGGTGAAGAGAAAACCAAGATCTTTAAGATCTGTAGCCTGTTCAATTTGCTGACCTTCTATGAAATAAGAAGCTTTCTTGCTACTCCTAAAAAGATGCAGCACTTTAGTTTCACCTCCAGCTAAACGTAGCTGACGGGATTTAGCCCATTCAACTACTGAAATTGCTGCTTGAATTCTATCCACGGCTGTACGATTGGCGACACAGCAATTGACTTTGAGGTCGCCAGTGAACATCTCGCAGGTTTTCCCAGTCTTGTTTACATTTGTGATTTGTGTCCCAAATAACCTCACTGGACAAAATTAAGGCAATTTTTTCCGTTCTCTGAAGTCGCGAGATTACAATAAAGCCGACAAATCTGGTTTCTTCTCGACGAAGTTGTTCGTTGTAATTTCAGATGGAGGGCCCCAATTAGTCGAACCAGATATTTTTGTGTGGTGCAAAAACGTCGCGTCCACATAGGACAGAACCACAAATTCCATGATTCCCACTATATATCGCTTCTCTGTATTCAGCGTTCGAGGCGCATTGCATGATGTACACCTCATTCAAAAAAGCCACTGCGACCTGGTAACCTTCACCTATGAGATGGCTGAACTCATTCATTGGCTTGACGTTGACGAGGAGGCCGACGATAGCAAAGATGGAGAGGTTATTTCGTCTGTCTAACTTCACAATCAAGTGGTTTTTGTTTCTCACGTCTCCCAGTTCTAATCCTCATCTTTATTCCACCACTAAAGCCTGTCCACTCGAAACGTTAATTAGCTAGCGGAAAAACAGGCAGCTACTACTCTTTATTTGAGCAGCATCTCCTGTAAACCGCCATTCTTGTGGAAAACACTTTGTCGGTTTGACAAATATAGCACCATGGCGATAGTTTAGAGAGTCTAATGCAAATGCCTGTGTCAGAAGAACGCGGGTATAACGAAATCCGACCACCTTTTCACCCTGCTAACGGTAGTTGTTGTCAGGTATGTAGGGTGTAGAGGACTCAACAGCTTCTCGCTCTTGGGATGTTCAGTCACTTCCGCAGGAAGTTGTGTACAGAACGATTTCGAAAGGTCGTAACGCAGTTCGCGGCCGATAGCGGGAGCTCACGTCTTATCAGATGATTTTACATCGAAAATTGCTTCAATGAAGGTCAACATATAGCGATGACGCTTGTGCACCAGTGAAAGGCTGTAGAGCAAGTTATTTGAACTTGAGAGAGGTCGAAAATTTGGAATAACTTGAGTCAAATCAAAGATTCGAAAAGTGACTGGATAAACAATTCATCTATTTATTTGTTCTTATACTTATTCCTCCCTATTCCCTTCTTACTTATTCCTTAATTTATCAACGAGCGGAAATTACATGCGTATTTATGCGGTAGCTGTTAGAGCACAGCTATATTCATCGGTTGTGCGGTGCACTCAAAGTCTGAACCAGCTAAAGAACGGAATCGTTTTCTTCAGAGGTCAGAGACACACAGCGATTCGGATGTAGGCGTTAATCCGCAAGAAACTGATTCCGCAGAAAGGTGAGGAGGAAGCAAAGAAACCACTTATAAACCGCAGAAGAGCAGTAAGAAGCAAAAGAGCTACATAAGCAAGCAACTAAAGCGGCATGTTGGTGCTGATCTAATCCATTAACCCTGTGTGATGATCGACACCAATGCAACAATGCTTACAGTCGCTAAAAAATGGAGAGCGAAAGCTGACTCGGACTCCCTCTATGCCCCTTTCCAGACACTCGAAGTTAAGGCCTATCTTTGGGCGGAAGGTCCATCCTCGATCTCATGCTAAACCAGACAGGAATTAGGGTAAAACATTGAGATCTAATATCTTGCGCTTCCAGAACTCCAAGCGCACAGAACACTCCTACAGGTGGCATCCGAATGCCCTTTCGTTCGTCAAATACATGTATGAACAAACTAGTGTATAAATGAACACTTGGAAAAAGTAAAGTCTTGTAGCCATTTCTCCACTAGAAGATCTCCTTACAATCAATGCATAAATGAGGTGCGACTCGATATACAGGGAACTAGCAGTGATGGGCAATCAGTGGCTAGCCGTCCAACAACAAGGTCGCGAAATCAGATGCTCCTGAGACTAATCAGCTGAGCATCATCGTCGGGCGATCGATAGCACCGGGGAGACCGTCCATCGTGGAGGGAGGGCAGAAACGTGGTTGCTTCGAGCTGTCCCACGCCATCGGGTCGGGGACGCTTCGAAAACATCGCAGCATGGGCCGCAGCGAATGGAAGCTACGCATTCGAATCAATCGCGGTCGCTGCTATGCTCTGGCCATAAATTACATACGAGGGGATCCGACACGACACCTTGTCGTTTGTCGGACAAAGTTCCGCCGAGAAATATTCTGGCGTCAAAATGGTCCAAGTCTTGAGGTTTGTTATCTACCCGTCTCCTGCTCCATGTCTTCCAAGCTCTGTCCTAAGTGCAATAAGCAAACTTGCATGCATAACAGTTCTATTTTAAGGAATGTGCAGATTATAGCATGCCATAGTCCTGTACAGGATTCACTACTGCGACGAGAGTGGTATAGCGGTACCACAGGTACTTCCTCGAGGATCATCAGTGGAGTAGGGAGCAGTAGTACGAAACGAAAATCCCCAACTCACCCGCTGCGCTGATTCACCGCTTACGCTGTGACGTCGCTACCGCAGTTGTCAGTCAGTTGCCGAGTGGTGGCTGTGAGACATACCGTGTCATTCCGCACTGATTGTGCAGAGTATTCCACTGTCATTCATAAGGGCCCGCATGTCATCACCAGTCGTCCTTTGGCGAACAATGCGAAACGAACGACAAAAAGTCGCCAGCGATTGAAGAAGACTCATTTCGGTCGTTATGCGCTGGATTTTTTTGCGAAAATCCAGAACGCATCCAGTGCTTTTCTAGACGAGATGTCGGTCTCATTGGTCAGAGTGCACTTCACGCCACAGTCGGCTCTACCATGCCCTTCCACCCTGTGCTTGCCCAGCGGACTAGATAAAATACCACGCCCTTACACCAGCCTAGTGTTCTTTCAAGCGGACCGCCAGTATCCTCCTAGTTTCCTCAATGTATATTTGGATGCCCGCCTCACATTCAAGTTCAAAGGCTACTCCGACTCTGGCACAGTCTCCTAACTTATTGTGGGGACATACAACACGGCTCTCTGATATGCGGTCCCCGTCGTAGAGCATATTTCGGACTAGTTGTTCCATGGTGCTGTCATTCGGGATGTCAACTAGCACAACATCGTCTTCTAGCTGATATCGCTCCGCGCTCCGCCGTATGGCAGAACGGATATTATCATCAGAAATAAGAGGAGGGCAAGAGATATACGTCCTCGGCGTGGTATATTGCGCTCCACAGACCACACAGCCATGCTGCAGAGCTATTTTCGAAACCACTTGAAATTTGCCGCTATTCTTAGCCTGTGCACACAATGTGCACACATTTAAATATGCTGATATGATCGTACGTTTAAGGCCTTCGGTATACTCCCGCGTCGCGCTAACGATGGGTCGCAACGACAGTGCTGGGTGGGCAGCTACGCAATCCGCAGTTACCCGCGCAACTCTGTTGCCGCGACCCGTCGCTGGCGCCACGCGGGAGTATACCAAAGGCATAACGGTTCTGGGATTCAAGGGGCCGGATTTCTCAACAATTAAACCTGTGGGTATGCGGAGTATAATGGGAAGAGATGAGGTAGGAGTCAGAGACGCAGGCTTCATCGTGGGTATCTTTACCCCTATATCACGGATTAAGGCCCGCACATACTTCTTCGGCAATACCGCGGCCCTATCCTTAACCATAGGGCAGGGACGCAGAGCTCACCGCCGGCGGCATCCCTGCCCTATGAGCCGCGTGCACACTTTGCAGCGGGCAGTGGAATGTGGGCGGAGCTGGTCTCGTGCGCTGCTGCGCTGTTGGACTGTGCCGCGGCCGCACGCAGCAGCAGTGACGAATGCCCGGGTCATTCCTCGCTGCCATTGCCACTGCCGCAGCGAAGTGTGCACCGGCTTTAACCACAGCGGCAAGCGGCGTTGTCGCAGAAGTGTGTGGGGGCCTTTAGTCGTTGATGAATCCGGCCGCAGAAGCCGCGTGGAGCAACAGAATCGTTTATTTCTCACATTTTGGAGTTTTTCTTCTTCTACCTAAAACCGTGTCTGAAAAACAGGAAGGAAGGGGCGTTTTGTCAAATAGATACCAAATCCGAAGACTTGAACCACTCTTGCGCACTTACTACGTCTTTCCGTGCGTTCACTTGAAGGCCATTTGAATGTCCGCTGTTCGCGGGAAATCATTCACTGTGGCGGGAAACCAAGTATAAATACTCCGATCCGACGCCACCAGACTCACTATCCCTTCTCTTTGCTTCTCCGCCCGCTTCGTTTCATCTCTGCTGCTCTTCCTTGCTACCTAATAGACAGCCTACGCCGTCGTGGACGAATAGAGTGGGGTGAGGACCACCGGGGGACCATTGGCACATCTTTGATGACGATGAACAAGTGGAGACGTTGGGCTGCTCAAAAGAAAACTAGTCAGCCTACAAGTTCGTTCGGCAGAGAGACGTTGACACTTGCCGAAACATGCCGAGGTTTTACTAAGAGAGACCTTGGAGAATTTCGCTGAACGATTTTTTAAGACGACGGGGGCGCTAAAGAAGCTTACCCGGGTGGCATGAGGTCTTCCACGGTATTAGTGGTTTAGGTTAATACGATGTCACTAGGAAAATTTCTGGTTCTCTATATTCATTACAGATACCTATAGAAGATAAGGTTTTCGATTGATTTTTTGGAACACAAGTGGAGATAGGGCACTAGTAGCATGCAGACGTACTATGTTAAATAAAACTTGCTCGGTCGCTCAAAAATTGCCCACTGTTTTCATCCTCTAAATTATAGTGCCCTTTCCCTTTATTCTATGCACCACAGTATCCAGAAGAAGTGGGGCTGCAAAGGATGTCGGGCACGGAGTTGATTTTAAAATCCAGGACTGGAGAACGGAAACTCGAAAATGAGGTCATGCCGGAAGAGCTCTGTTCAGATAAGCCGACAATCTATAGCACGTGTTAGGAGCGCAACGAAGAGGCTAATCTGGCGACATAGCAGGAGACTTCAACGTTTTCCAAAGAAATCGTGTTGGACCAGACAGAAAAAGAAAGACTGTCGACAATGGCAGTGGGAGTACCTGTTTCGTTTCTTTCTTTTTCTGTTGGAGATGGCCGTTTTCGGTATGGACAACGATGAGTCCTTTGAGACAATACCAGAAGTTTCGCAGAAACGTTGAGTAAAAACAAGCCCAACAAAGAACCGTAGAATCGAGTCCAAACTCCCAAAGAGTTCTTCATAGTATAGTTGATCTGCCGCAGGCACGGTTTCCCACAGTCCAGCTGTTGGAATCAAGGACAAAGGACGTCGTTATTCAGTTCAATTAGGGATGCGCCACGCATTTTACTTCTATGGGATGTCGCGGAGGCGATCTGAACTCGTATTTGGCGTACGGAATGACTTGAGGTGGTTATCCAATGGAAAGGTCGGTGTTATTATTCTTCCAGGATAAGTCTGATGGCAATTAACCGACTCCGGAGGGATGGAAGGTTTGGTTGACCCTGGCGGATCATCCGCATCAGGAACCGGGTATCGGATGCACGAGACGGCCGGGACTTCCTCCGATTGCCGTTGGAGTACAAGCATAAAATGCGCAAATCTGCAAAGTTGTTCAATGACGGATTTTTTGATTTCACGCAGCAGCGCCAACATCGTTCCATCGACCGGTCGAGTAGTGTACAAGTCAGGATTATCCCATTCCGCATTCTTTCCAGAAACACCAACACACTCTCACTTCTCGAGCCTATGAGGCGTTTCTGATGAATGCATCTTGTCGTGAAAATGGGGTTTCGAAAGCGCCTACCGACGGTTAAGGGCGAAAACAAGGAGGATATTTTACTAAACTAATTTTCTGTGCTTAGCAATAAAGGCTTGAGAGAAATTTAAGGAATACGCTGTAAGCATTAACAGCGAACATATTTAAGCGGTTAGTAACTGAGAAGAACGCTGAGAAAAGCTTCTTGCAATGAAGTGAATTGGGGAGTGAGGTGGGGCCAGATTCATCAACCCGCCAAACCTGATGCTAATGAATGTCATATCAGGGGGTTTGGCGGTACTTTTCACCGTTGATGAGTCCGGCCCCTGGCGGGAACACGCTATTTTTGCCGTATACGTAGGCGTTTTCGGCTGCGAATATGTACGAGCAAGGAAGGGAACGAAACTGGCACGAGGACAACGGGAATGGGCTTAAAAAGTGACCGAGATGGGCAGAAAACGGCTGCGGTTGATGGAGGGGAGCGACCCGAAAGAAAAGAGCGCCATTCGGCGTCTGCGGAAGGCCGAAGTGCAAACGGAACGAGCGGGGAGAAGGGAGAGCAGCCAGGTCCACGCCGGAATGGGGCAGGAGAACAGGGATGGTGGCCATCGAGGCCAGCGAGAGTTCATCGTCATCTTAAGGGTCGGATGCAGAAGAGCTCGACTGGGACGACAGACGATCGATGGCTGCTTCTCCGCAGTTCAAACACTGACGTGGCGACGATGGCAGAGCCTTCGATCGGACGGTCGTCGGCAGAAGAGAGCCGTCCATCGCAACACTGCAGCTGCCGTTGGTACTCCACGCGAACGCAGCGCTTTGCCCGATTCTTTCTTCTCCGAAACCGCATCACCATTCGCGTCATTTGTTCACTGTTCTCGACTCACGGTCCTGCTAGTCTGAGTCTGGAAGTCGAATCACTCCGAGCCCAGCAGCGGTATCGAATCACACCGAGTGCTGCCTGCTACATCCAAAATTTCTGCAGCATAAATTTTCTGGTTTCTGCAGCGTAAACTTAAAGACTAAGCGCATCAAATAAGAACAAAAGTTTGGCGATTTCAAAGGGAAGTGGAAATTCACTGCTCTTTGGTGCTAGAATTCTCCACGTCAATTTTGCCATCAATGGAAACTTGAACTTCCAATTTTCCGGGTACGGCACGTGCAGCACAACCGGAGTAAGCGACAATTCTCGCGCGCAGCTCTATCGAGATTCAACGAATCACATCCATGTAAACGAAACTCTTCATTCCTGCTGGGGACCCCGACCCCGTGAAGGTGGGCTGGAACCGGACCCTCTGAAAAAGACGAAACACTGACTGAATCGTTCATCAGCTGGCCGCACTAAAGGCCGCCACAGACTTCTGCGGCGCCGCTCGGCGGCGCCGCTCAGCGGTGCCGCTGGGCGACGCCGCCGGTGCCGCCGCTCAGCGGCTTGACTCATCATCAGTGGGAGCGGTGACGGCGAGGTACTGTACTGTTTCTAGTGGGGACCGACTGGTGCTTAACAATAACGCGCCCCGATGACGATCGCGCGCCCGCATCGACCGTCTCCGCTCTGGATCCCGCCGCGAAAGGGCAGAGCGCAGAGCGCAGACAGATAGACGCTGGAGCGGCGCCGCCGGGTGGAATGATTCAAGTCATTTCCGCCAGCGACGCCGCCGGTGCCGCCGGTGCCGCCGGCCGGCCAGCGACGCCGCTCAGCGGCGCCGCTGGCGGCGCCGCTGGAGGCGAGCTCTGCGTCTCTGCCCTATGGTTAAGCATAGGGCAGCGGCGCCGCCGAGCGGCGCCGCAGAAGTCTGTGGCAGCCTTAAGTCAATCGCTCTTTCAAGAAAACAGCATTTACACAGTTGTTACTGTTAGTATATTTGTGCCACACGAGGTTTTTAGGTGGACAAATTTATTAAGCAGGGCCTGACGTTTCCACGTTCCGTCGTCTTCAGAGGCCAATGTCCACCGTTGAGGGCATATGTTCGCCCTGTGACCAGTAGAGGCGAAATACAATCATTTACACAATCAATCAAAGCAAAAACGCAACGTACTGGACAAGTGCACGGCGCACTCTCTTTTTTTCAAAACTAAAATCTGCTACCTTCCTGCACTTTAAAATGAACGTTAAGTCATTAGTCCTTTTAAAAATATAACTTCTGTAAAATTCCAACACTGTGCTCACTTCATGGTGGAGATAAATTCTAAGATTCAAAGTGAGTCATACTAGATTTCCCTGGACAACAATCTATTCTGATCTTTTCGCAGAAGCTCTTGTTTAATCTGGATGACACTCTTTTTGAATCGTGAGAAGTTCACTATGACTTCAAAGGCGTCAAAGTTGCTTAAAACTTGCCAGAATAGTGTACAAATTGATTTGAAAAGTAATTTGGTTAAGCGCGTCCAATCTGATTTAAAAGATATCAAATATGACGCGAAAATGGTATAGAATATTTATGTTTAAATATCATTATCATATCATATGGGGCCTTTGCCTGGATTGAACCAACAAAAAGCGAATAGATTTTAGGGAATGAACTTTCGTACGGAATGTGAAGCCGGCACGGTATGAGATAACATGTGTGAGAACTACAGAAGGAATCAGCCCAAAGAATGAGGGTGCATGACTCGTCGGTTTTGCTGCGATTGCGCTATCCAATTCGGAGGAAATCGAGAAGAACCAATACCAATTCTCGAGCACCTTCTTTCGAACCAGTTCGCCAAGCACTGAGTCATGAGTTAAACGAGGACAAAGAGCAGGACTCGCCACGATACTCACCTTTGAAGAAACAATTTGCCTGCTCTCCAACGGCCGTAACGAAAGTGTCAGGAGTGCAAGGCTAGTGAGAAAAATATGCTTCCCTTTGACAGTTCACAGGAATTTGTAAGGCAGGGAGGAATTGCACAACTTGTGGCTGTAGAATGAAAGGCGAAGGCTAAATAAGGGCTGAAAGTGCACATCAACTGGAATATACTCACCGGCTGCGGCTCGTTAACATCTGCTGGAAAAACGCTCATCGCCGCAGCGGCGCCTGAAAGGACGGAGCATTCGAGTACGTTTCAGGACGACGCGGCCGGCCAAGTCCGAGAAGCCAGGAACAAATAGAAAACACGGGAGGAACCGAAAAGTCATCGCGGCAACAACATACGACCAGCTATTTCGTCGCCGAATCGGCGGCGCAATGTGACTATGGAGGGGTCGGATAACTGGGCCACACCCCGGAGTCCCTTCCTTGCCCAAAATTTGAAAGCAAATTTAACAACAGAGATTCTGTTCTGTGCTCTCCTCCGCTGACGCGGAGGAGAGCACAGATTTGGGCAAGGGAAGGGACTCCGGGGTGTGGCCCAGTTATCTGACCCCTCCATAGTCACATTGCGCCGAATCGGCATTATCACGTAGCTTCTTCCGAGGTCAATAGGCGTCAAAGACAAACGACTGACAACGTTCACAAATAGCGGTTTTTAGAAGATTCTAACTTCCTAGTACTGATTTTTTGTTTTTTACTGCAAAGAGATGAGTGGGACGAACAAACTCCAGCCTTCAATGATTAGCAAGTCAGACTTTATTAGGATACAATCGTATGAATAAAGGATGAAGGCGAATGCTAATTAAGCTCTTCATGGAATTCGCCGCTCATTCTAATATTTTTGCACATTTTTTTGTTAGAATATAGTCACATGAATAAAGGATAACCACAAAAATTAAACACTTTCTATAGTACAGCTTCACAGAAAAATTCGAAAGAAAAATAGATGTTTTTTGGTTTATCCTAGTGGAGGAAGCACATCACTCAGCCTTTTTAACAACGGTGGTACATTAAAAGTGGGCTATCTTACATGGACGACAAACTGATACAAGCTCCTTTCATCACATTTTCCTAGTCAGGAAGGATTTTTATACAATGAATATATATTTGTTCATGAACTAATATATTAGTTTCCTTGCTCCCAACCTAACACAAAAGCTGAAGAAATAAAAGAGAAACTTCTTCTTCTTCTTCTTCTTCTTCAGCGTCTGTCCCGCTTCGTAGCGGGGTCCGCTATTCTGGTGTCATGACGCCACCTTTCCCGATCCAGCGCTAGATCAAGGTGGACACCAGCAACCTTCAAGTCCATATGTAACGTGTCAGACCAGCGCTGCTTCGGGCGCCCTCTAGACCGCTTTCCTATTACCTCGAAGTTAAGGCCATCTTGCGGACGCTGTCTTCCTTCCCACGCAGAACGTGGCCGTACCATCGCAAGCGAGCTTCGCGCATCTTGTCGGCTATCGGCGCGACACCGAACTTCTGCCGAATGACATCGTTTCGGATGCGGTCCATGCGCGTGACTCCAGCCGTCCAGCGCAGCATCTTCGTCTTCATGATGCTGATACGCGGTTCAACTTCCTTGGTCGCAGGCCAACACTCAGCGTCGTTCATCGCTACCGGCCGGACGACTGCTCTGTAGATCTTCGACTTCAGGTGCTCTGGTATCCTCCTATCGCAGAGCACGCCAGTCAAAGAGCGCCACTTGGACCAAGCTGCACTCACGCGTGAGTTCACTTTAGACATCAGATGGCCATCGGACGCTACTGCTGATCCCAGTTACTTAAAAACCGAAGTACGTGGGAGCTCGATGCCGTTAATCTTGATGGAGCTGGACTCGTTCACGTCCGTCGTTAGATACTCGGTCTTTTTAACTTTCAATTTGAGTCGAAACCGCTCCAAACGATCACACCAAGCTTGCACCTCTCGCACGAGTTCACCTTCATTTTCGCTAGCGAGCATTACGTCATCAGCATAAAGCAAAATCCAGGGTACTGGCACGACAACAAAGAGGAGTGGGGAAAGCGCAGAACTCTGGTGTACCCCGACAGAGATGGGAAACTCCATCGAGGTTCCAGCTGCAGCTTGAACTCGACTCTTTGGACAAGAGTACAGAATTCGCACCCACTCTATGAGCTCTTCAGGAACTCCATGATGTCGCAAGGCGTAGCATATCACTTCACGCGGTACACGGTCAAAAGCCTTCTCCAAGTCGAGGAAGGCGATATGCACTGGCTTCTGTTTCTCGCGGTGCTTCTCTATCAGGAGGCGAGCGGCGTGTATGGCATCAACGTGCCACAGCCAGCCACAAAGCCGCACTCATTGCTGGAAAGCTGGACGATGTCAAGAATTCGTCCATCGACAAGTTGTTCAAAGATCTTCATGATGTGCGAAAGCAAGCGAATCGGACGGTAATTGGAGCAGTCTGCAGGATTCCCCTTCCTCTTCCCAATCGGAATCGTCGTCTTTTGGCGCCAACACTCACAAGGGAACTATCTGAACGGTAGTCGGAACGGCAAGAATGAGTACTATAGGGAGAATCCCCGTCCTCGAAACAATAACAGAACATGTTTTGTTTTTGCCGAATCCTTGAGGCAAACGAGTACGAGGGTGTAATGGTTAAGGGTCCGCAGAGCGAGCTCTTCACGGCAGCGCAAGATCCCGTTGCCGTGGACTGGGTGGCGCAGTGGTAGAGGGCGCGCCTCGTGTTCGTGAGGTCTAGGGTTCGGTACCCATGTTACGTCGCGTTTTAGCACTTTTACCATATGTAGTATCGGATTTCCATAGAACTTGTTTTTGTAGTTTGCTACAGTGAGATGTTTTTACTACTTATTAATTGTCGAAATCTCGTAATTCACCAGCAATGTCCGAAATATGCCAAATGCGATTTTGTATGAAACTTTTACTCCAACAAATTGTTCGCATTGTCAATGCAAGAAATGACACAGGAACAACATGAAACAGCGGCGGAATGCCAGAAAATGCTTCAAATGCAATCTATTAATGTCGGTGAGTGCCACCAGTGTACTCACAGTGTAGGAGGGGACCACATGATCTTCAACTTGACCTACCACCTCGATCAATATTCTCGCCTCTGTTATGCTTACAAAGTCGCGCGGTCATAACGAGATGCTGCCGCCAACACTGACTCTACAATGTAAGCTAACCCTCGAGTGGTCATTCACCTACTGACACTGAAGTGCGGATCTCCATTGGATGCTGCCCCTTCGAGGGACGAAACGAAGCTGGCGGAAAGGATAGGGAGTATCCTACAGGACTTCGAACTGCGACAGCTAGAAATCGACGAAGTGGAGAAGTTTGAGGTAGTGGAAGAGGAGGACCAAGAGTTTCAACCAGAAGAGGATTGTGCCGGAGTCACGCCACCACTAATCAGTGTAGGCACTATCACGTTTTCGGGAGGACAGATCGTTTCGGAGGAAAAGGTTTGGCTATACTAGAATTGTTATCCTCTACAAGTTTGAGAACAGGGGAAAGTGGACTGTATCGCGATTCCAGGCTTGGGCTGCACCGGAGGGCAGGAACTGTGAAGCCAAACAAGTTCAGGTATGGAACTCTCTACGGAAATCCGACACTATGGTAAAAGTGCAAAAACGCGACGTAGCATGGGAACCGAACCCTAGGGCTCAAGCATGAGGATAGCCCTCTACCACTGCGCCACCCAGTCCACGGCAACCGGATCTTGCGCTGCCGTGAAGAGCTCGCTCTGCGGACCCTTAACCATTACACCCTCTTACTCCTTTGCCTCAAGGATTCGGCAAAAACAAAACATGTTCTGTTATTGTTTCGAGGACGGGGATTCTCCCTATAGTACTCGTTCTTGCCGTTCTGGCGTACCGTTCAGGCAGTTCCTTGTCAGGCACCTTCTTCTCCGCCACAACCTGGTTGAAGAACTTCGGCAACCACTCAGCGGGGTACCAGTACTTGGACTTCCATAAATTAGCTGCTAGGTCATCTGGCCCAGTCGCTTTGCCTGGCCTCGTCTTCTTCAGAGCCGCTTCTGTCTCCTCCACGGTGATCTTTTGAACGGGACCGTGAACAGAAGCCACAGAAGGGATGGCCGGATGAGGAAATTCCATAGTGGGAATTTCCTCAAAGTAATCACGCCATCGCTTCAGCGCCTTTTTGCGGTCTGTCAGAAGATGGCCGCTCTCATCATTGATGCCAAAGAACTTTTCAATATCCTCGGTTTTCAATATCCTCGGTTCGGCCATGGCGGTTTTTCGCAAGTCAGTACAATACCGCTCACCATTGCGCGATTCGAGCTTCTCGTTGACATCTTCGTAATGAGTGACTTTTGCAACAGCTACGGCCTTCTTTGTAGCTTTCCTAGCTTCTTGATACTTCTGCCAGTCATCGGCGGTCTTGTCGCCGATAAGCACATGATAAAGCGATTTCTTCTCTCGAACCTTCGCTTTCACATCATACGTCCACAGCCAATACTGCTTGTCGACTTTGCGTCGTCCAGGTTTCGTAGTGCCGAGTTCCGACTGTGCAGCTTGGCGTATCGCGTCGGTTGCTCTCTTCCAAGTTTCGTCGACAGTCGTGACTGTTGGCAACCGTACGCGAGAAATCACATCTTGTCTCGCTTCGCCACCACTTGATTGTCGGTGCACCGCATCGCTCGACCTGCTTCAATCTCGGAGGGGCGATCTTAAAGGTGCAGATCAGCGGCCGATGCTGTGGGGCGACCGTCTCATACGACCTTCGCGTCTGTGACAAGACTTCGGCCGCGATCCTTCACAAGAACAAAGTCTATCTGAGACTTGAAGCTCCAACTATCGTATGAGATAAGATGGAAGACGCGTTTTTGGAAGATGGTGTTCACAACGGTGACGCTATGTGATTCCGCATACTCAAGAATACGCTCACCGTCGGCGTTACACGACCCGTAACCGAATCCACCATGACAGCTGTACCCGCCTTTCGTCGCGCCGACGTGCCCATTAAGGTCACCAGCGACTATGGTGACATCTTTCGACGGCACCTCTGCTGTCTTCTCATCAAGCAGGCTCCAAAACTCATCCTTGGCTTGATCGGAGCAGCCAGTCTGTGGAGCATACGCAGAGAAGAAGTGATAGAGTCGCTCCCTAGCGGCGACAACGGTCTTCATCAACCGATCGTCAAAGCGTTCGACAGTTACAATCGAGTCACGAAATTGTTCGGAGACGATGACTCCAACTCCACTGGTGGTACTGGGACTTCCATATAGAAGCTGCAGGACCACCTCGTCTCCTGCACGGCACAGAAATCAACTCTTCTTCGCTCCAGTGCTTCAACCAACTCGCACGAGCGGCCCGACAACGTACCCACATTCAGCGTTGCCACGCTTACTTTACGGGACTTTCGGACTAGCTCAGTTGCCCCCCCCCCCTCGATGCCGTCCTCGCATCAGGGACCCTCGCATACTTTCCACACTCGCCGGGCTCTGCGAGTGCGCGTCGGCTCCGGCGGACGCTGCAGCACTATCTCGATACTCATGTAACGTCATCATCCATGTTATGTGACATGGGTCTTCGTAGGCCGGCCTGTCACAAGGGCCTGTCGCCTGCACTCGAGTGTCCGTGCTTAGCTTAGCTCGCAGAGCGAGCAGTTTCCAGTGGCACCACGTGGAGGAACGGACATCGCCACCAAATAAAAGAGGAACTAATAAAGTATAAACGTATGAAAAGGGACTCAAGCAAGATTACATTTTTATGAAGAAATTTTATCTAGAATTCGCAAATGATGTCGTCCCTGAGACGGAAAGAGCAGGTCGTCCCTGAGACAGAGAGAGAGAGCAAGGAAAAGAGCTTTGTGAGAAAGGCTAAATCTGTTGCATGAGAAAGAAGCGATCCAGGGTCATATTCTCGGTCTGAAGACGAATGTCAAGTTTCCCCGCAAAGTGCTTCTATAAAAGTGTGTGCTTGAATCTTTTTTTCATTTTTTTTTGAGAGGGGGCACCTTCATCGTTGAGCTTCCTCACCATCAGGTCACTGAAGCTTTGACATCAAGTCGAAAGCCGTTTTTACAGTCTCCCTCTTGGACACAGTTCCCCGACTAACAATCAGTCAAAAACAAAGGCTTATTCTTCCATGTTAAATATTATATCATAAATAAATAACTAAATATCTTGCAATTGAAGTGTAACAATACTAATCTGATGAAAATGCTCGCGCGCTGTCGCTGAACAAGATTACATGTAAAGTGTACAACTCCTCCGAGTAACTGCTTAATAAGCCATGTAGCGATTATGCATCCCTTTTAAACGTGCAGTGAACAGGTAGCATACTAAAGTAGAGCCGAAAGCATTCAACTAGCTCTGGAGCGGCATTCAACGAGCGTGAGCACTAAGTCACTATCAGCTCTGGGATCTGTTCGTGAGTACAAACATGCTTCATACACCTTAGCGCTCCCTGTTTGTCCGTAGATAGCTTCCAACCTGACATCAGTGATCCCTTCCTGTTTAATGATACAATGCAGTCAATCAACCAGAAAGTACAAGCAGTTTTCCCACCATAATGCTTCGGATAAAAAGTATGCAAAACAGAGGCGGAGCAATGTGCGAAGTTAGTCCAACAGCTTCTACGTACATAGTGCTCCTACTGGATATAACTCTTGGCTAATACGTTATAAGCCTTACTCTATTCAAATGTGTGAGTGCGTTACATTCGACCAAGCGGGATGGCTAAATATTTACTATTGCAAAGATAATTTATATAAGGACTGTCAAGTGGGCTACAACTGAAACAATTCAAGACAGCTTATTCAGCTGCTAGATATAGGTCAGAACGGCGCGATTCTGGCTTGGTAAGGGTCTTCAAATCGAGCTGGTAGCTTTGCATGCCGCGCCGTACCACTTTCTGCAGTGCTTTATTCTTAAGCTTTTCAAATGTTGCTTCATTCTTTCCGCTTTTTGTTTCTTTCTGTGCGGCACAAGTTTTTCTCAATATGTAAATACAAAAAATAGAAATACAAATAGTAGAAGAATCATGAGTAAAAACGTAATTTCAGTGGTAGTGAAAACCAGCCCTAAAGGTTGGGGAATTTCACGGGCGTTTATACGATGACACGAATTTTGGTTGGGGGATCAGGGACAGTAGCTATGTAATTTCTTTTTGTTGTTAGAACTGCCTTGCAATAGGAACGCATGTTTTGCTTCGAAATAGCATGTTTAGCCAAGCAAAGGTGGCCTTTCACTATTACTCCTTTCGGGAAAACAGCCTCTACACGACCGTAACGTTCCTCTTAAGTAGGTCTACATAGTTCTGAACAGTCGCGTCTTCGAGGTGAAATGCAGGGTGTCTCAAAAAATACCCTGTTTGAAAGGTGATAACTATTGCTCGCAGGGTAGGTACTGAAGAAGTTAAGGACTCATATGAAAGCTTAAGAAAATAGAAATTTTTTGACAAATGAGCAGCATGTAATGCGCCATGTACCCGTCTGAAATTTTGCATTTACACTCGATTGATTGCGTTTCGATTGAATACTTGTTGCGATTTCTTCTTTAAGAAATCTTGTTGATTGGTTTGCGCTTTTTTAAGGTGTAAAACTTAAAAACACTCTATGCCTTGCAGAAAATGCAGTTTAACCTTAAAAAATGCAGGTAGTATTCGAAAGGTTCTAACATTGTTGCTAGTGAAGCATTTTAAGATGTTCGTGACTCATATGAAAGCGCAGGTAAAGGGATTACTGCTGCCTGCAAATAGTCAAGATTGCGCCATGCTCCCGCCTAAAACCTTGCACATCCGACTCGATGGATTATGCATATGCAGAATGCCTGTCCAGTCTTGTTACTACTTGGCCAGATTAACCTTTGTTGTGCTTCTCTTAACGTTTTCCGTCGCTCAGTAACTGTGGTTATGCCAATTAACCTACCTCTCCATTTACCTTGAATGTTGCTTCATCACTCAATAGAATCCACGTTTGAAAATGGTGCTCCTGCTCACATTCAAACTGTGCACTCAATAAACTCGCATATAACGTGTCTTTCGCGAGATTGTCAAGTCTGAACGTTAAAAATTAACGTGGCCAAGATTGTAACAGGCATTCAGCACATGCATAATCAATCGAGTCTGATGTGCAAGGTTTTAGGCGGGAGCATGGCGCAATCTTGAATCTTTGCACGTCACAGTGATTTCGTTACCCTGCACTTTCATATGAGTCTCAAACATTTTAAAATGCTTCACTAGCAGCAATGTTATAACCTTTCAAATACTTCCCGCATTTTTTGGTTAAACTGCATTTTTCGCATGCAGTAATGTGTTTTTAAGTTTTAAACGTTAAAAAACACAAATCAATCGACACGACCACTTTGTGAAGAAATTATGACAAGTATTCAAGCGAAACACAATCAATCGAGTGTAAATGCAAAATTTCGGACGGGTGCATGGCGCATTCCATGCCGCTCATATGTCAGAAAATTTCATTTTCTTAGGTTTTCATATGAGTCCTTAACTTCTTCAGTATCCTCCCTGCGGGCAAAGTGCACCTTTCAAACAGTGCATACATTTTTTGAGACACCCTGTAGATGCCACCCTTTCCCCTTCGCCGTAGTCACATCAGTCCCGGACGCTCTGCGCCGCAGGAACACAGTTGCACGAGTTGACGCCCAGAGGAACTCAACCAGACATCCGCCGGTCATGGTCATCACGATCGAATGGTGACACCACAGATCAGAACTACTCTCGTTTTGATGGCCCATACGTCCACTTCCATCTTTCTCTACTGCTGCGAACCCGCCTGGCTGCGACCCCTGTTGCTTACGTGTGCGACTCCAACGCCGCCCAATCTACACGTTTTCCTTCGCAGAAAAAGTTACAATATTTCTCAGAATTCAAAAATTAGAGAGTATTTACGTAGAAGTGAGAAAGCCTAGGACTCCTACCTCGGCTGTATTATAAAGCTATAAGCTGTAACATTTTTGCACCTACTCGAAAATACAAGAAATTCACTGACTTTTTCAAAAACTTCAAAGTTTCGTTTTCATGTGTCTGCCTTATTTATAGAAAATGCCTTCCACAAAGGCATCTAAAGAGCACGATGCGTATTTTGAAAACATTGATATTTGAGAAAGCTTTAATAAAATTGCGCAAAATCATATTGAAGGGAACTGACTGTATTCTCATTCTGCGCTACACATAGACGTTGTTACAGTGGCGTCAAGTTTGTGAACGTCTGTATTTTTCGAGATAACTTTTTTTAAAAAGGTCCAAAAAGAGTGAAGTTTGGACATGTGGTAGCAAATTAGATCGCGATAATGGTCCTTTGATCTACGTTCGTTATTATCGATTTTTTTGCGAGTGTAATGTCAGTCGTGGGCAACGGTCAAAGGTGAGCTGCTAAAGCATTGAGTATATTTGTCCATACATTTTCTTACGAAGCCAGTATAGTAGCGCTTTGATATGCTATGGTCTTTAGTAAACTCTCCATTATGCCGAGAGGAAAGAATACCTCTTTTGAAATACGAGGAGCCATTTTTCGACTCGTCCAGAAGAAAGACTCTTATCGACAGGTAGGACTGCTTTTCGGATGCAGAATTTTGACAGTTGCTGCTATAGTCAAGAGAATGAAACAGTCCGAAACAGCGGGAGACGCTCTAAAGGCAGGTAGGCCACGGACTACGACTTCTAGAGACGATTCTGTCATACGAAGGATGTCGGGGCGTAACCCATCGCTGACGACAAAATGTATCAACTGCCAAATACTAAACGCGGTGGAGGAAGTGTTACGGTCTGGGGATGCTTCAGTGCACACGGAACAGTCCCTATTCACCACATCCAAGGAGTTATGGACTCTAAACGCTACAAGAAGATTTTGAGCAATGTTGTGCTTCCATATGCCAAAGATACGTTCCAAACGCCGTGGATTTTCCAACAGAATAACGACCCGAAACATGTTTCGAAGACGATGAATGAGTGGTTCAGTGACAATGGAATTCATCTTATATCGCGGCCTCTCAGTCACCAAATTGAACCCAATTAACACTTTTGGGAACCTTGCTATAGAAGTTCAGCAGGTCTCACAGCAATAAACAAGGCCGAAAAGTTTGAACAATTAAGCAAAAATAGGAAAATATCGGACTAGACGTGATCAACAAACTTCTAGAGTCCATGCCGAGGAGATGTGAGCCTGCAGTTAAAGCAAAAGGTTTGCAACTCGCTACTAGTAAATCTACATTGATTCAATGTATAACTTGCCTATTTGGTAATAAAGAATGCTGCCGAAGTGCAGTAACGTATGTGGCAGATTTCACGGTATTTCCGTTTTTAAACTTGAAATATGGAAAGGACCTATATAGAACAGCAGTGATGATGCGATATAAGATTTGTAAATTGTCATAACATATCCAAATTTCACATTTTAAAGCTGATTTGAAACGAGCTCTGGCGAAAAATGCAAGCATTCACAAATTTTTGGAGCACTGTATACATGCATTATAAATGAAGAGAAAGCAGTCAGTAACAGTTACAGTGAATTTACTGAAATCACGCGATAAGTCGGATGGCTGCTACGAGAAAAGTGAGTCGTGCGTCCCGACGAGAGATCTTCAAAAGTTCGCTGCGTCAAGGAATGGATCATTGGTCATCATGCTAGACGAACGAACTCTTTCACGACGGAAGCAAGGTCGGCACAACTGTTTCTCCTTCGGAAACTGCTTGATCAACTTTTTCAAAAATCAGTTAGGGTTGCAAAGGCGACTAAAGAGTAACTACGTAGGTTGTAAAAACCGACCGAGATAGGTGAAATGGAACCACTTAGGAGAAGGATAAAATAATTTCTCGTTAGTCACCTTGTCATTGCAAGTCATTTGGTAGGCGAAAGCCACATTATATTCCTTTTTCTATTTCAATTTTTCCTCAATTCTCTCTATTCGCTACAAGACTGTGACTCATCTCATGACGGGTTCACATTTAACCATCATTGTCATCCTTATCGCTAGAAGAGGTTTACAATAATCAATTCCTAACTGAGATCGTAATGCAGTCTAATTTTACTGACATCGCGGATAGAGCATGAATGTGCGCTCGGCAAATGACAGTCGGTTGGGTGGTTAGTCTAACGGTAAGTCAGGTAAGTGTGAGTTTTCCTTCCCAGGCGATTCAATTCGGTGAGAGGGCTGGAATCGAACGCTTCGCTGGTCTGGGCGCAAGGAAACCGATAGTCTATTAGTGGCGCCACGCGAGACCAGATCTCAACACCCGCTTCGTTTCGATTGTGACACGTAATTCACTGAAAGTTCTGCACGAACAAGGATGAATCAGACGAAAGTGCAGGAGCACAGAAACTTCCGGAAGTGGAAGATACCAAACATGCTTCAATCTTAAAGAAAGAGCACAGTCGCGACCGGTCCAGAAAATGTGCCGAGGTCCTTATAGCAGCCCGCTCAAGTTCACTGCTGAAGATTACTCAAGGGAACCAAAGCCGAGAACCGACGAGCAAAATCGGCTACCCTCAAATTGGAGCAAGAAATGTGGTTCTTCTTCGAAATCGAAATTTACCCGACATTGAATAGATTCTCAAAAAAAAGAAGAGAATCTATCTTAGAAAGAAGAGAGAGGGCTTGGCTTTCCAAGAAGGAGAAACGGGCGAAATTGAATGTCACCTCAGACGGAAAATTTTATGCAGTCGTTTGCTCCTTCGCAGCGCCCGCCATCAATTTTCCCTTGCAAGCTAATTGGTGAAAAATAGCTGATGAAGAACGAATAAAAGCCCTTAGGCACAGGATGCGCGTCGTCGTCCGTTAGGTCAATGCTACAGAAAGTCTGTAAAGAAAAAGTGGAGGAGATCCGCAGAAAAAATTGCAATTACAAATCTCTTCACTGTAGTTGCGACTCTTCAACCAAGCATCAGCAAGAAAAGATTCGAGTAGCTAAGCATTAGATCCAGCCACATGAGGAGGAACATAAGAGGGCCTGTTGATATTCGGAAATGTTGCTGCTCGATAGCCTCCAAGAGCTCTCAAGGGGAGAAGCAAAATTCCAAAGAAACATTCGCAAACATGAAGATCGCTGGCGGTGTCTGTCCGACAATGTTTGCAGATATTTTTTTCTTCTCCACGATGAAGACCGTGAAATGGAACTGGAACAACTCGGCAAGACCAGTTGATGGGAAGGACTCGCTGCGAGAAATCGGTCAAAAACGTGCTGTGACGAAGGAGACACGGAGAATGAGACGTGCTGTCTGCACAAGAAGGAAGTAATGTGGGCTAGTAAACAGAGTTCGAAGTGGATCGGGAAGGTATGGACGACGTCTGCTGTTCGAAGACGACGTCGCCATTATGATCGTATCGATCTAAGATTGGAAGGTGACACGATGATCGGCCGAGTGATACCGACACCTCTTGGGGAACACCGAAGTGAAAGAGAGCAAGTTCAGTGAGCGAGAATGAGTTGTCGGACGAGAACGTCTCCGGGGAATGCTGATGTGATTAACGACTTGCATCAGAGTTCCTTTAGATGTTTTTATAAAGAGAACTCATGGTGTCATGGCCGGAGATGACAACCGCGAAGTTTTGTGGTTAGTCAACTCCTTCCGACCAACAGAACAGAGCAATTGCCTCCACAGAAGACGAATGTGGGCGAAGCTGTGTGTGGTAAACTTGGGCAAACTTCAGAAACTGATCAATAGCTGATGTAATGAAGAGTTGTGACGGTGGGTGCTGGACGAATGGCTGGGACGACTTTAAAGTCCATCGAAAGGAAATGCACTGCCAACGGCGGGCGGAGTATGGACGATTGTCATGGAAAGCGGATTACGCCCGCCGGTCAGGACTTTCGGTCAATGCTCGCTAACCATCGACAAGATAGAAAGAGCATAGTTCCGGAGAGATCTAGCTAAAATGAAGCCCGCCCTATCAGCTAACAGCTCTATCCACGGCAAAAAGCGGTGTTGAAGCGAATCCGGCGCAAAGCGGAATCATCGCTGTTCCATGCATAATAGATAACGGATTTCAACTGTGCCAATTTTGGTAATGAAGGATTAATAGAAATGGCAGAAATTTATGTTCGATATCAAGTAGATACACAGGAAAAAATCTGGCACAAATACAGTTCTCAAAAATGTAAGCACTGCTTGAAAGGTGATAACTTTGCTCACAATTAAGTAACTGAGGAAGTTAGAAACTCTTATGAAAGTTTAAGAAAGTAGAAGTTTTCTGACATATGAGCGGCATGGATTGTGCCATGCACTCGTCGGAAATCTTGCATTTATTGATTCGATTGGTTGTTATTCGTAAATACTTGTTAAAATGACTCCACGAAGAGGCCGTTTTGATTGATTTGTGCTTGTTTTAAAGTTTAAAACTTAAAAAATCAATACAGCTTGCGAAAAATGCAGGGCATCCCGAAAAATGCAGGCACTGTTTGAAAAGTCCTACCATTGCTGCTAGTCTAGAATTAGCCAAATGCACTATCTTATTTATGTAATTGTCAAAAGATAGGGAATGTGAGTCGTCACCCCAACATCGCAAACAAGCTGTGCCTCTTTTACGTTCATGTTCACGATCTTCTTGAAGATTCCTTCTTAAAGTGGGAGCGTTTGTTAACAAAGTGCGGATGGAACGAGACTCAATCTATCTCAAATGAGCGAAGGGAAACGGCCAAGGACCTGGTTGGAAATTTCGAGACCAGACCTGGGTCGAGATTACTGAGTAGAAGTTTCGGAAGCAAGTGCTTGTGAGTTTCCGAAAATTACAAAAAATTTGTTTTGAACAGTTGTCCTTGTTATCAAACGTTTGAAGTTTTCATGAATTGCTGAGACGTGAGACGTTTTCTAGCATTCAAATACAGGTCAAGGATGCACCAATCCACAGCTTTTTCCTTAATTCTACCATTGTTCCATACTTGGCCGTCACCTTTCCCCAACACACTTGTCATAGTTCAATTGCTGCTTTAACACTGGCAAAATCTCGTGCTCCGCGGCTAACCGAGCGTCACCGAGCGCACGTCCGCGTTTCAGCGTCGCGACGTCGCGTTGGAGTTCCTGGAGCCGCGCAGCCCTTTAGATGGGAGATTGTAGCGACTAGCGGTGATAATTGTGTATATTGTTGGGCAATTTCCACTGTGTGCTGAATAAAAAATAAAGGATAAAAAATCTCATGCGGCTCAAGACTTTCTGCCCAACCTAATATAGCTCCTATGGCCTATAAAGAAATTTATATGTGTAATGCTGCTTTTTATTCGACTTAATATTCAACTTATTTTTCACCTTTTCGAAGAAAACAAGCTATAGTAGGCAAACAATGAGTTCTAAAAATACAGCAAGATGCTCTGATTTGCATCGAAAAGCTTTCATGTTTCAACTTTCGTACTTATTCCCAAACCTACAGCGTTGCATAGTTCGCTTCCCTTCTGTTTTTCTGGCCTTAGGGTACCACAACGAGGTCGCTTTTTTGGAAGGTGCTCGGTGTTGCTCCTCTGAAGAATGGAGGACGAAGGTCAATGCTGGTCAATCTTTTCGTTGTATTCCCCGCGAGTTGTATTTGGGCAAGCAGAAATTTTCCACCGTTTCAGAGCTTTGATGTCCTCGCCTCTCGCTGTTGTTTGGGTTTTCTACTCCTGAGAAATGCTTATAAATCATATGCATGAGAATACTTCCAGAATCTCAAGAGTATAATCCACTTTTCGCGAAAACCGCTGTGTCAAAACTGATTCGAAATTTAGGAGCTACGCTGGAATTGGGAAGTCTTAAAGCAACTGGGAAGCACTGGCATGATATGTACTATGGGAAGTCTGTACTACTACTGTATTGACAAACGGTGGTGACTATATTATTGAGTAAACTCCATTGTATGCTGAATGAAAGATGTAGTAGAGAAGTGTCAAATGGCGCACTTCTTTCTGGCCAACTCAGTACAATTTCAGTTTTCGAGGCACGTTCGAGTGTCATTACCACATTTTATTAGGCTTCACTGGATATACTGTATTACAGCGCACCTCGGAAACACTTCGCACCTGCTGAGCAGAATGACCACAAAGGAAGCCTCCGTAAGCGACATAACAAATTTTAATTCGTGCTTTACTTGCCTATCGAGCTCTTATAACTCTCCACTCTTTCTGGTGCTCCTCGCTGCACCACATCCCTGTTCCGAGCTTTTATGTTAGTAATACATACATCTGCCTTTATTGAATTCCTGAATTCTTTACCAATAACAGCAGAAGTACGCAAAGTACCCATTTGTCTTTCGAGTCCAAACTCTATAAGACAGTCTTTTGAAAATCAAAGACGATTTAATTGTGAGCCTGATAGTTTGTGTTTTAGTATGTTTCCGTGACATGAACTGATATTGTGTCTGATGCTCCCCGCCCCACCACTTCCCCTTTAACTCGTAGAAGAAAGTAGCAAAAGTGTTATTTTGACCTTCCCCTTCTAACCTCGAAAACTTGACGAATAACCAATAGAATTGTGACAAGATATCAGTTTATAAGAAACCATATGAAATAGGGTTTACAACTGTATATGATAGTATAAAATGTGGACAGATTAACAATACTAAAATCACGAGAGGGAAACTGCACACGGAAGATCTGAACTGCATTCCTAAACAACTCAGTAAAAGTTTTAGGGATGTCTGGGCTCCACAAAGTGATAAAGCGACTTCAATGTCAACAACGGCGTCTTTGTAACGATTGCAGCTGCAGAGAGTCAACCTGTGCCGCCACGGTAGAGAACAAACAGTCGTCCAAGAGCCGAGTGAGAAGCACCAACACTTGTTGTCTAGAGCAATACTGATGGAGATAAGAGCTTGAGGAACGCCGTTGGCCCCTTCCTTCAAAAAACGCTGCGTGGTGAACTATAATACGCCATTGTACTCGACCGAGAAAAGAGTCATCTAAAGTCATGTCACTCGAAAAGGAAAGAACTATGGGAGAGTGGGGGGTTACTTCATTTATGTCTGGATATAAACGTGCGTGAAATACGCCTCATCAAACCCCGCGCGGTCAAAATGTGCCGTTCAACATGGGATACTGCTACAGCACAGGAAGCGCAGCCCACTGCTTGATACAGCGGCATCTGCGCGCGTTTCTGCGCGTCTGAATCCAGAAGGCAGGTTCCCTGCGTCCCGCAACAAGCGTACTAACTCCGAATACCTGTCACCGACGTCTGCCATGAGCATGGGAAGATCACCAAGGTGGTGGTGGCGAAGGGAAGTAAGGAGGACCTGCAGAGCGGACCAGGAGAGCTACCAGGAAGGAAAGGTGCAACCTGGGGCCAGATTCATCAACAGTTAAACCAGTGGGGATGCAGGGTATAAGTGGTAGAGATAAGATGTCAGGTAGAGATAAAGACTTGGAGACGCACGCTTTATCGTGGATATCTCTACCCGTTATACCCGAGGGTTACTCGTTGATGAGTACTGCCCTGGAGAAGGGACCAGGACGGGGAACCAGCAAGAAGAGACCAGTAAGGGCGTCAATAGTGGAAACAAGGAAGTGGACCAGAAGTTGGGACCAGGAAGGTGGGGAGGGGGGGGGGGTGGAGAGACCAGTAAAGGCGGACCAGCAGTTAGATCCAGTAAGAAGAAACGCGTGCGGGGGAACCTGTCGTCCGGATTTGGAAGGCGTGCCAACGATATCCGGAGCAGCTGTTGGACATGAGAACGGTTGCAGAGGGGCACCCTGGACGCAGAAGTACTGCGCAGCACAAACCAATGGCGTTACTGGACGGTCTGGAGAGAATGTCTGTGATGAACGCATGGAAGTGGTGAACGGCTTGATGCCAATAAAGCATACAGCAGATCCAAGATGTTAGCGAAATTTAATTTTTACAAAAACTACTTTCCGTAGGTCAGTGATGTTGTAATTAATTAATTGATATTCACTAAATAAATTGAATGTAAAAATGTTCAATAATTATCAAAAACAAAATTAAAAGTTATAATAATTTAAAAATATTGAGTATTGAATATAAAAATAGTTTAAAATACTTGTGTTAAATAAATGAATAAAATATAGAGTTAAACGATGTCTTATTAAGTGTTCTTCTTCTTCACTGAAGAGCCACGGGAGGAACATAAAACTAAAGTTCGTCTGAAGAAGGTGGAGAAATGAACCTTTCCATTGCTTCCTCTTTAATCTTGTCCTCTCTTCTCTTTTGTCATCTTACATTTATTTCCTTTCTTTCTTTTCTTTTGTTTTCAAATGAATAGAGGAAAAGTACCCTGATAGGTTATTTGACTTCTGGGGCCGGATTCATCAACGACTTACAGCAATTTAACAGAGAAAATTACCGCTGAAATCCGTGATAGCGCGGCTTATCAAGAGATATGGTGAGCGATAGGCCGCGTTATCTGAGTTCTCCGCTGTGAGTTCTCTGTTAAGGCTATGTAGGCCGTTGATGAATCCGACCCCTAGTCGAACAAATAAAGAGGAAGATAATATACCCTCAACGACTAGCAGAAGCCTCGTCCCAGTAATTGGTAACAAATAGTTGTTAGAAAAACTGTCTATTGTTTACTTATTGCGAAGCGTTCCACCACCTAGCAATGCAAGGGATTCTCATCCTAATGGTCAACTCCAGGAAAGTTTAATATCGAACGACAATGATCACATGGGCGGGAGGTAGCCCAGTCCGGAAACGCTGTTGCGTGCTGACCAGATGAGTGTTTTTGGTTTGAGTTTCGCCACGCCAACCAAACTTTCGATTCTCGCGGGATCGGAAATTGGAACCAGATTTGTCCGAGAAGGATAGAGCACTGACTCGGCTAGCCACTGCAGGTGGTTTGGTATGCCAAATGCGCATTTCAATTATTTAAGAATGAAATGCATGGCCCGCCGCACAAATGAAGCACCCCCACCGCCCTTGAGCGTTACTTCTAATGCCCACTTGTCCTCTGTTTTGGCCAGCCGACTGCATGCATATTCGCCAGATCTTCATCTCAAGTGATCAACTTTCATGAGTAGTCAATGACTGTCGATCGCGATCTGGGACCGGACAGCGGACGAAGGAAAGGCAGACGGACAAGTTACCACTTTCATCTGCTACAGGGTACCACACTAACATGTTTTAGACGAGGATAGTGCAATGCAGTCTCGAGTCGGAGCAAGGCCGGCTTTAATGTGCGGAATTCTGGTTTTTAGGGGTGTGACAGGGCTGACAGAGAGTGTTCAGATTTTACAGATAAGTTTGTTACGCGCTGTAGTGGTCTGTGCTATCAGTTTATTCCTTATGGAGAACAGAAGAGGATACCGCAAGGACTACCAATAAATGAGTGGAAGGAAAGTTACTACGGGTGCAAGAAACCTTTAAATAGGAGACAGTAGTTATATCCTGTTTCACCTCTAAGCCCTATACAGGATATAATTACTAAGAAAGAAGAGAAAGAGACTCACTCCCGGAGGATCATCAGTAGGGCAGGGAGTGAGTGCAATGCTGGACATGAATGTATAGAGTTTATATACCTACGAAATTGGGTCATACGGGGCGTACCCTTGCCATAGGGAAGGTCAATAGACGAAGAAGGCGGGAGTAACCTAATATTGGCTGTAGATTCCTTGGTGTGATATCTATATATTGAGATAGTCTCTATGGCTTAAGAGGATGATATGTAGTTAATAAATATATATACATAATACATAAATATACATATATATATGAGGCTTAGAGGAAAGAGGGCTTACTGAAAGGATATTGCAGTCACTTTGATAGCTGATCTATAAGTTGATCTATGAAACTATAAGTATCTTTGAATGAATAAGTAAATCCATATTTATAAGCAATACTTTTATTATTAAGTATACATTTTACTATTGAGTGAAGAATTATTTTTTTATCATAATGTAGGTGAAGGAGTGAGGTAATTAGATTAGTAAGTCTACTAATGAAGTCTTCTTTTTTAGTACAATTTCGCGAAATACGGAGAGTTTCAGTATAAATTATTCCCACTTTTAGAGAGTGGCTAATATACGAAGTGTTGTGGGGAAATCTAATTACATTAAAAGAGAAATAATCAGTTTTATTGTATTGTTTAGTTAAAATGCTATTATCAACAATACTGATAGTTTTATCCAAAAAATTACATAGATGTATGTTGTCATGAGTTTTACTTACAATAAGGCAATTTTCATAAGTCTCGGAAATGATGCGTTCAATTAATATTTCTTCTAGATTATGTATAATTAATATGTCATCCATGTATCTGAACGGTTGAAAAACTTTATTAGCAATTGTTTTTTAAATAGAGTATTGGTATTCATAAAAACAAAGAGTTAAATCTGCAATGATTGGACTTGCATTGCCACCTTGAGGTACACCTTTAACTTGGTTATAAATTGTATTATTTAAGCTACAGTAAGAATTTTGTAACAAGAAGTCAAGCATATAGATTATGTCATCTTTTTTATATGTTCTGAAGTTGCCATTTGGAACAGAGTTACTATAGTAGGATCTGTAATTATTGACTACCAATAAGTTCTTATTTGCATTTTTAAAGCATATTTTAATTATTTCCTTAATATTTTTAATAATTATGTTATGTGGTATATTGGTAAACATATCAACAAAGTCGGCTGAGTATAGTCTAAGGTTGCTTCCACGAATTGGATGGATTTCATTATTAATGTTAATATCGTTGATGGACCAGAAATTTTTAAGACACCTAGTGTTGCAATAAACATTATAAGCATAATGTTTAAAGTGATTGCGGAGGTGAGTGAGAATTCTAGCAATCTCCATTGCTAAAGGTTTAATATTACTGTTAGATGCTCCAGTTATGAATCTAAACTTAATAGGACTTTTATGCAGTTTAGGTATACAATAAATCAATGGTATAGTACCTCTTCTATTAGAGTTCAGTCCTAGATTAGAAATAAAGTTGTTTTGTCTAGTGAAAATTTCATTGATATTAATGTTCGATTGAATATATATGTTATTAGAGGAGTCACTATTAAAATTTTGCATCTCGTTTCTAATTATTTCAAAGTACAGTTTTTTACAAATAATACCATAGTTTGAAGAAGCCTTGTCAAGAGGGCATAATATAAAAAACTTATGTATAAATTTTATACAAGCATTGATATTTTTAAAATTCTTGTTAGAGCTATTATTATTAATGTATATAAGTGGTCTAGTTCTTCTACTATTAAAAAACAATTCGAAGATGTTCTTTATCCTTTGTAATGTTGAAGAATTGAGGTTATATCGGTTTTCAATTTTACTTACAATTTGCTTAAAAAGGTTGATCCAAATAAATTTAATGTTACTGCTGTCAGTATGAGGTTGAGGTCTGTATTTTGTGCCTTTACTTAAGATTATATAAACATCTCTGAGATTTCTAAAGATATTAATGTCACCAGTAACAATGTGTTTGTGAAACGAATCAATAAAGGTAGGATATTTATCACAAATACAAGGTATATTATGTTGGACAAGATTTGAAGTGTTCCGTAGAAACTTATTATAGTTAAAAAGTTTTTTAGAAAACGGTTCTTCGTATTGATAGACAATTCTAAAAGGTTTATATACTTTATCACTATGTTCATTAATGATTCTAATTATATTTTTATTGTTTATTATTCTATTCAAATTAAATGAGTCTAGTATATTATTATAGAACGGCATTTTAAGGTATATTACATCACTTTTATGATTATCTTTACTAGTTTTATCATTATTGTTAAAGTGGAAATAGCAAAGGGAACTTAACAAAAGGATCTGTTTTTCTTTAGAAATGTCAAAAGATTCAAAATTATATAAAGTAGCTTTAATTAATGATTTTATAAAAATTTTTGTTTTTGATTTTAGAAATCTGAATAAGTCATAGTAACTATTATTACCATTATTGAGAAATGATGTCACTTCATTTATAATAGTAGTGGGATCAGGATATTCGTTAATTTTGTTTTTATTCTTATGTTTATTACCTCTGTTAGTACGTTCTTTTACTATTTTCAAATTGAAGAATGGGTGATTAGATTTGTGTGAAAGTGGGTTAGTAATGTATGAGATGTTACCGTAGCCTTTAATGTTATCATTAAAGCCAAAAGGATAGGCGGTCATGAGCAACTTAATCCAAAAAAGCTCTTTTTCTTTCAATATATTGATATCACAGTTTTCTTCAAGATTATCTAATATATTGATATGGAATTTCTTACTGAAGCAAGAATTTTGAAAATGTTTGTAGAAAATTTTGTTTTCTATACCTTTACGAATATTATTTATGTGTTCATGAATTCTTATTTTTAATTTTCTTGTGGTGATCCCAACATATTGTTTACCACAGTCATCACATGTAAGGCAGTACACAAGATTAGGAGTCATACAGTTAGCTTGAGCAATTTTGTAAGTTGGAATTATGAAATCGGTGGTATAACTTTTTAAAAAATTATCACAATTAATTATGCTACAAATGCCACATTTGCTGTTACATTTTATGGACATTTTTAAAGTACCAAAGTTTATAAGGTTGTACTTTCCATTAACCTTCCTTTTTGTAAAATTTTGGACCTGAAAATAGGGAACGTTGACTGAACTACAATTTTTGTTGTTTTTTGGCCTAGATGTTGTTGTGCTATCAGTTTATTCCTTATGGAGAACAGAAGAGGATACCGCAAGGACTACCAAGTTTACAGAGTAAGTGAATCAGGGACGATCTTCTAATGGTTCTCAAAATCTCAGCAAAAAGGACTGAGCTAATTTCAAATAATATGATTGCATTGAGAAGTTTAAACAACAGAGTTGAACTTATGGTTTCGGTTCCTAGAACTCAAGGCTCAGACGTTTTTCGAATCAAGTGCTTATTGATTTTAATAAACTGTTCAGTCGGAACATTCTGACAATGACTTTATCGACTTTCACGAAGCTGGGTTTTGAATCGGTGGCCCCGCTCGTGAAGGATTATGCCTCTGTTGAATAGTGTTCCCCATTTGCCCCGTGCCGTCAGGAGGTAACCAGGAGCTCAAGACCCAGGAGGGATGGTAGGTGGACCCCATGGTGTGAACAGGCCACGACCCCTTCTCGGCAGACGGGGCCCCGAGGGACTAACTCGTGCTGGCTGGACAGAGCCTGGATTGACGTACGCCAGGTAACATACCAATACCAGCAATACAGCATTAGGAGACGTACCACTTTCCTCGTCATACGCTACACACTGGACATCCCATGATTTATTGCACACATCCGCACAACCACAATACAATATAGTAGGTAAATACTAGATAGTATGGAATGAGATATAGGCGACGAGACCGCTCCGGCTGTGTTGGCTGTAATGGCTATCCGAGGCTTGGCGAGCCCCATCCAAGCTCGCCGTACTCCACGTAGTGCAGCGGCAGTACTGAGTGAAGAAGAGCGGCAAGGCTCCGCTTTAGGTGTCTCCGGAATTGTGGTGGAAGCGGATTCAAATAGGTGGCGCCCCGGAGCCGCGCCCGCGCAGGCGCTCGACGCGCCGATGAAAGCATAGAATGAGTCTGGCGGGAGGCGCTCATGCTAACTTTTCCCTGAACAAAAAATCATTCTAACTCCTTTGGAGAGTCTTTTGTTCAATGTGGAAGGACCTCGTTTTGATTTGAAAAATGTTCAGATTGATTTCAAAAGTGTCAAGCTTGCTTAGAAGAGTGTTCAATTTAGTTGGAAAGTGTTCGATTGGACGTGAAAATTGTACATAATAATAGTGTGTAGCAGCACACTGACATCAACGAAGAGTCTACTTATGGTCCGTTATCTCGCTGACTGCATCATTTCCAGGTACACCTCTTCCTCCTTCAGCAAGACGACGTGCACGGAAAGAGCAGACGGCGTAACAGGGTCGACATTCTCGCCCTCGGATGCCTACATGTGTAGCGACATCATGTCTCATACGCGTAGTCGCTATCGTCGTGAATATGCTCGGCGCCGAAGTGACTCTTCAAGGTGAAAGCCCAGAGGAAAACTTTTATTAATATTAACACACTTAACCGAGAGCGAATTATCCTGACAAGAAGAACAGATGACGAGAATGTCGCTTCACGCAGGTCACCTCAGAAGTGCTCCGACATCACACCAGTGATGCCTATTAAAATACCCTCCACCCACACCTACGGTTGGTAGGTGATATGCAGATGAGTGGAGTCTACAATCCCACTTTGCTGACAATGACGTAGATCTGAGCAATCGCCTGAGAGATCATGTTGTAGATTCCTATCTGGCTGAGCTTAGCGTTGAAGTCGTTAATGTTGGGAGGTAGGATCTTCCTAAAACAAAGCTATTTTAAATGACATAGGGCAATACATATATTAGTTTTTTAAGTCCATCCTATGTAGTTGGGAGGAGGCGCTCGACTATACTACTTTGCCATCGGCACCAAAACAGAAAACAAACCATTTTTCAAAAGCTAGACACTGAAATAGCTTACGTGTGGATCTCTTTTTTTTGTTGCAATTTTCTTACCGGGAGAAATCACTCCGTTTCCTCCTTTTTTCTGTTTGTTTCATTGATCTAAAGGGGGGGGGTGTCCCTCCAAGCTCTCCAACTAACAAGGATAGACCCTCTTCTTTTTTCTTGGTTTTGCACATGTTCAGTAGCAAACGTTGCTCTGTGTTACCGCACATTCATGGGTGTATTATAACAAATAAATAAATGAGTAAAACTAAGAAAGCGAGCTTGTAGAAAGATTTCCAAAAAAGCTTCATATTCACTCTTGAAATCTTTTGCATATTTGAAAGAGCTGAGACAGCTGTTTTGAGGAATTGCATCAGATACTATAATGAAGGTAATCTATTCAAAAAGAATCGAAAACCCTTGCATCAGAATGTCGAAGCATTGTACGGAAGGATAGCAATTGTAGACATTGAATTTTCTGATGTGAGTTCTTCCTGTTCACTTAATCTGAACTTTAATTTCCTGGTTTTCCGCAGTGTAGCCGGTGCAACCCCAAGCGAGTGCCAGATTTTCTAACCCAAAAGAACTTTTCTTAAAAATCCACGACTGTTTATTGTCCAAACAGCGTCGACCGCGACGTCTACGAGTTTCATGTTCATTTGACGATGGCTACGAATCTCCTCCAGTGTGTGCTAGAAAGGGGGTGCAGACATTGCAGGAATTGCATCAGATAATATAGTGAAGGCAAGCCGCTGGCTGCAGGCCGCGGAAGCACTGACGGTGATTTATCTCTCTTTCAGAGGAGGCAGCACAAGACGAAGCAGTACGCAGGTGCGAGTGTCGAGCTGCCACCTTGAAATCGACCACTCTCTAGGTTCGCTACGGCTTCACTCTGTACTGCCCTCTTCGGTGCCGCGCAGTTGTTCATACCAAACATGCATTTCTGCGCTCTGTAACAGAGGGCGCAAGAAGTGGTTTCTTCCCGTGCTGCGAAGGATGCTCTTTTGAGCTGTTTAAAATGGATAGGTCCCCATATTTTTGGAACGAGTCTCCAGTTTTAACATACCTGAGGGTTGCTAGCCCTCCAATCACTTCTGTGCCATCGGAAAAGGATAGGTTGTCGAGAGCACTGGGGTTTGACACGACATACTGCAACCTCGCCACCAGCTGGCGGAGTTGCGGCTCTGTAACGGAGAGTTACAGTGACGGCGGAAGTTTGAAACCGAAGGCTGATGGGCAGATGGCACGCACCCAGCGAGGCGATCTGCGATTCGCTGATGGGCGTGTTTCGGAGGTTCGCCATTCCCTGCTTCTGATTGTTGACGGCCGTTGTCATGAAGTAATACTTCGTCTGAAATACGATAACGCTTGGTGAGGGTAGGTGTCTTTCCACACAATAATTACCTTGACGAGATTGAGGACTGTTCCTGAGAGATCGATCGCCTGATAGAGAACAGGCAGCGCTGCAGCGTTGGCCTGAAAGTTGGTCGACTATTTAGCAAATTGCTGCCTAACGTTCTCGTGGAGAAAGCAGCGATCACAACTTCAACTAACTAGGGTTGAACAATATTCAACATAGACGATAACACTTGTACAGAAGAGCCTTCTCCTATACAGTTTGCGTTCTGTCAGATACACTTTTTCGATCGTTCAAAAGGTATTTAACACGTAGAAAAATTCGTTTCGACACTGCCTTAAAGCTTGTCATTCGTCGTTGATTCTCGTTGTGCTTACATGTAGGAGTAAATTTCTGAGAGTTCATTTCTTTCTACTATGAGTGCCAAATGCTTGCTTCTATTTTAGTCTTTGAGATTCTACACACACGAATCTCTGATCTGACTAAGAACTATGAGGTTAGGTGGGACCCAAGTCGGCATAACTTAGCCTTTGCAGCGAGAATGCTGCCCTTACTCGACATCGCTAAAGAGTGTTCTCAACTCCCAAATTAATGATAAAATAAGATTTTCGATGACTGCTGAGAGTTCTGCTTAGCTCCGCTGAAGGTTAAACTTGTAGATAACGGCCATAAAGAGAAAAACGTACGGCTGCTGGCAGAAGGCAGAGGACGACGAATAACACGTGCATGTTCTCTCCAAACGACCTGCTCCAGCGGTTTTTATACAGGAGTCAGCAGCACAGAGAACAGTTTGAGCCCTAATTTCTCATCGAAAATACATTTTGCATAACTGGTCAATCCTTTGCTGACCGTCTGTCGCTTGTTTTGCCGCTGCGGCACCCCAGGATTGTATGTGGTCGATGGTTTAACTGCCGAACATTTGGCGTCCGGGATTCTGCCGTCCTAAGTCGTTTGCCTCTTCAAGCCGAAAAGAGCTCCACGGTGATCGCATCTCAATTTTAAGCTCGCACCTACAGTTTCCTCAACCGTCCTTGCCACTGTATCCTTGTGTCAGTTTGTTCCCGAAGAAATTGAGCATTGTAAGCATGGATTGGAATATAAATTTCTTACCCATACCTTGGGCGCGTGTAGCGCAGTCGGAGGAGGCGCGACTGTCGCGTGCACCCGATACCAGGTTCCTGGTTCGGATTTCCCGCCGAGGCCAACCAAGCCTTCCATCCCTCCGGGGTCGGTGAATTGGTACCAGACTTGTCTGGGAAGGATAAAGCGCCGACTTGTTCATCGGCTGGCCACCGCAAGTCATTGTATGGCCAAATACGCATTCAACACGCCTCCACGACATCCCGTAGAAGTAGAATGCGCTGGCGCATCCCAGAAGGGATTGAATAACGCCGTCCTTTATCCTTATCCTTATACCCATACCTTTCTTACCTTTCTCAGTTATCGCTTTATCAGTGTACTATACACTTCTGAGCAGAGTAGTCACCTTTCCAGTTCAAGCGCAAAACTGCTAACCCGTGGTAATCCCGCCAATCAATTGTTTAGAAAAAGACTTTGCCAACGCGGAATTCTGCAGCTCAGACTCGATGAACTAGAGGAACTTGAGCTTTCGTTAACTACAGTCTCTTTTACAACCATTAAGGTGATCAGAAGAAGAACGGGAATTTTGAAGTACTCTAAGGTGGGACAACAATACGTGGACAACTTACCAGCTTTCGATTTTTATAAATTCTAAAGCCCTGTGCTGAGCGACCCATTGTTTTCTAATCTATGCCATGACTTTTCTTATATCTTCGGGTTAGCTTACAGTTTTTACCATCCTTTTATTACGGAGCTGTTATCCTTCGTGTTTGCAAACGGAAGCACGATATTTCCTGGCCCTAAGTCTGGTACGGGGAATCTATGTCAACCTAATCGTTTAGCAAATTTGTGGACTCCACGGTATCACCTGTATCACCTGTCGTCCCGTTGATCATCGACTTGCTCGAGCGGGCGCCAGCAGCGTCTCCATTCGTCCCTGTCGCGTGCCAGAGTGCCCCAATGGATCCTCCTCGCTCGAGGGACACAAAGAGCGTCATAACGGTCGTTCAGGGCTTTCACGCAGAAGCCCTGCCAACGCGTTGGTGGATGTCCTGGTGTTCTCTTGACATCCCTCGGAATCCAGTCGGTGATGGCTCTCGTCCAGCGGGTGTCTGCGAAGCGCATTACGTGGCCAGCCCACCTAATTTTCTACAAATTGGCCCACGCGACAACATCTCTGATCTTCAAACGTCGGCGAAGCTCGGAACTCCGGAGCCCTTCTCTCACTTGCGCGAGTCGTGTCACTCCGAGCATCGTCCTCTCGATTCCACGCTGCGCGACGCTGATCGCATGTTCATCCTGCCTTCGTATAGCCCAGGTCTCTGAGGCGTATGTTAGGGCAGGAAGAACAGTGAAGTCGAATAGGTGGGCACGGAGTCGAACGTTCTTCGTCTTCTTCGCGACTTCTTCGACGCTCTTGAAAGCTCCCCAAGCCGCTCGTTTCCTCCTGCTCAGCTCTGGTGCTAGGTCGTTGGCCATGTTGACTTCGCGACCCAGATACACATAGCTGGAGCATTCGGAGACGTTCGTTCCGTTGAGCGAGAATGGGGCATCAGAAACCCATCCGTTCTTCATGAACATCGTCTTCGTAAGATTCAGCTGCAGTCCAACGCTTCCACATACACGATAGAAGTCGGCCAGCATTCGTTCCGCCTGGCTGATGCTCGGTGTTATGAGCACGATGTCGTCAGCGAAGCGAAGATGGTGCAGTTGCCGGCCGTCGACCTTCACTCCCATGTCTTCCCACTCTAGCTCGCGCATGACGTTTTCGAGGATGGCGCTGAAGAGCTTCGGGAATATGGTATCCCCTTGCCGAACCCCTCTCCTTACGTCGATGACGACGTCGTTGTAGAATGGAGAGATCTTGGTCGTGAATCCACTGCACAGCTCCCGAAGGACTCTGATGTTCTGAGTAGGAACCCCTGAGTGAGCAGGGCTTCGAGGACCGCTTCAGTCTCGACGGAGTCGAATGCCTTCTTCAGGTCGATGAACGTAAGGCACAGCGGCAGCTTATACTCTCGCGACACTTCGATGAGCTTCGTAATGGTGTGCATGTGGTCGATCGTGCTGAATCCTCTCCGAAATCCTGCTTGTTCGCGTGGCTGTCCTTCGTCCAGCGTTCTGCTGATCCTATTCAGGATGACTCGAGTGAACAGCTTGTAGACTACGGACAGCAGGCAGATCGGGCGATAGTTGCCAATGTCATGCACGTCTCCCTTCTTGTACAGCAAGACGGTCTTGCTGGTCTTCCACTGAGATGGAACCTTGCATTCGGACAGATAGCGTGTGAAGAGCCGCGCCAAGGTGTTGATGAGCGCTGGCGGGAGATTCTTCAGGTGTTCAGCTCTGATCCTGTCAGAACCGGGTGCTGTACGTTTCTTCACCGACGAGATGGCGTGTCGGATTTCGGAAGAGAGAACAGAGGGGACGACGTATCCATCCTGCGGAAGATGGCATGGGGGCAGGTGGACGTGGCTATCGAAGAGATCGGAGTAGAAGTCGTGGATGACTTTCTCCATGGTCCTTCTGGAAGAGGTGATGGTTCCGTCAGGACGTCGGAGAGCGGTCATCTTGGTCTTGAAGTTGGCGAAGTTCCGGCGGGCATTGCGGATGCTCAGCCCTGCCTCTGCTGCTTCAGCCAACACTTCCGCCCTTCTCTCCTTCAGATCTTCCTTTATCGCCGCTCTGCATAGCTTTGCAAGCTCGGACGTCAGTTGATAGTTGCCTGACGCTCGTGCTGCTCCACGCTGGCGTATCAGCTCGAGAGTTTCCGGAGACAGGCGTCTCTTGGTGGTCTTCAAGCTCTCGGCTCCCATAGCACTATCGTGGAGATGGTGCACGAAGCGATCGTATTCCTCGTCGACGTTGTCCATGACGGCATCTTTCCAAAGGCCGACAAGAGAGGTGTAGAGATCCCAGTTGATGGTCGTTCTGGGACTCCTCTTCTTGAACTTCGCGGTCTTCTCTCCTTGACGCGAAAAGCGGAACCTCGCGCGAAGGAGGCGGTGGTCCGATCCCGTGTAGAACTTGGGGACAACGGAGACATCGGTCAGGCAATACTTGCGATTGAAGATGATGTGGTCGATCTCGTTGTGGAACTGGCCACCGGGGGATACCCAGGTCCATCGTAGGGAGGGAGGCTTCTGGAACTGCGAGTTTCCATGGATGGTCTTGGTCGACATGATAAACTCAGACAGCCTTTCACCTTGCTCGTTCCACTCCAAACCGTGGGTTCCGATGTGAAGTTCTTCCGGCGACCTTCGTGGCCCGATCTTGGCGTTGAAGTCGCCGACGATCACCTTGTAGAAGGTGTGATCTTCCTTATAGAACTTCTCCAGCTCCACGTAGAAGGCTTCGACCTCTTCGTCATCGTAGTCGGATGTTGGGGCATACGCGACGAATACGGTCAAAGCTGGCACGGAACCACATCGCTTCAGTCGCAGACGTCCGATTCGGGTTGTCAGAGACTGGTACGAATCGATGTTCAAGGCCAAGTGCGTGTTGACGAGGACACCAACGCCGCCTACTCCCCTGCTGTCGCATGTTCCGAGGAACAGTTCTTCTCCGGAGTCTTAGGCGGCGTGTAGGGGGTGGTGTCTTCTCGTCTCGGTCAGTCCGATGACGTCGTACTTGATCTTCCTGGCTTGCATCATCAGGTCCTCGACGGATGCTTCCGACGCAAGCGTGCGGGCGTTGTAAGTACAGATCGTCATCCTAGTCCTTCTCAGTTTGCGCAGCCTGGTTAGGCCCTGAGATTTTAGCAGCCTCTCCGTACTCGTCCTTCCCATCGCTGCAGAAATGGGGGCTCTTTCGGGGTCAGGGGAATGAGGCCCTTTAGTGCTGCTGTGTTTGACTGGAATACAACACGGGTAGCTAGTCAGGCTCTGTCGTGCGGGCGGGGTACTCCGGGCAGCCAGCCAGACTGCCCGAAGGGACGGGGCGAGACTTTTGAGGCGGCCTCGAATCGCCTTACGATGTACTCCCAGTCTACCGAGTGCAAGCTTTTGGCCGAGCCGACACAGTTACAATCCACACAGTCACGGACACATCCACGCACACTGTGCACGAACATGCCGCTCCCACGCACAAGGAACGCATCGACCCGACACAGCAGGAGCAAGGAGTCCATCCCCTGCATCCCACCTGCGTCTCTGAGCAGTACAGGGTCGCATTTGGTTCGCGTTTAATTCCCCTATCCACCACCCGGGGACGCGCCACGTGGCCCTGCGACAAGCGGCCCGAGATCCCTCTTAACAAGAGAGCCCGAGGGCTCTCTATCGAGGGAGATCCGTGGGGACTCCACGGTAAGACAACTTAAAACGGGTTTCTATTGGCACTACTATCGAACTGCAGCGGAAAGTGAATGGAAAGTGACCATATCAATGAAGGAGGTACGCGAAAAGACAAAGGTTCTTCGAAAATGGTGCAGCACTGCGGTGTTGCTTTCTTGGATTGAGCGCTGTTTAAATCGGTGCTGTTCTCGAATGCTCTTCAGCTCATGAGCTTCTACACACGTTGCCAAATGTCATACAGTGCCGCTTACAATCTTAATAGAATCTCCAATACTTGCCATGTGGATATTTGGCACGTCTGAAAAAGCTAACGAGCTGGAGAGCATTCGAAAAGGTCCCAGTGTTTTGAAAAGGTTAAGGATTAGGCCGCATCCTGAGCAATGAGGTGTTATAAACTTTTAAAAAACAACGTTTATTCAGGGTGAAGCACACTACGCTGCCTTTGCTGCGGCAGCAATGGTTGATGTCAAATGCCAAAGAGCAGGAATCATGTTGCGTGGGCGACACTGATCGAGAGAATATGCGCGCTGCAGCATGCGAAGAAGGCCATCACATCTCCCGCTCATTGCGGGTCTTCTTCGTCGTCCTCTTCTTCTTTTTCAGCGTTTACCCCGCTCCCTCGGGAACACCTCTTCTGGTGTCGTGACGCCACTTTTCCCGACTCTGCGTTTGATCAGGATGGACGCCAGTTTTTTTTATGCAACATATCGGGCCAGCGCTGCTTCGGGCCGCTTTCAGACCACCTCGACCCTAACGTCTATCTTATGGTTAGGCCTGTGTTATACTCCCGCGGGAGCATCCGTGGAGCGTCCGTGGACGAAGGGTGCACCGCGGACGGCGGGCGTGGCGGGGCGCGGCGATTGGTCAGGTGAGGGATCTCGGCATGATTCCCGCCCTTCCGCGGATGCTCCCGCGGGAGTATAAGGCATGAGTTATACTCCCGCGGGAGCATCCGCGGAAGGGCGGGAATCGCGCCGAGATCCCTCACCGGGCCAATCGCCGCGCCCCATCACGCCCGCCGTCCGCGGTGCGCCCTTAGGCCTATGTTATACTTCGGCGACGCGTCGCCGACGCTGCGACACGTCAGCGACGGCCCGTCACCGACGTCGGCCGACGCTGACGTCACCAGCGACGTCGCCGACGTCGCCACAGACGCAGCCGACGTCTGTGGCGACGTCGGTGGCGACGTCGGTGGCGACGTCAACAGATTCTGTGGCGGCGTCGGGGACGTCGTTGACAGGAGAGCATCGGAGCGCATTTTTAGCATCGGAGCGCGCTTTCAATGTCATCATTTGGCCACCAGTCTGCCTGAAAAATTAGAAATATATCTTACAAAGAACAATTAGAGAGAGAACTCCAATTTCATTATGAAAAACGAACATAGAATGTACGGCAGAAAACCGCATAGAATGTAATTTCCAGTCTTTCAAATCAGTGGTAGTAATACTACTACTTACAAAGACGACATATTTGAGTTCGGAACATAAACAAACTAAGCGTTACTTTGCGGAGTCTTTCAGTGCAATAAATCATGCAATTGCGAGATGAAAGAAGCAACACCAAATGAGTTTGCAATTAGCAGAACTGCCATGTACTACCACAAAAAAGACCACCCTGGTACGCTCGTAACGGGTATTTATGTCCGCCATGAGCAGGGTTACGCCCCCTGGCATAGCTGCTATAATTTGCCTATAGCAGGCTATCTGACCCACGATACCCTGAAGTCACTGCCCGCGATATGCCGCGGGGTATACGGCATTGGCCAATAGCCTTTTCCGCCGCCCAGTAGCTGCAGTTATGCTGATTAACCTCTCCATTCAGCTTTAATGTTAAATATATTATTAATATTAAAAACCACAAGAATTCTGTGAAGTCCTCATGTGACTAACTTTAAATGGACATGAAGAGTAAAAAAGGCACCATTTGTGCCCGCAAGATGGGCGTTTTTGCACTTTCGATTTCGTAATTCGAGGTCCGCCGAGGATGTTGACAGTGCCGGGAACGAAGAACCCACCCACAAACAAAATACTCCCTCTGAGCGCATTTTTTCCCAGCCTTGAATGAGGCCGGCGACGGCCCGTCGCCGTGCACAGCGCGGCGACCGACCCACGGACGACGTCGCCACCGACGTCGCCGCCGACGTCTGTGGCGACGTCGGTGGCGGAAGTATAACACCCCCCTGCGGAGCTCTCGGCGACGTCGTCGGCGACGCGTCGCCGAAGTATAACATTGGCCTTAGTCCGCGGGCGTTCCGCGGATGCTCCCGCGGAGTATAACAGAGGCATAACTCAGGCCTTAGCTATTGCAAGGATTTTTTTCGGCGCGACACCAAACTTGCACTGAATAGCCTCGTTCTGTATGCGTTCCATGCGAGTAACTTCAGCCGTATAGCGAATCTTCGTCTACATGATGCAGAGGCGCGTACACTGCTACCGACCGGACGACTGCTCTGCAAATCGTCGACTTCAGGTGCTCTCGTATCTTCCTGACGCAGAACACGCCAGTCAACGAGCGTCACTTAGACCAAATTGCACTCACGCGTCAGTTCACTTCAACCACCAGACTGTCATCGGACGCTATTGCTGATCTCAGGTGCTTGAGGTGGTTGGAAGCTCGGTATCGTTCACCTTGATCGAGCTGGACTCATTCACGTCCGTCGTTAGATATTCGATCTTCTTCATGTTCAGTTTGAGTCCGAACCGCTCTAAGCGATCACACACCAAACTTGTGAAGTTTTTTAATAGATTTAATCAAATGAATTCGATAGTGGAAATGTATAGATACATTAATACCTTCAAGAAAAAATATCTTTAAAAAGTTATAAAAATAACATGTAATAAAGAACACTTTAATGATATAGACGAAAATAAATATAGAATTCTTGTTAGCATGTTGTGTAAATTCTGTTTTAACGAAAATAAAAGTAAATGTTTAAAATCAGAGCATAAACATACTAACTATGTTAATGTTGGAGTCACATATATAACTAGTGTTCTAGATAGAGTTAACTCAAATAAAATGTTTAAGAAAAGCTATATACGTGTAATTATAGAAAATAATTCCAATAAAAGGATGTTGCCTTCTAGATGTGTATTTAAATCACAACCTTCTTTTTCCAAGAAAATGTTTAATTATAATACAATAATAAGAAACACAAACTTGTCAGAACTAAATTCTATCTTTAATACTAAATGCTTATGTATTGAAGAAAAGTATAAAGAGTTTATTGATATAACACATAAACATATTATCACAGGCAACCTAGAAATAATTTCAGATAAAATTATTAAAAATTTAATTAAAAAAGGCACAAAATTTGTTCCAAAACATAATGTTTCAAAGGAAAACATTCAGCACTGGTTTGAAGAAGTTTTTTCGTTATTCCTTGACAAAATTAAAAATAAATATAAGTTAAAAGACTTCCACCTTAATTTGATAAAAGAGAAACTAAATATCTTGAAGAAAAAAATCTGGAAATCTTTACTATATTAAATTAATATAGAAAACAATAGATCTTTTAGAAATTTAAATACACATAATATAGAATACTTGAACTTTTTAAGGAAAAATTTTGTTATCTGCGCTCTTGATAAAGCAAATAATAATTACAGTTTCATTTGTAAGAAATTCTATTTAATCACTTTAGCCAAAGAGATGGGGATTGTTTCAGAAAATGGTGAGTTGAAAATTTTAAGATTTAATCAAACATATGAAATAAATAACTCTGAAAATGAACTTGAAATTATCAACAGACATAAAATATTATGTTTAAATAATAAAATTAAAGTTGAAGGAACAGAAATAGTTCCGTTGATATATAGTTTACCAAAATTACACAAAAATCCAGTCAAGTTTAGGTTTATAACTGAAGCTTATAATAGCTCCGTAAAACCTCTTTCAAAAGAAATGACTATAATTTTTACTTTCTTAAAGCAACATTTTATTAAATATATTAATATAATAACATCTAGAAATAAAAATTTCATCGGTTATTGGTCTATTAATAACATAAATATATCTGATAAAATAAGTAAAATCAACATCGAAAATTGTAAACTGTTTTCAGCAGACTTTACTAATATGTTTACTAGTCTTCCTCACAATATAATTTTGAGAAATATAAAAGAATTAATCAAAATATGTTTTCGCAATGCAGGTAAAAAATATCTTGCATATAATGGACACAATAATATATATTATACCAATAATAATACTATAAATAAATACAGATATTATACAGAGGAAGATTTAATGTTTTTCACTGAATATTTACTTTAAAATAGCTTTACAATTTTTGCAGGCATAATTTATAAACAAATTGAAGGGGTACCACAAGGAAGTAATTGTAGTCCTTTACTTGCTGATCCTACGTTATCAGTATTTGAATACAAATTTTGCAAAAAATTAGTAACACAAAAACGATACGTGAACATACACCCATTTAGATATATGGATGATATTCTTATAATTCATAATAAAAATAATGAATATATACAAAATCTACTTAGCGAAACATACGAAAATTCTCTTCAGCTTGAAACAACACATGAGTCAGACTACGACTGCAATTATCTTGATCTCAACATCAAAATTATTAACAATAAGTTAGTAACAAAATTATATAATAAACAGACAGTTTTAAATTTTATGTTATTAGATTCCCACATTTCAACTCAAATATATCTATAAAAATTAAAAAATCAATCATATTTACCGAAACACTAAGATTAATTAGATGTTGCACAGCTTTTAACGATTTTGTTGAAAACCTTGTTAAGTTGATAACTAGACTTGTTAAAGTTGACTATCCAGTAGATATAATTATAAAGAATATAACGAAATGTTTGAATAGAAATAAGTATTTATTATATAAATACGATCACTACGATGTTCCACATTTCATTCCTAATTTGCTTAATTATAATATAAAGTATAAAACACAGAAATAATAACAGTCTATAGAATAGTCTATAGACGAATTACGAAAATAACTCAGAATGAGAGAGGAATGGAATGTGAAACATTATATTGTGACTGGTAATGATAATGATAGTGATATGCTTTAACTCAAACGTATTCTTATTTTATTGCTATCTTTCGCGGGAAGTGGTGAGTTTACAATTAAAGAATATCGTTTTATATAAAAACACAAAGATTAAACTTAAAAAAAATAGAAATGTGTATATAAATAAATATAAACATAAAATTTTTAAAATAAAAAAATAAAAAATAAAAAATTAAGAAATAGAAAACAATCTATATAATAGATAAATAAAAAATAAACAAAAAATATTTGAAAGATATAAATATAAAAACAAAATCAAGAAGTAAAGTAAACAAACAAGTGAAATTAAAATAAAGTTTTTTGTGTGTTTTGTGTGTCTTTTCATTTGTAAAACTTGGTTGTTGGTACATAAAGCACACTAATGTATTACTTTGTAATATACTAACAACCAAGTTAATTAGTTACCCTCTTCACTGAAGAGCCTCGGGGTAACTAATTTTAAACATGTTTTGTATGAAGGTAGAGGCGAAACAAAGCATGTTTAAGGTTGTGGTTGTCGTTGTTCTCGTTGTTGTCTTTCGCTTGTAATCGTTGTGATATTGAGTTTATGTTGTTGAGGAAATTTAGATACAGTTATGCAACTTATTCTATCTAATTCTATTTGATTGTTGTGGCTTTGAATTTCAAACTGTTAAAGAGCTGTGAGATTTTGAATAATTTTGAGTTTTGATTGGTTGATTTATTACAAGTCATGTCACATGTGGAAAGAAAAACAATGTTAGAAAAATAATCAGCTAAAACCATAGATCTAATCAGGCATAGTCTGAAAGCGTACTAATCAAATCAGTGGTTAAGAGAATGAACATTTCAGGTGCTGGAATAGAAGTTTTTTGAATTTTGTTAAACTATTAGGAAGCTGCACTTTTTTGCTTAGTCTGGAGTACTCCGATCCCGCCCTGAAAGCGAAAAAATGACGCCTAAGTGCTGCTGGTGGTTGCTTAACCCTTTCACGACACGCGCGATTTTCGGGTGACTGCCGTGTGCCGATTATTTGAATTATTTTATTTGTATTAATTGTTAAATATGAAGACAGTAACGAATGAAGTTTCCCAAGGACCGTCTTGACCGTAAATATTAGTGGACTCATTGATTAATATTGTACTATTAAATGGTTGATAATTTTCCATGAACTAGTCGTATGATGGTGTCCGACGACATCGTCCCATGCGTCGGACATTGTCCCATGCGGCAAAAAAAAAGTGTCCGACGACATCGTCGAACAATGTCGTGAAAGGGTTGAAGACCAATTTTCGCTCTAGTCGCCACGAACGTGAATATGTAAAAGTGAAGAATTCGTGAGGATTTAACCCTGCTAACGATTGCATTACTTTATACATCATTAGGTCTTGATAGTCTCCAGCTTAGAAGGAAAAAGAGATCGCTCTTTTTCCTTCTAAGCTAGAGACTATCAAGACCTAACATTTTGTTCCTAATAAGTCCGCAAAGAATGCTGCTGTATGTGAACCCAAGAATACGATTGAACAGCTTCCTGGTGAAACTATTCTAGACTTTCTCTAGCCTGTCGATTTTGGACTTCTTTCGCGGATAGAATACACACGTGCCGTGTCCGAGAATCGGGCATACGTAAGTTTTGCATGCCTTAATAAGTACAGAAGTATATCTAAAGCTGAGGGACTTGAATAAGAGGAGCAGCCTTTGTCCTTTGCTAGAAATGTTCTTACAGTGTTCCTCAAGCTAAACTCAAGAAAGAAGCCAAGGTCGCTGACAACAGCAATCGCTAGCAACATTTACCAGAGCAGTTTCATTGACCTTATATGTTTGTCTGGGATTGGGTGGTCCCAGGTGGTGCACTTTCTTTTTTCAACAGATAAGGATAATTGCCACAAATTTGACTATTGAACAACCTCCTCTATGCAGATTGAACGCTAGTCGAGTCGTCTTCATTCCGCAAGCACCCAAAGACCGTAATATCGTCCGCAAACATCTTACAAGTAACTTCGAGGCGTTCAATTTCCAGCGGTAAATCCCCTACGTAGATAATAAACAAAAGGTGATAACCTGCACCCTGAGGAACACCACTAGTCGTCAACTGTCTCGCCTGTGACGTCATAACCTATAATGAGCAGTCCATCGAAGGACAAGTAACGTCTTGAGCATGGGACTGCTTCTGCTGACTGGGATTAGGAAATACTCCGAAAACGGGAAAGAATTCTCAAGCTGCAATCCGGAATAGGCTCCGTAACTCCATCCGTGTGGGTCACAAGTGAGTCACATTTCTTCATTTGAGGTCTCGGACTGGGATCCCGGGAATAGAGGCAGTTGATCAGAAGCTAAGCAATATTCCAGTAATTCACCACATATTTTTGGTGTGAGGCACTGCGTCAATTTTGTGATGTGACCCACTGGAGGGTCTTAATGGAGTCTGAAACCTAGGGGTGCTACTAGCTACTGAAAATCACCATAACCTGCCAGCTTCTCAACATTCGAAGGACAGACGGAGTCTAGCGCTAGCGCCATGTTGTCTGAGCCACAGGTAAGCCACATAAACCTAAACTGGTGTCTAAACTCTAGGACTGCCGGCTCCAAATAAATAAATAAATAAATTTCTTAATCTGGTCCAGTGCGAGGTTGGTAAGATTGAATGGCGCAAGGGCTACTTCGTTATGCAGTCCACCCGAGTGCCACGCTAAGTTGTGAGGTGAAGAACCTCCCACATTGTGAGAGCTAGAGTAATACGTGCACTTTTTTCAGCTGTTTCGAGTTACAGGCTGAGTAGAGAGAGCTCTAGCGACCCGGTGTATGAGCCAGAGTTGAGACCCAGGACCATATGTCTAAACTCCGTTTGGAGATCTAGGACTGAGAGCTCTGGAGAAACATAGAATAACTCCATGTGAAAGTATTGAATGATGTTTCACTACTGCAAGGTTTCTATGACTTAATTAAGTCTATTTTCTAGTCTATTGTCTATTTCGTTGCGTGGTCCAGTGATGGACCACACGAACATTGTGAGATCTAGAGCATAGTCCTTCAGTCACTGAGAGTTATCCTAACATGGGTCTCAAAAGAGTATGCAAGTAAGTAGAGAACTAGGACCTTGCCGTTTGAACTGCGGCTAAGCCTGAACCTGTGCCTAAGGGTTAGGACTGATAACTCTGGGCATGACCAGTAGTTGGTCTGAAAGTAGTGAAGTAGACTCCTTGAGATCACCAAGATGGCTAAGCCGGAGTGGCATATAGTCTATTATGCTAGGTAGATTATTGGTGAACCTCAGTGTTGTTGCAGGGTTCAAGACAAGCTCCTGCCTACTAAGAATTGCAAAAAGGCACTCCTCACACCCTTGTCGAACAACCTACATGCCTGTAGGCCACGCTACCCTTGAACGAGTCTTTGAGTTATGGAATGGAGAACCTTTGGTACAGATCCTTACTCTCTCCTAAAGTGCCTTTGACCAGAATTGTCGCGAGTGCGATCCATCACTCCGATCCATGGTTGAACTCGCAGAACGAGCTAACTCCTCTACTGGAAATAGCCAGCAGTCAATATACTGGTATTAGGTACGACAGAAGTCATAAAAAGGGTGGAGGCATCATACTGCTTCTTAAGAAACATTTCTCATGCAACGTAATTTTTCAGGAATCTGTAAAAGACTCCTATGAGATCTTGGTCTGCGATATTGTAAACACTTCAGCATCCTTCCGAATCATAGGTGTGTATAGGGCCCCTAGTTGCAGTTCAAGCGGATCCAGGCAATTGCTTAAAGCTATAAGCGAGTTCTCAACCGGAACTATGCCAAATCTTGTGTTAGGAGATTTCAATCTTCCGGATCTGATGTGCCAAAATATCGGTGCATTATCAAGAACTTTTACGGTGCTTTTGAAGAGAATGAACTCGAACAATATGTAAAGTCCCCCACTAGAGGTAATTCAATACTTGACCTGGTTTTATGTAACAAACCAAAGTTCGTCGCTGAAGTGAAGGTGGGACCACCTATTGGCAAAAGCGATCATGCCGTGGTCTCGTTTTATTTGAATGTAGAACTTAATTACAAAGCATCACAGTGGATAAGAAACTTTAAATCTGCGGATTACGAAAGTATAAAAGAACACTTTATAAATGTTGATTGGATTGGCGTTTTCGGAAATGGTTATTCTGTGAATGACCTATATGAAATCTTTCTTGCTATACTCCATCATGTTATAGAAATGTATGTGCCAATGCGCAAGGTTCCGGCAGATGAGAAAAACCTCCCAACTTATCTTAGAAAAATGAGCAACCGCAGGTCGCTGTTGTGGAGTAAAGCTTGCAGGACTGGGGATGAGAAGTTCTGGGACCAATTCAAGATAGCGAGTAAGAGGTTGGAAAAAGCTTTTTTTGATACAATGTACATCTTGAGAGAAAAATGGTTAGTTCCAGTGACAAGACAGCCTTCTATAGGTATATAAACTCTAGAAGTAAGCAGGCAACTAGGATTTCCTGTTCAATGAAGGAAAATGGCGAACCTGTGTCCACTCAGTATGATATGGCAAATTTATTAGCCAAAGAGTTCCAGAAAGTATTCACCAAGTCGGACGAGCTGTGTTCAGGAATGTCAGGAGATGAAGTCAAACTTTAGCCTCTTTTCCGAGAATGGAATCCTTGGTCTGGTTTTATAGAGAAGATATTGCAAAAGTTCTTAGAAAATGGCCTAAATGTACTTCTGCAACCCCTGACCTAGTTCCACTCAATTTCATCAAAAATTTAGTTGACTATTTGGCCTATCCGTTGGAACACATTTTTAATCTTAGTTACATGAGGGGTGAAGTTCCCTTAAAGTGGAAGCACGCCTTCATCAACCTTTCCTAAGAGAGCACCCTTCAGCGATCCCAAAACTGTAGATCCATAAGTATCACTTCAATTTTTGTTAGAACATTTGAGAAAATTGTGAAGATTCATATTATGAAACATATTTATAAAAACAGTATTGTGTCTGGGTCCCAATTTGGGGTTTTAAAAGGTAGATCCGCTGAAGCTGCCGTTCTCACATCAGTAAACCACTGGACCCGTGCTGTGGAATTGAAAAACCAAACGCATATAATCGACTTTGATTTTGCCAAAGCCTTTGACAAAGTTCCAATTAGGAAGCTGCTGCAAAAGCTAGAAGTAGTCGGCCTACCTCCCATGTTAATAAACTGGCTACAAGACTTTCTTACGGGTAGAGCATATCAGGTTCGTGTGTTGGACCGATATTCCAATGTATTTTCGACGCACAGTGGGGTTCCGCAAGGAGGAGTGTTATCCCCCTTGTTGTTCTTATTGTACACGTTTGAGTTAACGGAAGCTATTTCTAGATTTGGAGTGGTCACAAAAATGTATGCGGACGATATCAAAATTTATAAAACCCTTGAAAAAACCCGAGGATTTCTTTGCTGTTCAAGAAGCAATTGATTACATTGAAGTTGGGCGGAAAAATGGAATCTCCCCCTAGCGGTTGAAAAAAACGAACTACACGATCATTGGGTCCAGAAACATGTGCATAGACTCACAATATAAGTTAAGAGGTTTACCTTTAACCAGTGAAAGAGGTGCGAGACTTAGGTTTCATAGTATCGGCTGACCTCAGTTTTGATAGCCACTACAGAAGCATTCTAAAGAAAGCAAATTACCGGATCTACAACTTATTCAAAGTCCTACGAACGAGAGATCCCCAAATATATTTGCGAGCATATAAGACTTATGTACGTCTCATAATTGAAAGTGGAGTGACAGTATTTAACCCGATCAAGAGGAAGGATATTGACCTTCTAGAAGGAGTACAAAACAGCTTTACACGTAAGCTAGTAATGCGATGTTTTGGGCTAAAGTACGCTCAATTCCCGTGTGGTGCGGAAAGATCGAAACTTCTCGGACTGTCTTCTCTCTCTCTAACAGGAGGAGAAAAGCTGATCTTCTGATGGTGTTCAAAATTCTTTCCGGTAAGCTATCAATAAAACCAATCAACTTTTTTGGTGTTCCGCTGACTAGAACCGTAGGAGGAAAGCTCGGACTGCGAGTTCCCATGGCTACATCCAGGGTTAGGGCAAATTTCCTTACATACAAGAGCATTAAGGAGCTAAACTCGTTACTGAGCAACGACGAGCGCGTCCTGGGTTACTCTGTTCAAGTTCTTAAGACCTTACTATCTCGTAGCCACATAGGAAGTTAGATGTATTAATGGCATATTTATGGTCTGTGTTTCTGCAATAGGGTTTTACCTGCTGTTCTATAACACTGCTCTACCCTCCTCATTTTTATTGAATGTTTACGCGTGTGACTGTAGCTCGCGTCGTTATATAAATAAATAAATAAACAACCAATTTATATGCCTGACGATTGTGCTTCCGTCTGATTATTGTTGTCTTATGACCACTGGGTGCTGCGCGTACACTAGATAGACTACCATGTACTCGAACCTCAAAGGTACGCTGTTGGAGAGAGCTTTTAATCCAAGCAATTATTCGAGAATGAATCCCAACCTGGTTTAACTTTAATAGAATTAATTTATGAGAGGTTCTATGAAATGCTTTTTCAAAGTCAAAGTGTATCACATCCACATAACATTTATCATGATACCCGAAGTCCAATCATCAAGAGATTCCAATAACTGGTGTCTCTGCCGATTTTCGTTTCTTGATCCCAGTTCACACTCAGAAAAAGTGCGATTGGATTCCAAATGATTAGCGATTCGTATCCTAAGAATTTTTTCAAAAAGCATGCAGAAAATTGAGGTAATACTTACGAGCCTATAATTACATGGATTAATATACGGAAGCTTCTTTGGTATAAATCATTTTCTTGACCTGAGCCGAGTCGTGAGTGGCCAACACCATCTGGCTCTATGTGCATTCCCTGACATTTCACTGTTGTTCAACTTCGTCGCCGGTATTTCTGCACACTCCTCTTCATTATGAGCTTCACTACGACTGTCTCGTCAAGAACTGGCGATTCTTCAACTATGAGCCCTGAAGTCCGCCTTCATTCGGATGCCGCACCGATTATCCGACTTCGATCCCCCAATCGAATAACTGGTCATGGACGATCGTGTACCATAACGTCTGAAGACTATCGTGGGTTACTTACTAAAAGGTCGAAATAGTTAAGTTCCCTAGTTCAGTCCGTGGTCAACAGGAGCAACGAATTGATGACAGAAAGTTGCGCTCTGAAGGCCGAAATAGAAGAGCTGAAGAGTGCACTGGCTAGCAACCACGAAAGGTGCCCTAGTCCGCCCACACTCCTGCGGAACTCCCGTCATATGAAGAAATCGAACGTCGACGAACTGCCATTATCTCCTGCCTACCAGAATCTTCTCGATCACATGCCTCTGTAAAGGTAGTTCATTATATCCATTTGGTCATGCAAGTTTTAGACTTTCTCGATATTGAATGTAAACCCATCCCCATTTGTAGAATTAATTCTTGAGCTAAATCACCTAGAGAACTTGAAGTAATTTTTCCTTCTGCAGCGTTTCTTCCTTCGACGCGGTTTTATTAGAGCTTCACGCTCGTGGAAAGAAAAAGAACGTCGTCGTCAGGAAAAACTAGTAGGACGTAGTAGTAATGGCGCTAATACCACAGTCGAGATATCTCAAAATCTCCTGCAGGATGTGTCTCTCGCTCACTCAAACAACCAGGAGAGCAGATCAGGTCTTTCGGCTTCTTCCTCAAGAAATTTTTAAGAAGTCCTCAGGATTACAACCTTAAATTGAATTGCGTTCTCCCAAATATGCAATCTTTACCAAAAATCATGAATCTCTCGAACTTTTACTAACTCAACAAAAATCGGTTTTAGTACTTTTAACTGAAACTTGGCTTAAAAGTCCCATCTCCTTACCTCCACTTCTGGGTGAATGGTGTTCTCACTATGAGTGCGTTAGGTGTGGTCGCCCTCGTAAATCGGAGGGGGGGGGCGGTGTTGAGATTCTCTGTAACTCATCTTTCTCACCAATTTTTTTTTCAAGGAATCCATCATCAGTGCTTATAAGATTTTATGTTGTGGTAGTTGCCTAGTATCCAAGCCTCTACTGGTCATACTTGTATTCAGAGGTCTAAATTGCTCTGCAGAAACAGCGAATTACTCATGAAAGCCATAAGTGACATGTCGTGTTGTGAACATCAATGCCTTATAGCGTGTGACGTGTGACAAAAATGAGGTGTTTTGTGCATCATTCTTTAGAAGTAGAGTAGAAAAGAAGAGTACGGTTTCTGCAGAAAATGGTTCAACTGAATCGTCTAATGTACATTTTTAACATATAGGGAAGACCCATGGTAGCACAGTCGGAGGAGGAACGGCTGTCGCGCGCCGCAAAATAGTTGTTCTTGATTCGGTTCCCACCAAAGCCGTGCTAATTTGATTGAAACATCAGTGTTTTACTCTTTCCAGTAGTTTAGCAGTTAGCCTCCAATCAAGTCCAATATTCCTTTATGGTTTTGTATTAGTTTCGCTCGCGTAAATTGGGAAGATTCGTTTATAAAAAAAGTTGTGAAAAAGTTACAAGTTGACTAGGCAGCGATTTCAGAATGGGTTCAGCAGGCGATCATCTCTCCTCCCGTACAAGCTGAATTTGTATGTCTTCCTGAGGACTGGAATGAAATGTTTTCAGGCAATTTGAATGTGGAACGTTTTAGATTGCAACCAGAAAGGGGTAGCCCAGTTCCATCGTCAGGAATTAATATTTCTAATCTTTATTGTCTTTGCTTCTTCTAGAGAACAGCTCTGATACTATGTCGGTAGCTCCTGCAGAGTCAGAGAAGTGAAGTGGGTAAGCAGGGATATGAGTTGAACTCGAGCAGCCTATACAGCTGCATTCTTCTTTCACAGCGCCTCATCGGAACATTAAAAACGAAATAGGAGATACCGTTGCACTATGAGAGGAGTCTTTAAAAGTGGGTTCAACCCAACCCCCCCCCCCCCTCTCCCCGCCCCTTGTATCACGTTACTTGAACACCTTTCATCTGTGGATTGAAGAACTCACTTACGAATATTGACGGGCCAAATCATCATTAATCGTAAATCGTAGTTACGCACATTCTGACTTCAGATTACCATCCGATTCGCCTACTTTCGCAGTTCATGAACATCTGTAAGCGAATTATCGATGGGCGAGTTCATGACATCGTTCAGCTTACTAGCCATCTGCGCGGCTCGTAGCTAGCTGGCATCATCGATAACATGCACGTCGCCTGCTACCTGTTAGACAAGTATTGCGAGAAGCAGAAGTCAGCGCATGCCATCTTTCTCCAATTGGAGAAGGGTTTTGGCCGTGTATCGCGTGAAGTGATATGGCATGCCTTGCAACATAGCGGGGTTTCTGGCGAACTTATAGACTGACAAGGGAGGTCAGTGAACTCGCCCCGGAGATTCTGAACGGGACCTATGGTCTTGTAGAGCATCGGCCGAGGGTCACAGAACTGTTTCGTTTTTGCTAAATACACCTGGGTGGTCCGGAAATGGCAGAAAATGGTATCACTTCAGAGCGGGCTGAAACGGCAAAAGTGAAACCTGGAATGGTCCTGTTGTGCTCAGAACCTGACCTACAAAAGGATTGGAGCTCAAATTAACGATAGATTATAGTAATATGATAAATTCCTACCTTTCCTAGACGAAGCTGCAGCGTGCATTCAAGTGATTCATTCGCAACGGTGTCGTCAGCGAGTGGATGGCCGAGTGGATAAGGAGGCGGATTTACGGGAGTCGGTCGAGGGTTCGATTCCGGGGGTGTCCATGCGATTTGCTCTTTGGAGTGCTCCCATTTTTGCAAATAAAGATTACAGTTTGGCTACGGTAGGGTACCGTATTCACTTCCTAACCCCGCGACTCGCAGCGGGCTCGAGAGGAATGAAGACAAGCCAGCCGGGTGTGAGGTGGTGCCCGATTTGATAGTAGTGCGGACTGATGGACGAAAAAAAAGATACTTAAAATCTTGCTTGAACACTGGAGGTGTCACCTCATTTGCTCATACGATCGACAAGTATTGTTTTGATCCCACACCATGTGCTCATCATTCTTCGGATTTCTACGTAGACTTCTTCCTATTCGACTCTCAACTCTCATTAATTCTATTTGCTGTTACCAAGTGCAGCATATTTTATCCACCATTGATAATAATGGAACGATCACACCAAACAAACAACGAATGACAATAACGGCATTAATGGAAATTCGAATCAGCTAACTGGCAGCTGACAGGTGAGCAGTTACTTGAGGAGATCTGTCACTACATGATCTGGCAATCAATATGCGATCGTGGGAAACTTCCGCTGATATCGATATAGAGCACCCAGCCAAACATTCTTCAATTGGAAAATGTTTTTTCCACCCCGCGTCGTTGCTCGACTTGCCGGATATTTTCCTCCAGACTTCTCGGTTCCCACGCGCAGGGAAATACCCATTGCAGACGCGTTCAAAAGGATTCTACAGGATGCAATTTATGCCAACATTGACTGTGAGGAAGAAGAGCAGTTGCAGGTAATGCTACTTTAAAAACAACAGTGAAGCAACAACGGATTGAAGTGTCAATCATGTTGGTTTGGATGAGACCGATGATGTAGAGTGGACACCGGAGGACGACAGTGGTGGCCACGTTGTTGATTCCCGACAAAAGTCAATCGTTTTTGGATGGTCGCCAACTGATAACATGGTTAGTGTATGGAGCTCGGGTAATTCCAGTATGCTTTGGCTGCTCTTTTGTCTCTTTTGTTTTCGACGAAAGCATGTGATTGCTGCTGTTTAGCTTGCTGAAGCAGTTGAGCACTACCGCCAGACCTCAAAGCGGAGTCGTGACCTCAAGTCTATGACGAATCGGTTCAGGTCCATAAAAACCAAGCACCATCTCGAACTTGTTTTCGAGAAAAGCAGTGTGTTTCCATGTGTTGATGCGCTATTGATGTTGCGTTTCCTTCCTATCTCTCGTCTTACAGATCAGCTCAAGCAAAACAGAGCAATGTCGTTCAAACGACTATCTGCGGCACTGCAGAAAAGGTGTATGGAAGCTATTCAAAAAGGTAGAGAAGTATCGAATTTCGACGGAGCATTAGGTTTAATTCGTTTCTCGATAGGGTTGCCACTTTCCTATTCGACTCTGCGTCACATGGCCCTCACCATCAACCGTGATCATGGCTTTGTTGACGGTTTCAAAGCGTCGAAGGATTGGATATCGAAGTTTGTAAGAGAATTTGGGCTACGGACAAGGAAGGTGAAGTCGTTCGTTACAACGCGTAACCTCCGTGAGCGTCAGCAAGTAGAGGATGCAGCAGCTGCGTTTGTAGAAGACGTAAAAGCGGAAATGGCAACCATCCGCACTCAATATTTTGCAACATAGACCAATGCGGTATTAATAGAGAAGTTGTGTCGAAGAGGTGAGCTCAGCGCTGCGAGGTATAGTATGATTTACGGAAAAACAATTTTTGCAGGACTCTTGCTCCAGTGGGCGTGAAACAGGTTCATCGGGTGGTGCAGTCAGCCTCTTCTCTGACGCACTCATTCACGGTCGTTCCTGCTCTTTACGCCTATGGAAGACTCGGCGAGAAACCTTTGTCAACCTTTCCGAGCCCGATGGTTGCTTCCCCCAAAAGTGGTCACTGGTCCGCGCCGAACCTCTTCGTTGTGGCAGCCACAAGCCACATCATAAAGATCAAGTTCCGACTTTTGTTAAAGAGTGCATGATGGCAGGAGATGTGCTGACCATTGTCCTTTTGGATAGTTGGTCTGGGTTTAAAGATCATGCCAACATCCTCTCTGGTGTCCCGGCCGGGAAGCAGCTGAAGTTGATGACCATACCACCTGGCGCAACGGGTGTCTGCCAATTGCTTGACGTCTACTTCTTCCGCCTTTTTAAGAGATTCGTCCGGCGTATACATGAAGTTGTTTTACATACAAGGCCGGAATTCAGCTGCTTCTCAAGAGACAACACCTTAAAGGTGGAGACGGTTTCAGCAACGTTTACATTCATTAAAGCGAAATTATCGTTCACAATTTACAGGTGTAGAGCCAAACATATCGGCAATTCTGCGCCCCCGTGTTTCAACAGTGTTTTAAATATGCATGGTTTGCTGCCGGTTATATAGACGCATACCAAGGATCATTTATGACGCCAAACGACTACGCATTTAACGAAGTGCCGGTCGAAGGACCGTGTCAAGGAGCAGATAGCTGCACCTTCCACGCGTTTGTGCATTGCTGCTGGTGTAACAAACATTTCTGTTTCAACTGCTTTGTTGTCCTTTGTCATATCTGTCAGCTGATTCGAATTTTTATTAATGCCGTTACTGGCATTCGTTGTTTGTTTGGTGTGATCATTTCATTATTATCAATGGTGGATAAAATATGCTGTACGTGGTAACAGCAAATAGAATTAATGAGAGTTGAGAGTCGAATAGGAAGAAGTCTACGTAGAAATCCGAAGAATGATGAGCACATGGTTTGGGATCAAAACAATACTTGTCGATCGTATGAGCAAATGAGGTGACACCTCCAGTGTTCAAGCAAGATTTTAAGTATCTTTTTTTTCGTCCATCAGTCCGCACTACTATCAAATCGGGCACCACCTCACACCCGGCTGATTGTCTTCATTCCTCTCGAGCCCGCTGCGAGTCGCGGGGTTAGGAAGTGAATACGGTACCCAACCGTAGCCAAACTGTAATCTTTATTTGCAAAAATGGGAGCACTCCAAAGAGTTAATCGCATGGACACCCCCGGAATCGAACCCTCGACCGACTCCCGTAAGTCCGCCTCCTTATCCACTCGGCCATCCAATCGCTGACGACACTGTTGCGAATGAATCACTGCACGCTGAGCTCCAATCCTTTTGTAGGTCAAGTTCTGAGCACAATAGGGCCATTTCAGGTGTCACTTTTGCCTTTTCAGCCCGCCCTTAAGTGATACAATTTTTTGCCATTTTTGGACCACCCAAGGGCATTTAGCAAAAACGAAACACAGTTATGTAATCCTCGTTCGATGCTCTACAAGACCATATAGGTCTCGTTCAGAATCTCCGGACCGAGTTCACTGACCTCCTTCGTGAGTGCGAATACTCTTGCCCAAACAGTCGAGTTCAAGCTCCATGAGGCACCTCAAGCGAGCTTCCCAACTCTGTCGGGGTACACCTCGGTACTGCGCTTTCCTCATACACCTTTGTTGTCGTCATGAATGTCATAACGCGAGATCTTTGAAGCAAGTTGCTTGCACTTTGCTTCATGCTGATGATGCTGCATAGGTAAGGGCAAAGTCGAGCGAGATCGTTTAGAGAGTTTTGGAATCAAATTGAAGAAGACCGAATATCTAACGACGGACATAAACGAGTCTAGCTCCAAGAAGGTTGACGGAGCCGAGCTTCCACGCACTTCAAGTACATTCCCCTCCCGCTATAATGGCCTTAAGACGCGTCGGATACAACGCATAGGAGGCGCGGTTTTGGGAGGAACGCTCCGTTAAAAATGACTTCCGTTATAACGCGACCCGGACTCAGTTCTGGTCCCACACAGAAAATGAAGAGGACCAAGATGCTGAGAGCGTCTGCGATCAGACCTACTCTTCTATTGTTTCGTTTGTAGACGTGACTAGCACTTGTGCAACAATGAATTAGATACATGTAGACGTTTTTCATGCGTGTGCGGCGCACAAAAGTGTTCACAGTCAAGTAAATGTCGAGCCCAGTATAAGACTGCCGGTGGCTGTTAGAGGCTGCCGTAAATTGGGGGTTCTCTTTATCAGAAACGACAGAAGGTATGTATTAAAGCTCAGATTATCTAAAACAATATCCTACACATTTGTATTAAACCTAAGCAGCTGGTATAGAGGCTATGTATAGTCACATGATGGTTTGCTGCGATGGCGCCATGCAGGACTTGTACCTACCTTCCTGTCAGGATTAAAGCAACAGCACTGTTTGATCACGTGCAACATCCTGATATCCTGAAATGCGCTGAGACGCCACTGCGACGAGGATATGGCGGATGCAGCGCGAAATTCAACAGCGCTGATAGCGCAATGGGCTAACATCCTGCGCCTGGATAGTAGAGTGCGGGTTCGTGTCCTTCCTGGCGCAAGAGTTTTGATGGCGGCAAAAAATATTGTAACACCAGGTTACACAGTTTTGTTGTTGATCACTTCTCACTTCTAACTTTCCTCTGGAGCTCGTTATTCCTCACACATATCTGTCATACTTATGGATATAGCAGAGAGAATCTCTGAGGACGGAACTTCATTAATAATTTAAAGATGTTCTTCGCACTCACGCTCACCTCGTGGTCACATATTCCATTACTATAGTCATAGTTAGCCATTGTATGCGATTCTAAATAAGTCTACGCGTAAAAGAGTCTAGAAAAGTTCAGCTCCGGTTAGGACGCGACTCCCTTTATAACGCGGATTTTCTCCGGTCCCTTCAAAGGCGTTATCACGAGAGGGTAACTGGGATCAGCAGAAGCATCTGACGGCAACCTCATGCATTAAAGTGAACATAAGCGTGAGTGCAGCTTGGTCTAAGTGGCGCTCGTTGACTAATGTATCCTTGAACACCTGCACAACTCTAATCTCGAAGAGAGTTATGTAGTGGAGTCATTCGATGTGACATCACTTCAGACAAGCGTCCACAACGATCCACCCCTCTGACACTATCCGAGCTATCGGATATGCGTGTCGGGGAAATTACAGTTTTTGGACTTTAGAAACTTCACATTTTGACTCTAGCAAAGGAATAGTCGAATTGTAACATTTCAAATGGTCAGGCCCGTATTTTTAACAACTTATAGCGTTGGGACCAACGATTCTTGCGGTTCTTGCTATCTGTTTTATGAGCAGAATTGAAAGGTCGGTTCTCGAACGCTGTCACCTATTGTACTCTAGATACATAGATGGTTGTTGTGTTATAACGTCATCACAGTCTGAAATGGATGAGCATTTTAGATTGTCAAACCAGCTCAATATCCTACGACACGTCACCCACTCTCTGAGTCCACATGTAAACTCTGATCTAGAGCTTCCAGACTAGACCTAAGATAATTAGGGAAAAAGATAAGCATTTTCCGATTACTTGATTTAAACACCCATAAAACCTTTGATGCGTTCGAGAGATGAAAAAATAATCCAATTTGGTTATCAGACTGTTTCGACATCGGGATGCACCATCGGTTTGAAAGCAACACAATCACAAAAAAGGCGATGCATAGTTAATCTTTCTTTAGCCTTTCGTTTGTGTTCAAGAGGTGAAGGAATGCAATGCAAAACAATCACTGACTGATGAGTCACCATTTCTGTTCCGTCTTCCAGCCTCAAAAGAGAGCGGAACATGGTACAGAAGGGCTAAAAATGGCCGCAAACTGATAATCGAATCACGGATAGGAGATTTCGTACATCCCTAGTAATGACTATGCATGATATGATAGTAATGGCGTAAAATGCACAATTCTGGTCATTGAAGGGGCAGTATCTGCAGGAAAGCATTAGAGGCATTCTGCATTCTCACAAGGAATCAGCAATGAACAAATGGAAAAGTATCTATCCATTACAAGAGAATTTGTTCCTTTGTTGCATATTGTAAATCGGCGAGTCGGCCTACGATGCTCCTTGGTTCTGGTCAGATTCAACTGGTGCATCGCCGGAATTATATCCCTATTCTGTTATTGATCGATCAAGGAGGAATCGACATGCAAGGGGTCGGTTCTTCTTTATTAAAACTGGAAACAAGCACGCTTTGGATAATTTGTCAGCTCGTGGACAGTTAACATTAATTTTAGGTTGTGCATGTAGAAACTTAGTTCACAAAACCTCCTAAGATTAAGAATTTTGCGCGTGTACTTCGTCTCCACAGAGTAGTGCGCTTACATTGAGATTTTCTTCTACTTATGTTCTCTGAGCTAAATATTAATAACGCGTAAATTGGCAATACAACTTACACCTAATGAGCGCTTGTTGACACAATATTGCAACAAGTTGGAAACAATATTAAGGACAATGAGTCGAAGGCAAAAATAACAGATGACAACCGTGCTCTAGTCTACGAAAGGAAATACTCCAACGTCACTAAGGAAACATTCGGGGCAATAGAGCCGTACACAGCAAAAATCGAACACTTGGGCCAAGAGTACACGGCGCATCGGAAAGTATGGCAAGTGTACCATCTAATTCGGACAACGACGACTTCGAACTATACTCCATTATACCAGAGCAATTCATAGCTATGCCTTCGACCTGGCAGCGGTCATACAACGTCGGCTTCAAGCCTCTACGTCAAGTAATGGAGAAAATCGTGACGGCCCTTACCGACGCTCGTCGGCAAGGGCCCAGCGGGACAATTCCTCAGAGGCTAAAAGGATAGGTCTTCCCACTCTTCCCATCTTACTTTCAGTGGCAACGTGGGAGATCTTCTAGGTATTGTTCAACACCATTGTCCACACTCAGCCACTACCTCGGCTTTTCAAATTCAACCATTCTATAGGTTCGTTAAAGGGATAGCTCCGCAATGCGATCAAGTCACAGATCAGAACTACCAAGGAGCGATAGACTTCCTTCACGCCAAATATGGGAATGAAGAAGAGCTGATACACCACTTAATATCAAGACTGGAGGCAGCAGCATTGCGTTCGCCATCGATAAGGGACCAGCGCCTGCTGCTGGGACAACTCAAAGTCATCCTGTCTCAACTCATTGACAAAGGAGAATAAGTTAACAGCCAGCGGCTTTTGAAACAGGTCTTTTTTAAGTTTTCCGCCCAACTTAAATGAGAATATTGGAAAAGAAGTGTTCCATGGAAGGACCTTGTTTAATGGAGATCCTTCTGACCACATTGGAGCAATTCATTTCGAGTAAAGGGCAGATCGCAATCTTCACGTCGAACAACTCTCGCCGTCTCCACAGTAACTATGGAAGGAATGTCTACGTGCGAATGTCTAGTTATAAGGTGAAGGATAAAGATAAAAAACGGCATTACTTAATCGCCACGCATTCTACTTTTGCGGGGTGTCGTGGAGGCGATTTGAATGCGTATTTGGTCATACCTGACTTGCGGTGGCCAGCCGATGAGCGTGTCAGCGCTCTACCCTTCCCAGGCAAGTCTGGTACCAATTTACCGACCCCGGAGGGATGGAAGGCTTGGTTGGCCTGGGTGGGAAATCCGAACCAGGAACATGGATCAGGCGACAGTCGGCGCTCCTCCAACTGCGCTACACGCACCCCTAGTCATAAGGTGCCGCTGAAAGGTGGAATGAGAACGGAGAACTGTGTTCCTTGGAACCCATTACCTATGAAACTCTCACGAGCACTTTGATAACTCCTCCTGCCCTGGCAGAAGACGTCCCCTTCATTAAGGCGCATAACCTCAACATTAACTTTATGCAAGGCCGCACAGCTACTAAACCGTTGATCTTACTCGGAAGTGATCAACTTTGGCAGCTCATCCGATATGGCCAGACCCATATATGTCTCCTTCCTAGCTTATATTTGTTACTCACGCGTTCTGAGACATCTGATAGCCGGACGAAGTCACAGGATCACATCAGGTCACAGAGAAAGGATGAAGAATTTCAGGAATGGAATAGGACGTGGTCTCTCGAGACTGAGATCATAAACGCGTTCTCGGTTAGAAACCCATTTGAAATGAAGTAAGAACAATCGCTGAGGGAGAATTACTGGACGATGGAGCAAGTCCGTACTGAAGAAATCGTGTAGAGCAAGATGTCCAGACTTTATAGGATAAGAAAGTGATGGAAGAATTCATAATCATGGTTGAGAACAAAGAGGATGGATACTATGTCCGTCTACCGTAGAAAGAAATACCCATGGTTTTCCAGGTAATAGGCTGTCGCCTTACGACGACTTATCAGTGTGTGTGCTTTCCCTTAGAAGGGTAAAGTGCTTCTGGAGAAGTACGACGACACATTCGAGGAACAGTTATGGTTGAATATTATTCAAGTGGTGGATGAAGAGGCAAGGGCAGTAGGGCGATTCACCACCTTCTCCATAAAGTCATGTTGACGCCGCAGGAGAGCACGACTTGGCGTCGAATTGTTTTCAGTGCCCATTTTTAGAATTGACATTAACTTAACGACGCCCTTCACAAAGGAGCGTACTGCTGCCGAAATTTTACGAACTTCTCTTGAAATTCCGAATTAGGCGTGTCGCGTTGATTTCGGAAAAGGCATTCTTACAAGCGCGCTTACAAAATGTGGACAGAGACGTCATTCGTTGATTGTGGTTACGTGAATATAGAAAGCCTCCTAGTGCGAGTCACCAAATGTTCACATTACCTTTGGTTCAATACCGTCTTCTCACAGCTACTTCGCACTAGCATATGAAGTAGTATCCAAATGACGTTGAACTCACCAAATAATCAAGGAGAAGTTTTACGTAGATAACGTCTTTCCCCACGGATCTCCCTCGATAGAGAGCCTTCGGGCTCTCTTGTTAAGAGGGATCTCGGGCCGCTTGTCGCAGGGCCACGTGGCGCGTCCCCGGGTGGTGGACAGAGGAATTAAACGCGAACCAAATGCGACCGTGTACTGCCCAGAGACGCAGGTGGGATGCAGGGGATGGACTCCTTGCTCCTGCTGTGTCGGGTAGACGCGTTCCTTGGGCGTGGGAGCGGCATGTTCGTGCACAGTGTGCGCGGATGTGTCCGTGACTGCGCGGATTGTAACTGTGTCGGCTCGGCCAAAAGCTTGCACTCGGTAGACTGGGAGAACATCGTAGGGCGATTTGAGGCCGCCTCAAAAGTCTCGCCCCGTCAGTTCGGGCAGTCTGGCTGGCTGCCCAGAGTTCTTCGCCCGCACGACAGAGCCTGACTAGCTACCCGTGTTGTATGGAAGTCAAACACAGCAGCACTAAAAAGCCTCATTCCCCTCACCCCGAAAGAGCCCCCATTTCTGCAGCGATGGGAAGGACGAGTACGGAGAGGCTGCTAAAATCTCAGGGCCTAACCAGGCTGCGCAAATTGAGAAGGACTAGGATGACGATCTGTACTTACAACGCCCACACACTTGCATCGGAAGCATCTGTCGAGGACCTGATGATGTATGCCAGGAAGATCAAGTACGACGTCATCGGACTGACCGAGACGAGAAGACACCACCCCCTACACGCCGCCTACGACTCCGGAGAAGAACTGTTCCTCGGAACATGCGACAGCAGGGGAGTAGGCGGCGTTGGTGTCCTCGTCAACACGCACTTGGCCTTGAACATCGATTCGTACCAGTCTCTGACAACCCGAATCGGACGTCTGCGACTGAAGCGATGTGGTTCCGTGCCAGCTTTGACCGTATTCGTCGCGTATGCCCCAACATCCGACTACGATGACGAAGAGGTCGAAGCCTTCTACGTGGAGCTGGAGAAGTTCTATAAGGAAGATCACACCTTCTACAAGGTGATCGTCGGCGACTTCAACGCCAAGATCGGACCGCGAAGGTCGCCAGAAGAACTTCACATCGGAACCCACGGTTTGGAGTGGAACGAGCAAGGTGAAAGACTGTCTGAGTTTATCATGTCGACCAAGACCATCCATGGAAACTCGCAGTTCCAGAAGCCTCCCTCCCTACGATGGACCTGGGAATCTCCCGGTGGCTAGTTCCACAACGAGATCGACCACATCATCTTCAATCGCAAGTATTGCCTGACCGACGTCTCCGTTGTCCCCAAGTTCTACACGGGATCGGACCAACGCCTCCTTCGCGCGAGGTTTCGCTTTTCGCGTCAAGGAGAGAAGGCCGCGAAGTTCAAGAAGAGGAATCCCAGAACGACCATCAACTGGGACCTTTACACCTCTCTTGCCGGCCTTTGGGAAGATGCCGTCATGTACAACGTCGACGAGGAATACGACCGCTTCGTGCACCATCTCCACGATAGTGCTAAGGGAGCCGAGAGCTTGAAGACCACCAAGAGACGCCTGTCTCCGGAAACTCTTGAGCTTATACGCCAGCGTGGAGCAGCGCGAGAGTCAGGCAACTACCAGCTGACGCCCGAACTTGCAAAGCTATGCAGACCGGCGATAAAGGAAGATCTCAAGGAGAGAAGGGCGGAAGTGTTGGCTGAAGCAGCAGAGGCAGGGTTGAGCATCCGCAATGCCCGCCGAAACTTCGCCAACTTCAAGACCAAGATGACCGCTCTCCGACGTCCTGACGGAACCGTCACCTCTTCCAGAAGGACCATGGAGAAGGTCATCCACGACTTCTACTCCGATCTCTTCGATAGCCACGTCCACCTGCCCCCATGCCATCTTCCGCAGGATGGATACGTCGTTCCCTCTGTTCTCCCTTCCGAGATCCGACACGCCATCTCGTCGGTGAAGAAACGTACAGCACCCGGCCCTGACAGGATCAGACCCGAACACCTGGAGAACCTCCCGCCAGCGCTCATCAACACCTTGGCGCGGCTCTTCACACGCTACCTGTCCGAATGCAAGGTTCCATCTCAGTGGAAGACCAGCAAGACCGTCTTGCTGTACAAGAAGGGAGACGTGCATGACATTGGCAACTATCGCCCGATCTGCCTGCTGTCCGTAGTCTACAAGCTGTTCACTCGAGTCATCCTGAATAGGATTAGTAGAACGCTGGACGAAGGACAGCCACGCGAACAAGCAGGATTTCGGAGAGGATTCAGCACGATCGACCACATACACACCATTACGAAGCTCATCGAAGTGTCGCGAGAATATAAGCTGCCGCTGTGCCTTACGTTCATCGACCTGAAGAAGGCATTCGACTCCGTCGAGACTGAAGCGGTTCTCGACGCCCTGCTCACTCAGGGCGTTCCTACTCAGTACATCAGAGTCCTTCGAGAGCTGTACAGTGGATTCACGACCAAGATTTCTCCATTCTACAACGACGTCGTCATCAACGTAAGGAGAGGGGTTCGGCAAGGGGATACCATATCCCCGAAGCTCTTCAGCGCCACCCTCGAAAACGTCATGCGCGAACTAGAATGGGAAGACATGGGAGTGAAGGTCGACGGCCAGCAGCTGCACCATCTTCGTTTCGCTGACGACATCGTGCTCATAACACCGAGCATCAGCCAGGCGGAGCGAATGCTGTCCGACTTCGATCGTGTATATGGGAATGTTGGACTGCAGCTGAATCTTACGAAGACGATGTTCATGAGGAACGGACAAGTTTCTGATGCCCCATTCTCGCTCAACGGAACGAACATCTTCGAATGCTCCAGCTCGCGAAGTCAATATGGCCAACGACCTAGCGCCGGAGCTGAGCAGGAGGAAACGAGCGGCTTGGGGAGTTTTCAAGAGCGTCGAAGAAGTCGCGAAGAAGACGAAGAACGTCCGACTCCGTGCCCACCTATTCGACTCCACTGTTCTTCTTGCCCTAACATACGCCTCAGAGACCTGGGCTATACGAAAGCAGGATGAACACGCGATCAGCGTCGCGCAGCGTGGAATCGAGAGGACGATGCTCGGAGTGACACGACTCACGCAAGTGAGAGAAGGCCTCCGGAGTTCCGAGCTTCGCCGACGTTCGAAGATCAGAGACGCTGTCGCGTGGGCCAAGTTGTCGAAAATTAGGTGGGCCGGCCACGTAATGCGCTTCCCAGACACCCGCTGGACGAGAGCCGTCACCGACTGGATTCCGCGGGATGTCAAGAGAACACCGGGACGCCCACCAACGCGTTGGTCGGACTTCTTCGTGAAAGCCCTGAACGACCGATATGACGCTCTTCGTGTCCCTCGAGCGAGGAGGATCCATTGGACCACTCTGGCACGCGACAGGGACAAATGGAGACGATGCTGGCGCCCGCTCGAGCAAGTCGATGATCAACGGGACGACAGGTGATACAGGTGAACGTCTTTCCATCCGCTGTATCCGTCGTCGAAATCTTCCCGTAACGACGGATACAGCGGATGGAAAGATGGAGATGGACCTTGCAGAAGATGAACTTCGCGTGTACTCCAGAATGAAAACGATCTCCCGCGAGTTGAAGATGAAGCTTTGGGAAACTCGTACCCAATGATCAAAGAGTCGTGGAGTTTACTCACGCAGCAGATAGATCGACCGACTCTTCATGATAAACTGCTGCGACAAAGCCCGACGAGTGTGAAGCATGCGAGAGTCCCTGATGCCAGGACGGTACCTGGGAGGGGGAGGGGAGACAGGTAAAGCTCGCAACGAAGGCTGGAACTGCGTAGCAACCCTGAATGTGGATAACGTTGACGGGTTGGTCATAAGAGTTGGAGGCACTGGAACGAAGAAGACTTTATTTCCACGTGGAGCAGAAGACAAGATAGTCCTGCTGTATGTGAAGGACGTGGCTTCAATGCCCTTTTATGGGAAGGTGTCATGGCCATCAGTGGTGTCGGAATAATTGTCTCCAGACGTTTCCAAGACTCGTTTGTAAGCGTCGAACTCTTTGACGATCGGTTGATGGAGATCGATGGGGCGCTGAGGAACGATTGTATCGCTTCTTCTGTGCATATGATCTGCGGACTGGCAGAGGTTGCCGGTGGCCGAAAAAGATTCTGCCAGATAAGGGTGGAGGTACGATTGAATGGGGGTATTGTGGCCAAGTTTCGTCGCAACACTAAGAGAATGGTTGAAACTGTTTCGAGTTTTTTAACAAGTTAAATTTCTGCACTTTTTTCGAGGGTAGAGTCTGATGTGGAGCCGTTGCGGGTACAGTTTGATGTATTGAGGTTAGTCCCTTCTTGTGTATCGGATGGACGTATCGGCACAAGAACAAAGAGGGGGAAAATTAGCAAGAACGGCGGGAGTCAAAAAGTATGTTCGGTAACGACAACATGTATCAGGGCGCCGCATTCTTTAGCCTTTGAAGAAATGGCATTTGATGTTGTGTGGGCTTCCGTTGCCTCTGACACAAACTTATTAAATAATCCGTTTATTCGTAATTGTACAACTAAAGGCGATCTAGTAGGGTGGAGGAACTCAACAAGACTGAGACCGCGAGGGCGGTCCTTCTAGAATACAAAGGAGACGTCTTGTACTTTCTGTTTTCAAGGAAGAAGACACTGTAGGCGAACTGTGAATGCACTATTTTTTTGTCCGTCTGAGGTCTCGCGGGTGAGAACTCATGAAAAAGTAGCGGCAGCTGGTGCTTGCCGCGACACTCCCGGGCGCAAAACTTTTGAAAAGTACCTTGTAATAATGAACAGTGAGTATAGTGGTAAGTCTACATGCGAGTAGCAAATTGATTAACATAACATGTGATCAGTGAGTAATTAGATGAGTATAGCGGTAGGTACGTGGAGTAATTACGCGGAATAACATTCACTTCTGTTTGTTTATTTTGTTGCCCTCCGCGGCCGGATGACCCACAAAGACTAGGGCTGCCACGACCGGCTCCACCACCAATTTTGTTAGTGACAGACGTGCTTGCTGCGCAATTAGAAGCGCCTGTGCGAGGATAAAGACACCGACGACAACAGCGTATGTGATGGGGTGATCCTCACCAGCCGTTTAGGGGCTACCTAGTAGATGTGAGTGACTCGTGAGAAGGGCGTGTGCGTGAGGTGTGCATGGTAATTCCGCGTTTACAATGTGCTAAGTGGAGGAGGTGATACGATGCGAATATTTTGAGGAGCAATTTGAACTTATGTTTGTTTTACGCAATACAGGATGTGACGTATTACAATGAAGTATAGAACGAAATATCAATACCAACTGACAAAAGATGCAAAATACTTGGAGAGACAAACTTGAGTGAAACAAGGGAAGGACAATAGAGTCATGTGGGCAAAAATGATGGTAATGTATTGTAAACTCTGAAACAAAGAACACAATCTTTACTCGGCTATGTGGCGCTTCTGAGGCTGAATTGGCCTGGTTCTTTCGCTACAGAGGATTGCATGATGATTCCCTCCGCAAACGCGACACTTCTGCTGGCACGTACCATGTGCTGCCGCTAGACACGAGATGCACTTATTCAGATCTCGTAGGCGCAGCGAGCGAGCGATAGTGTCCGAATAGGCAGTGCAGGTTGATGACCTGTGACCGTCATCACTGTCGCCTTCGCAGAATATGCACGGATGTCGAGGGGTGGTGTAAGTGAGTAAAGTGTCCACTTTGCTGTCGAGTGAGGCTAACTTGTCCTGCAGATCTTTGATGGAGGATTGGATGAGGTTCAGTGTTAGACGAGTGGAAACTTCGAAGATGTCGGAATGGAGCGCTGACGCAAGACCAGTCGCAGGTGCGTCATCGTGTTTCGGCGCGCCATCAGAAGAGACCAGATGTTTCGGCATGGCAAGGGAGGGGTTCTGTTTAGACTGAATGGAGAACGGTACGAGGGGCGTGGAGTGTTTTCCTTATGTGTTTAGAAGCTTCGGTCGTGCGCAAGAGGCGAGGGACCAAAGCGAGGGACCAAGCGTCACTGCCTCAGAGACCGCGTTGTTTGGCAGATGGTGACCAAGGTGCCCCGAATGCATGCGTAGGACTACTTCAACAACCGTAGCCGCCAATTTTAGCGCTGCAATTATGGCAGCTGGGCCGAATAGGTATATTGCTAGTCCTAACAAGGTAAATGTTGCAAATATTGCTATCGTAGACTTCCAATGTGTAAAGAAAATAAAGATGAGGGGACGCATATCAGGAATTGATATACTTGCCCACTTGAAGGGTTTTTCTGAATTTTGGCTGATTGAGAAGATTTCCTCATCAGGGATGGAGTTGTGGTATAGAAGTGTACCGGCGAGGGTTACTTTTGAGTTCTTTCCTCCACATTGGAGCGAGCATACTTCTTCTACGTGAGCCACGTTGTATTCTAGTGTCAAGGATGTTGTTTCATTGCCAGCTGAGCACTGTATTAGAAACGATTGTTCTTTGCACTCCAGCACTACTTCTTGTGCTTTGCCGGACATATAATATGCCGTTGCTTTCGCTGCTTCGGAGCAACTGTAGCAACCCGTTACCGCGCTCACGTGTAGGGAACATGGAGTATCTGTCACCAGCTGAGAGAGCTCGATTTGCTTTTTGGTGGAAATGAGGAGTGTAACTTCTGCTTCTTCCGTATCCGCTACGATTGTGTTGGATGCTGTCAGATTGAGATGAGGTGTTATGATTGGCAGCTTTTTTTGTGGAATTTTTCAGCTCATGAAATGTGTTTTGTGGGCAAACGCATTGCACTGCTTCTACACCTGTAGTGCATGCGCAGATTAGGTCGTTGTGACACTTCCTAAATTGTTTTGTGGCTGTGTGCTCATCTGGACACTTAACAGGAATTTTGAATAAGTTATCTAACATAATGTGCTCAGTTAACGATTGAGCAAATCGTTGTTCGGGAAGTGGAAGCGAACTCTGTTTTACAGAAATAACCTTCATGTTCCATCCACTGATATTAGTTTGCACATAGGGTTGTAGCTCTGCGGTAGCTTTCCAGGTGCCGTTGAAAGAAGAAACCTCCACGCTTACGTGTGCTCTGAGGTTCCATGAGGAGCACTTAAAATTGTGATACACTTTGTCGTTGCGAGGCATCTGCGCAATACGGTAAAACATGCACGCCGGGAGAGACAATACTGGAAGGCAGCCGCATGCTATTCCACCGCACAGGGAGCTACACATAGTGTAGCCAGGATATCTTCCTGCTTCTGCAAGTTCTGGGATGGTTTCATTATGGCCCACGTTTGCGCACTTATCCCATAGGCAGGAGCCCATAAAATGGCAACGTTTTTCGTAGTACACTTTTGGATACGTATCTCTTGTATAAAATAGGGTTTGTTTGTTGCAGGCCTGGCTTGTTCGCTCAAATCTAATTTTGAGACTACCAATCGTTTTGTTGCGATGCTGCAGGTTGATGCATGCCTCCTTATTGAGTTTGTTGAAGAGGAACTCATGCTCATATTCGAATGTGCAGAAATTTGTATCATTGCAGATGAGCTCCGTGTTCTGTCGCATGTGCGTGTGTTGGCAAGAGCTAACACCTGCTGCAAAGAGCAACGCAGTAATGGTGGCAATTGTTACAAATGTGGATGGTTTAAGTGTGAAATGCACCGTTGTAGCGGCGTTATATGTTATTTGCTCTTGGGAAGATCTCTTTTTGATTATTTTCTTTGCCGTAAGAACCATGGATGTTGTGAGCAGCATTACAATTGCTAAGATAACGCCTGCTGTCAGAATTGCTCCGAGTGGTGAGCAGTGTGGATTGCCTAGGAGAGCTAATGTAAAGACGGTTTTGTCGTGACAGAATGACTGCCTTTTGCAGATTTCTTTATGAAGGAGAGTTGTATCATTAAAGTGACTGGAGACTGACGTTGATGTTCTCGTCATGAACAGATGGTGGAAGTATGAAGGACGGCGTTCTATTTCCCGTCATGTTCTGGCATGCATTGTTGAAGCAGAGTGTATAAGACTCTGATACCGGGTTTAGTAAAACGGTTCCTTCTTCACACATTATAGTCTCCGCACGGCCCACGGTGGCCAGGAGAAGGAAGAGCAGCGGATAAAGTAGCGTTTTGGTGAAGATGCTGAGGTTACTTGTGGTTGTTCGTTCTTCACGCTGATCTTCATCAGTAGTGTTGTAATACCTGACGTTCTCTTTTGCCTTTCTTGGGAGTGGCACACGACGAGGGGGTTGTGCGGTGCGCTCTACGTCACTATCTTTCTTATTTTTCTCGTTGCTGACTTTGGATCCGCGAATCTCAAGCGGGATTAGCTTCGATATGGGACGAAGGCAAGTGTTTCCCGATGATGTAAGAATCTTGGCCGTGCGAACTAAACTATCAGATCCTTTTATTAACTCTAATATACGTCCAAGAGGCCAGTTGCTGCGTGGAACAGGTGCATCCTGTTGTACAAGTACAACTTCGCCAACTTCTGGATGCAGGCGTGAGGAGTGTTTCTTCTGACTCGAAACTGTTTTGTGCATATCGCGGAGTTCTGTTAAATATTCGTTTTGCCATTTGGCCCAGAAATGGTTTGCCATGTGCTCTGCGAACTGCAGCGCTTCTCTTGCTTGCTTTACCGTTTGGATTGCTGCCTGTTCGTAAGTTGGATCATTTTGTTCATCTTCATCTCCGCTCTGAGGAAGAGCAAATTTGACGTTACCTTGTAGGAAGTCAACAGGTCGTAAGGGGAGTGTTGTTAGATCGTTTGGATCAACTTTGGTTAACGGCCGTGTGTTGATTACGGCTTCTATGCATGCCAGTGTTGTTGCTAGCTTTTGATACGAGAGTTTCTTTCGACCAATGGTCTTGCTAAGGCACCTTTTGACTGTCCCCACAAGTCGTTCCCACACTCCTGTCATCCATGGAGCTGCTGGAGGATTTAACACCCACTTGATATTGTTAGATGCTGAATAGGACATGACGGAGTTCCCTGATTCTGCATCTTTTCCGAAAAGGCAGTCAATTACCTTTGAACCAAGGACGAAATTCGTTCCACAGTCTGATCGCATGATTGTGGGTACTCCTCGGCGGCTGATGAATCGCACGAAGCTGTCGAGGAATGCCGATGCTGATAGGCTTTCCACAAGTTCAAGGTGAACAGTACGGATAGTCAAGCAGGTGTACAGTGCTGTGTAAACCTTGTCGTCGTTCGAAGTTGTGAACGGTCCGATGTAGTCACAACCAACGTGTTGAAATGGCTTACATACCACAATTCGGTCCTTCGGTAGAGGAGCCATTACCGTTTGCGCGAAAGGTAAACCTTGCTCTCGTTTGCACACCGTGCATGTGCTTAAAATTTTTCGAATCTTCGAGGACGGCTTGGGTACCCAGAATCGCATTCTTAGGAGTGACAGGGTGTGTTGTCGTCCACAGTGCATGTTAGTTTCATGTATCTCAGACACTATAAGTCTCAGCAGATCGGATTCTTTTGGAATATACATAGGCTCTTTAGTGTCCCGCGGGAATGCGGCGTTAGTAAGCCGAGACCTTGCTCTGATCAGCTGATTTTCGTCACGGAACAGGCTCTTATCCTTGTATTTTAACTGAAGTGTACAGATATCAACATGGTTTGTCTCCACGCGGATTAGAATGGCTTCGCTGAGTTTGATCTCTTCTGCTGTAATTTCTTCTTCTGTGGAGAATCGTTGCACCGTTAGTGTGCGAACGCCTTTGTCCTTGTGTGTGTTCAGTTTGGATATCCAAGAGGCAAGTATTTTCATAGCACGGGTCAGGGCTCTGAGAGCTTTTGAGTAGTGTCGGAATCGGGAGAGATCTATGAGCCTTCCGGATGTATAAGTCGGTGAATGCTAGGAGGCTGTGCAACTCGCCAGGCGGTTTTCTTCAACGATGTCCTCAATGTCTTCCTCGACAATACCTTTCGGTGTTGATTCTATAGGCCATTCGTGCTCTGGCTTAGCGAACCACTTTGGCCCTGTTAGCCACTGGCTCTCTTCGAACTGCTCTCGAGAGGTAGGTCGTGTTGCAACATCTGCAGGATTATGTTCCGATTCGATGTAATTGAGCTCGACTGTTATTCCAAGATCCTGGATTTGACGAGTGATTTTATGTATACGATCGACTTGATTGGCTACAAAGAGTGGGAGTCTTCGCGAAGACTGCGTCCAAGCGAGAGCAATTTTGCTATCGCTTACAATCCGAGTACATTGAACATGCCTTTGGTGCACTCGCAGTATAGAGTTTGCTAAGCGGAGCGAGATCAGTAGTGCCAAGAGCTCTAGACGTGGTATGGACAATTTCCTTCTTAGAGGAGCTAGTCTGGCCTTTGCACACAGGAGACCATTGGTGTTGTGATCAGGACCGTACGTCACGTAACTACAACACGTTATAGCGACCTGACTTGCGTCACCAAAGATCCATAGCGTTGACCTATTATGGAGACGATTTTCAGCAGCAATATTGCGTGGGATTTTTATGGCGGTTCCTCGAATTTCCGCACATATTTCCTTCCATCTGCTGACGTATTCTTTGTCAAGAGGTTTATTCCATGAAAGTTTCTGAGTTACAACTTCTCGCATTAGTAGCTTTGCTTTCAGCAAAACTGGCAATGATAATCCAAGTGGGTCGTATATTTTGTGAACTTCGCTGACCAGCTCCTGCTTTGTAAGCTTCTGTTTGGGTTCCGGTGATATTTCGAGAAGAAACTCGTCGTTGTTGGTGTTATACCTGACACCGAGTAGCTTCGTGAACCCTGTTTTCCCTCTTATGGAATCTGGAAGGGATGCGTTGATATTCTCAGAGTTAGTGATAAAGTCTCGAAGGTTCATGCCTATTGAGCTGAACAAGAGTCTCGATTGTTCTATTTTTTGTAAAGCTTCTTTGTCAGTTTCAGCGGTCATGAAGACATTGTCGACATAGATGTTGTCTAATATTTCCTTAGAGAGCTCTGTACCTGTTCTGGTAAGATATGTAGCTAGAGCCATGTTTAGAATGCTTGGTGATGCTTTCGTTCCAAATGGGAGACGCTTGAATCTGTAGTGAATTATATTACCTGGAGATGGTGGTTGGTCTGGATCTTTTAGCCACAAAAACCGGAGAAGATCACGGTGTTCCGGATCTATGCGAATTTGGGTGAATGCTGCCTGTATATCAGCCGTGATGAGTGTTTTACACCAACGGCTGACAAGAAGGATGTCCTGTATTTTGTTAACAAAACTTTCTCCGGTGTGCATGACATCGTTCAAGGAAAGTTTCCCTTTTGCTTTGGAAGAGGCGTCGAAAACTATTCTAAGTGGTGTTGGCTTGTCACTTCTCCAAACACCTGAATGAGGTAAGTAGAATGTGGTCTTGTCCGCACAGTATCCTTCCGCAGGAGGGATTTCTTCTATGATGTCATTGATTCGGTACTCTTCAATTATTTTCGAGTACCATAGTTTTTGGTCATGGTGGCTTTTGTGAAACTTATGAAGAGCGTTTAAGCGCGAAGCCGCCACATTATAATTGTTTTCTAAGTCCACCACGTTGTCTTTTAACGGAAACGGTGCTGTGATTGCACCTCCTTCAATAGTGATGCGATTCTCAAAACTCTTCATGTAGTCGTAAGCGGTGTCGTTTGTTTTGTACTCATCTGTGGATATGCCCATTCCCTCAAGTTCGTACATATCACGTAGCTCCTGCTTTATGTCAACTGTTTGCGGGCATGCTACTACAGAGAGCTGAGAATGAGGATTGTTTCCTTTCGCTGTGATTGAGCATCCGAACAGTGCTGGGCCGAAAATAGTGTTTTGCGTAAGCAGCCCTGATGGCAGTCTAACGGGAGGGGTGTTCAACATAACTACTTGCTCGTACGATTCAACTCCAATGAGAATGGAGGGTTTAACGAATTCACCGTTTATAATGGTGTTTGAGAGGAAAATGCTATTGTCTCTCAGGAATTGCACGTCTGAAACGGTTAGCTTGGCTGCTGGGAAGGCATTTGTGAGCACTGGTTTGGTGCTAAGTGTGAGTGAAATGGTATTACCGAAACGTGTTCTAAAAACCGCTGATATTTGTTGGGTCATATATGTCTCACTGTTACCTCCAATGCCATGCATTATGCATTGATAAGGTTCACCTTGTTGTAGTCCCAGCGCGTTGGCTAGACTGGCTTCAATTAGGTTGCATTGAGCTCCTAAGTCTAGAAAGATCAGCACATTTTCAAAGGAATTTGTGCGATTGTTTCTTATCTGAGCTTCGGCAGTCATAAGAACGAGCTGTTTTTCGGTGATTCTGTCCTCCGTTACATTGGAGAAACTCGCTATCGTGTTTTCCTTATGTTCGTGTGTTCCAGATGGTTGGCTTTTATCCACCACAGTACAGTTGGATTGGCTGCGGCTGGTACTAACTTCAGTAGGCTTGATTTTTGTCTTTTGAGTAGTAGAGAAAAGAAGCAGACTATTTTCTGGTCGATTACCCCTTTCCTGAGGTTTTTGGACGCCCACCTTGGTGCATAGTGTGATGTCATGATCCCTTTTGCATTTGGGGCAACTTCTGAGAGTGCAGTCACGGCTCCTATGGTCCAGTGTAAAGCATTTCCAACATGCTGGCTGACCCCTCAGTGCGTTTCTGCGATCGATTGCGGTCCGAACTGTACGGCACTCCTTGGTTTGGTGGTTGGATCTGCGGCAAAACAGGCATTGTTCTGCCGCAGACGGTTTCGGGCGTCGTGAAGGGTCGGTATTGTTTGATTCTTTCCCCCTCAGCGATTTGAATCGGCGCTCGAATCGCGCTCTGGAAGAAACTTCCTCGCCGAGCTCCTCCAGCAGTACGCCTACGGTCAACTGCGAGCTTTCTTTTTCCCTTTTCATACAGTCCTTTATAATTTCATAAGGAAATTTTGCAAGGATGGTGTCTATCCATAACGGATCGTGCCTCTTCCTTACGTCGTACCCTGTGGCCACCATTTGGAAGACAAGATCATTGACCTTTTCGAGGATTTCGACACATGTTTCGCCTCCTGTGTTGGCAGCTGGTAGTGCCAGTAGGCGCTGTACGATCTGTGACCTGTTATTTCCTTTGTTTCCATATTTTTTGTGTAGTACATCTACAATCAGACTGTAATTGGAAGCCTTCATTGGGATGCTTCTGATTGCATTTTGTGCCTTTCCGCGTATGGCGTCCTTAAGGTAGAGAATTTTCTCCAATTCTCCTAGTTGCGCGTTTTGATCGACTATGAGGGAATATGCATCCCAGAATTCGTCCCATGAGTCGTTTTCTCCATCAAAATGCGGTAGTTTGATTTGCGGGTGCTTGATCTTCAACGCCGGCGATAGGATCATCTGTTCTGGGTCTTGGTCATGCGAATCAAGACCCGAGTGAGCTGTCCCCTGTGGCTGCGTCAGCGGTCGGTTACTTTGAAGTAGACCACATGGATCGATTTCATCATATGCGTCCCCGCTGTCGAGGTCTCCTCTGCTTTCGGGACCGTTTCGACCCAGTGGGGTACGAGTAATTTGCAGAATTTCCCATTGAGTCTGAATTTCTCGAGTTCTGGTTTTTAGAGCCATCACTACAGTTTCCGCTTCTTTTTTGAGTGAGCGGAAATTGATTTTCTGTTTGAGTTCCTCTATTTCTGCTAACATTTCCTTTTTCTCTCCTTTTGAGGCCTCTGAATAGGTGCCCATTATGCTCCGGTAGACATCTTGCATTGATGACAGCTTTCTTTCGACGTTTTCCAGTGCCGTTTGCAGTTCACATAGTCTTTCCTGACAGTAGACTTGTATTTTTTGATCCTCTGTGGGTGGTTTATTAGGCTCTGTGGTGGCCTTGTAATATTCAATCACTTCTTTGAGGATAGTCGATTCATCCTCCAGAGATTGGAGGAGAAGGGTAATTTTACTCATTTTGCTGTTCAGCGTTGAGTTTCTTTTTGCTTTAGAAAATCAGCGGTTCTTAGCCTTATGAGGGAGAACAAGCTGATTTGAAGATGTCACGCGGGACCTTATTATTGGTGCCTGGTAAATGGCCGATGCACCAGAAATTTTGTGTGGGCTTCCGTTGCCTCTGACACAAAATTATTAAATAATCCGTTTATTCGTAATTGTACAACTAAAGGCGAGCTAGTAGGGTGGAGGAACTCAACAAGACTGAGACCGCGAGGGCGGTCCTTCTAGAATACAAAGGAGACGTCTTGTACTTTCTGTTTTCAAGGAAGAAGACACTGTAGGCGAACTGTGAATGCACTATTTTTTTTCCGTCTGAGGTCTCGCGGGTGAGAACTCATGAAAAAGTAGCGGCAGCTGGTGCTTGCCGCGACATATGTTTCTTTGCGAGGATGATCAACATTTGAAGGACATTGAGCATTGCATTTTCCCTGGAGCCATAGGAAAGGAACCCGTGTCGTCGTTGTAGGCAGCTTGGGTGGCAACTAGTAGTTTTCGAGGATTTACATTTGTTTGGAAGAGAAAATTCGATTGCACCATGAAGGAGCGATTTGTTTGGATGACGGAGTACTTAAGGACGTTTTGAAGATGTTCGGCAAGAAATTAGCGACGACGAAATCAAGTCCCGGCCGCAAAAGGAAGGATCGGTGGGATATCCGGGAGGAACACTACCTCTGAGTGATTATGGGCTGAAGGGCGACATTGCCACTAAAATGGCCACTACTTTAGAGTGCTCGTTAGAAGTTTTAGAAGAGTAGTCCACATTCAGGAGTTTATTTATTTATTTGCACCATAATTGTGCGCAACAACAACTGTAAGGACACGGTATGCTTAGTAAAACAAATGAGGAAAAAACGAAAACCTCAACATATCAAAACTTTAAGCTCAGAACAGTATTGAAGAGTGAGGACGCGATATCTGCAGGAGAATTAGTCAATTATGATACAACAAGACAGTTATGAACAGGCCGGAACAATGGGGAATAGTGGGAAACTGACGAAGAGGAGCAGTGGCCCGCCAAACACTGCAAGTCGTTCGAGAGTGACGGCTCCGGATACCAACTTAGTAGGTCCGTCGACTTCATCAGTGCCCACATAACTGCTGCTTGGGGAAACGTGGGGAAAAAAGGATGAGGAAATTTTGGGGAGGCAAATGTAGAGAAAAACAAACATCAAACACAAAACGAAGAAAAAATAGGAAACGTAATTAAAACTAAGTGCTGAGAATAAGGAAATCGTTAAGGTAACAATTTAGAAAAGAAAACATAACACTGAAACCAAAGCAGGGGTTGACGAAGGGCTAACCAGTAAGACAAAAACAACAGAATGTGAGAAATTTAGGAAAAATAAAGAGAATAAAAATAAAATAATTAACCGAACATTGCTTCTAGATAAGGTCAACAATGTGCAATGTTTGAACCAAATCCATTTTCTTCAACCTCATTTTAAAAACACCCACATTTGGAGTTTCTAAGAGGCTAGCAGGCAACATCTGTAACCAACGAACACTACGAAAGAGAAGGGAGTTGAAGATTTTTTCGCGATTCCTTCTCTTTATTTTGGGACAATGGAATCTACAGATATTTCGATGACCTATTGTTGGCAAAAATGTCCAATACTTGCTAGCACTAAGCCGAGATTCTCCTTTCAAACCTTTAAAGCACAAAACTAAGTCATTGAAAATGCGTCTATAAAGGAGGCTCTTAAGGTTAAAAAGCCTGAGCCTCTCTTGATAATTTGGAAGCTCTCCGAAATCAATCGTGAAAGATACACACTTCTTCTTCTTCTTCTTCTTCTTCTTCTTCTTCTTCTTCTTCTTCATTGGCGTCATGACACCAGAAGAGCGGACCCCGCGACGAAGTTTTCCCGCTTCGTCGCGGGGTCCGCTCTTCTGGTGTCATGACGCCAATTTTCCCGGTCATGCGCTTGATCAGGGTGGACGCCAGTTACTTTCATGTCCGTGTGTAACGTATCGGACCAACGCTGCTTCGGGCGTCCTCTAGGCCGCCTTCCAGATACTTCCAACTCAAGCCCTATCTTGCGGACGCTATCTTCTTTCCCACGCAGAATGTGGCCGTACCATCGTAAGCGAGCTCGGCTATCAGCGCAACACCAAACTTCTACCGAATAGCATTATTTCGGACGCGGTCCATGCGCGTGACTCCAGCCGTCCAGCGCAGCATCTTCGTCTCCATGACGCTGAGGCGCGTTTAAACTTCCTTAGTCGCAGGCCAACACCAGCGCCGTATATTGCTACCGGCCGCACGACTGTTCTGTAGATCTTTGACTTCAGGTGCTCTGGTATCTTCCCATCGCAGAGCACACCAGTCAGCGAACGCCACTTGGACCAACCTGCACTCACGCGTGAGTTCACTTCAACCATCAGACCGCTGTCAGACGCTATTGCTGATCCCAGGTATTTAAACACCGAAGTGCGTGCAAGCTCAGTACCGTTAATCTTGATGGAGCCGGACTCGCTTACGTCACTCGTTAGATACTCGGTCTTTTTAACTTTCAATTTGAGTCGAAACCGCTCCAAACAATTACACCAAGCTTCACCTGCCGCTAGAGATCATCTTTATCTTCGCAAGCGAGCATCACGTCATCAGCATAGAGCAATGTCCATGGGACAGGCTTTTGAAGATCTCGCGTAATGGCATCCATGACGACAACAAAGAGGAGTGGAGAAAGCGCAGAACCCTGGTGCACCCCAACAGAGATGGGAAACTCCATTGAGGTTCCAGCTGCAGCTTGAACTCGACTCTTTGGACAAGAGTACAGAATTCGCACCCATTCTATGAGCTCTTCAGGAACTCCATGATGTCGCAAGGCGTACCATTTAACCTCACGCGGTACGCGGTCGAAGGCCTTCTCCAAGTCGAGAAAGGCTATATGCACCGGCTTCTGTTTCTCGCGATGCTTCTCCACCAGGAGGCGGGCGGCGTTTATAGCATCAATGGTCCCACAACCAGACACAAAACCGCACTGGTTGTCGGAGAGCTTGACGATTTCGCGAATTCGTCTATCGAGGATTCGCTCGAAGATCTTCATGCTGTGCGAAAGCAGGCGAATCGGACGATAACTGGAGCAGACTGCAGGACTGCCTTTCTTCTTCCAAATCGGAATCGTCGTACTGTTGTGCCAACACTCCGGTACTTTCTTCTCCTTTACTACCTGGTTGAAGAATTTAGCCAGCCACTCAGCAGATACCAGAGCTTCGACTTCCAAACATCGGCTGCCAGATCATCCGGTCCTGTCGCCTTGCATGGCTTCATCTTTTTTAGAGCCGCTTCTGCTTCCTCCACGGTGATCTTGTGAACGGGACCGTGAACAGAACCCACAGAAGGGATGGCCGGGTGAGGAAATCCCATAGTGGAAATTTCCTCAAAGCAATCACGCCATCGCTTCAGCGCGTTTTTGCGGTCTGTCAGAAGATGGCCGCTCTCATCATTGACGCCAAAGAACTTTTCAGTATCCTCTTTTTGGTGATGGCGGTCTTAGCAAGTCGGTACAAATACCGCTCACCATCGCGCGACTCGAGCTTTTCGTTGACATCACTATAATGAGTGACTTTCGCAACAGCCACGGCTTTCTTTGCAGCCTTCTTCGCCTTCTGATACTTCTGCCAGTTGTCGGCTGTTTTATCCCTGAGAAACACATGATAAAGCGATTTCTTATCTATTACGTTCGTTTTCACATCGTCCGTCCACAGCCATGTCTGCTTGTCGACCTTGCGTCGCCCAGGCTTCGTTATGCCGAGTTCCAACCTTGCAGCTTGGCGTATCGCGTCGGTTGCTTTCTTCCAAGTTTCGTCGACAGTCGTGACTGTCGGCAACCGTACGCGGGAAATCACAGCTGCTTCCTTCTCTTTCATTCGCCACCACTTGATTCTCGCAGCACCGCATCGCTCAACCTGCTGCACCCTCGGAGGGGTGATCTTAAAGGTGCAGACCAGCGGTCGATGCTGTGGGGCGACCGTCTCATACGGCACGACCTTCGCGTCTGCGACAATGCTTCGGTCGCGATCCTTGACAAGGACAAAGTCTGTCTGAGACTTGGAGCTCCCACCATAGTATGAGATGAGGTGGGAGTCGCGTTTTCAGAATACGGTGTTCACAATAGTGGGATTATGCGATTCCGCACTCAAGAATGCGCTCACCATCAGCTTTACGAGATCCGTATCCGAAACCACCATGACAGCTGAACCGCAACACCTACGTACCCATTAAGGTCACCAGCGACTATGATGACATCGCTCGGCGGTACCTCCGCTGTCTTTTCATCAAGCAGGCTCCAAAACTCTTCCTTGGCTTGACCGGAGCAGCCACTCTGCGGAGCACAGGCAGAGAAGAAGTGATAGAGTCGCTCCTTAGCGGTGGCAACGATCTTCGTCAACCGATCGTCATAGCGTTCGACGCTTACAATCGAGTCACGAAATCGTTCGGAGACGATTATTCTAACACCACTGGTGGTGCTGGGACTTCTACATAGGACGGCCTTAAAGCATCGTCCTATGTCCCTTGACCTGCGGCAGGATCATCTCGTCTCCTGCACCGCACATAGATCAACTCTTCTACGCTCCAGTGCTTCAACCAACTCGCACGAGCGGCCCGTCAACGTACCCACATTCAGCGTTGCTACGCGGGTCTTGCTACGTTACGGGACTTTGGGACTAGCTCAGTTGCCCCCCGGATGCCGTCCTCGCATCAGGGACCCTCGCATACTTCTCACACTCGCCGGGCTCTGCGAGTGCGCGTCGGCTCCCGCGGACGCCGTAGCACAATCTCGAAAAACATGACTTATCATACACCATGTGATGTGACATGGGTCTTCGTAGGCCGGCCTGTCACAAGGGCCTGTCGCCTGCATTCAAGTGTCCGTGCTTAGCTTAGCTCACAGAGCGAGCACTTTCCAGTGGCACCACGTAGAGGAACGGACATCGCCGTGAAAGATACACACCTATAAAACAATATTTTGTGAAGGTTTTTTGAACGCTCTCAATTTTTGCTTGAAACTTCTTTGCGAAAGGACTTCAAACCTGTGAACAATACTCAACTCTTGGAATAACATAAGACTTAAAAAACAAACAGGAATAACATAAGACATAAACTAATAAAACTAAACTAACAAAAAGGAATAACATAAGACATAAACTAATCAGTATGGCTCTGTCATTATAATTTAATGTTTCTGTAACTTAGAAAAAGAATGGAGAAGGTTTTCCGTACAACAGCATCAACACGCTTTGCAAAATTAAGCTTATGATCAATAAAAATTCCAAGGTACTTCATATACATATTGGAGTTCATAGTTGTTGAATTTGTAACTCATATTAGGCCGATTTCCAAGGTGAAGAGTGTAACTTTTGGATAGATTCACAGGTATCTTTCAAGTGTTAGCTCAGTCTACCATAGAATTGATAGACTGGGATAAGGCCTGGTGAACATGAGTCATATTGTCATTGTTATAAGCTCCATAAATCTTTATATCATCGGCATACATCTGTATCTTCACAACGGGATCAGTGGTTAAGCTCGCAGGAAGATCGCATGTGTACACTAGAAACAGAATTGGGGAGAGTACACCCCCTTGAGGAACTTCACTGCTGCAAGCATAACTTCTCGAGAAAGGGTTACCAACCTTGACGCGCATAAGCCTTCCAGATAAATAAGAACGTATCCATTTCAGAGAGGCGCTTCTATCCCGAGCTGGTATAGCTTATTAATAAGTTGTTCGTGGTCTACCTTATCAAAAGCTTTTGTCAGATCGAAATAAATGACATCAACTGAATCCCCATAGTTTAGTGCAAGGTTCCGATCAAAAAGACAATCTGAAAGTTGAGTGGCGGTGGAAGCACCTGACATGAAACCATGCTGCTGGAACGGAATCGCTTTGTTTCTATATAGAATATGTAGAATTTTGTCTCGAATAATGCTTTCCAACACTTTTATCGGAGTTGGAGTTATGCTTATGGGGCGATAGGAGTAAATTAACTCTGGATTGGCATTTTTTGGAATAGCAGTGATAATAGATTGTTTCCAAATTTTGGGTACTTCACTGTAAAATAAAGAGATGTTAAAAATTATAGACAAAGCTTTAAAAAGAGAAGGTGCACAATTTTATAAACTATTTGTGGAATTCCGTCAAACGTTGCGCTGGTAGAGCATTTAAGTCTCTTCATTACATTTAGAACTTCCCTTGCCTGCACAAGAAATTCAAAACAGCCCCGAATTTTCAGCTCAGCTGCCTTCGCATTTGTGTCAACATTGCCTTGTTCAAATAAAGCATTTTCTGGTCATGAAGTAAACACGGAGGCAAAAAAAACCTTGCCAATGCTTCAGCTTTTTGGAATTCGTTCCTGTAGAGAGTACCATCGTCATCCTTCAAAATAGGAAGCACTGACTGTGATTTTAGTTTAGAGCGCATTAACGAAAATATGGCCTTTTTATTCCGACTTCTCGTCGCAAGCTTTTCTTTGTAAGCTAGAAACCTTCTTAAATGGTGATCTAACTCCTTACATATTTTGTTGTACTGCGGATGGAAGAGTGGGTCTGGTAACAAGTTATAAAGCCGTTCTTTTTGTGCTATAAGATTTAAGATGTGTTTGGGGAACTTCTGAACTGGAGCTTTCAGCGAACCAAATGGTACATAAGTGGATAAACCACGGTAGACCACTCGACAAAACCGCTTATACAGGTCATCGATATTTTGATATCCCTCAAAAACTGCCCACCAATCTATGCTCATAAAGTAATTGTCCAAACCAAAGTAATCTGCTCTGCTAAAATTTGGGAGGGGTAACACATGATGGTCAACTGATGGAAATGGGGCCTCAAACGCTACAATGATGTGATCAGAGGAAGCAAAGGGGGAAGAACTGCCACATTCATCACAGTTTGCGATGAAGTCAGAACTATATCCAGAATTGAATCACCACGAGTCGGTTTTCTTACTTGTTGCGACAGCTTAAAGCATTCAAAGAACTCAACAAATTTCACATTATACTGATTAGTAGGTCTACTGTGTTGAATCCAATCTATATCAAGGCTGAAGTCTCCTAGCATTAACAAGTGATCATTCGAGAGACAAAGCTGAAGCATTGCATCTATGAGGGAATCATCTTCATTTGCGTTTGTACTGGGCGATCGGTACACTATTAGGGGGGGAGGCAAAAGTAATGAGACAAATTGAAAAAAATCTTTATCTCTTTATAACTCAATTACAACTCAACGATGCTGAAGAATGTATTTGCCATTAAGGGCAGACCTTGCTGCCATCGCTCAGCTAATTTCCTGATCCCATCCTTCCAGAACTGCTTGGGGTTGGTGTTGGTCAATTGCTCGATATGGTTGTCAAGGACTGCTTGGGTTCTTGTGTCCCTTCCGACCAGGAAGTCCTGTAGGCTCAAGAAGTAGTGGGTGGTAGTCGTATAGAGAGATGTCCGGCGAATACGGTGGATGAGGCATGTGAGCGTAGCCCAGCTGGCCAAGCTTATCCGTGGTTACTTGTTCCCGATGGGGTGCGGCGATGTCGAAGAGGGGAACCTTCTTGAAGCGCTGCGAACGAATAAGAGCGAGTCGCTGGTCCATCTCTTCTATTTCGTTTACCATAGTCTTGGAGTTTATCGTAGGGCTCTTGGGAAACAGCTTCCGGTAGACCGATCCACGGGCGCAGACCCAAAATCTCTAAAGGTGCTTCTTGCCGTGAACATCTCGCCGAACGGAGGTCGGTAACAATTCACCAGGCCTCACCCAGACTCGCTGCTTGGCAGGGTTAAGGTAGAAGACGTACTTCTCATCTTGAGTGAATATTGTGCCCAGGCTGCTTGGGGTTGGGAATTGGGCGAGATTTGCGCGACACAGGTCGACTCGTCAGACTGGGGTTTTGGCATGAGACAGACCACGAGATATATGGACACGGCATGGGTGTCTCATTACTTTTGCCCCACCCCCCTAATAGAATTATTCTAAACGCAGCCAGATGTGTTGTGTCGAAAGCGTCGAGGCAAAGGAAAGGAGTTGGGTAATCATGTGGCCAATTAAATCGAAGATGGACGAGGAGATCAGGAAAACTTCTCCAGCTATTATAGTAAAAGCCCACTTGATAGGAGGCGGCAAAGTTGTAACTGTGTGACCGCCTGTGAATGAGAACAACGCCAGTAAATGGAGAGATATTGGAATGCTCTAAATGGTGCAATTCTAAGGCTTGACGACGGTAATCAAGGGTTTGTAACCGCTAGTTTAAAAGTTGTTGAAGGGAGATCTTGTATTGAAGCTGAATCTCAGAGTTCTGGACAATATTCCAGTAATCACGTACGTGCAGGTGTGTCAAAGGGCGCATTTCAAGCAGGATAAAAGGCTGGCTGTTGGTACTATTGCTACCTTCGTTTTCTGTTTATAGGTTCGCGACATCGAGGTCGAGGTCTTCCGAGGAATGTTAGGGAGAGGATGTCAAGGCTCCCGGTGAAGAGGCGCAATAGGCGCCTTTTAGGCAGCTTTCGTTCTCCTGCCCCCGCGCGGCGCGGCTTTATGGTCAGCATAGCTATCGATTTTTATACTCTGCCGCCTCAAATCACCACATTTGACGGAATTTCGGGTTACGGTATTGTTATAGGATAGCCCTAGTTCATGATTGATTTGATCTAGTTAACTCTCTGATGGGCACGTGTTGAATGGTGGCGTGATTGGTGATCTAGATTCTCGAGCCACCGAGCACTATAAAAGGCCACCGTCTTCGTTCAGTTTTGATCTGCGCCGCCGGTTGTCGACTTTTCTACTATTTTTTGTTTGCTTTTTGTTCTGTTGATTCCTAATACAGATCAACTATCACTCAAGGACTACTACAATTGGCGATCAGACTATCCGAGGACTCGACGTGCGATAGACTTCTGAGGCTCTACGATTGTATTCTCAGCGCTGTAATAGAGCAGACCGAGGAGCGCCAGCAGAAGACGCTGCAGGCCATCATGTAGCAGAAGGAGCGCATGTCCACCTTCGTGAACACTCCATGGTTCGCATTCATCAACGATTTACATAACTTTAACAAAGAATTCACAGCGGAAAACTCAGATAACGCGGCTTGTCAAGCGATATGGTGAGCGATAAGCAGCGTTAGCTGAGTTTTCCGTTGTCATTCTCTGCTAAACTTATGTAAATCGTTGATGAATCTGACCTCAGGTGTTATGCTTCGATCCGGAGACCAATATCGGTCGATATTATACCGGTCGAAATCACACTGAACTGCTTCCAAATCAAAGTGGACGCCTTTAAAGTTAAAGTGGACGTGTCTAGTTTGGTTCAAATTATCTTTTGCCTGTTTGAAAAATTTAATTTTACTTTCTTACTAGGATATATTGAATACTGATGTGTTTACTGAGTATTAGTTAGAAATGTGAAGTGAAGACATCCAATTCTGATGTTCGAACACTGTCGCTGTCCAAACTCGGTGCTGCATGAATAGGTGGCTCACAGACACATTGACAGAAGGCAATACATAACAGCACGACGACTTTTAGGCCTATGTTATACTCCCGCGGGAGCATCCGCGGATGGGCGGAAATCGTGCTGGGACCCCGCGCCGGGCCTCTCGTCGTGGCCCGCCACACCCGCCGTCCGCGGATCGCCGCCGACAGACGACGAGGGGGCTGTTATACTTCCCGCCCGCGGGAGGGCAGCCGTCCGCGGTGCATTGCACCGCGAAAGGCCATCGTCCCATGGAGTTCGGCGCGGGAAACGCGCTCCAATGCTGCGCTAGCCGTCCCGGGCGGAGAGTCGTTGGATACACCGCCCTCAGAAAGGGGCGGGGCGAGGGGGCGCCGAGGACAAAATGTCCGGGTCCCTGCCTTCACATGGAGGCATTTCTAATCACTTCCCTTGGCCCTGCAGCTCTATTCTGAACTGATCTTGTTTTCGAGACACGAGTCAGAATGTTGTTCATCATATTTGGAGGAAAAGAGTTTTCAGCTGCAGCGCCAAGGCTTCCTTCAGGTCCCGCCACATTACTCAGTACTAAGGCGCCGTCCGCATTTTCCGACAAGTACAGCAATATCTTAGCGAGATATGTCATGACAACAACGCGATCAACCAACCACTAATGACTTCAGAGTCCCCCGAGGTGCGCTTCCCAATCTTCTCCTATAACCTGTTAGGTTTTTGGACGACGTCACGCCAATTAACGACGGTTTCGCGCGTAGCAAAATTGTCCAAATAGGGCGGCGCGGGCAGGGTGGGAAGTGGGCGGCGGGCAGCACAGTGTACCGAACGACTGCCCTCGGCCGTCCCGGGTCGACGACGACCGTCCGCGGTGCACCTTCCGTCCGCGGACGTTTCGCGGATGCTCCCGCGGGAGTATAACACTGGCCTTAGGGAAGCTCTCCTGAAAGCCCGTCCTCTTTCTAACCGCATGACATTCAGGCTCACCTATGTCTCCTTCAGGAAGACGACGTGCACGGAAAGATCAGAAGGCGTAACAGGGTGGACATATGCCATCTACACCTGAAGATACTTACCTGTGAACATTGCCACGTACGACTCTTACTCATGCTCATCGTGGTGGTGTCCGCACCGTGTTGATTCCTCAGTCTTCAAAGTGGAAATTCACCAGAAGATTTTTATTAGTGCTAACGCAGTGGCCGAGGACGGATGGGTGTGGCAAAAGGAACAGTGGAGGAGAATATCGCTTCACGAAAGTCACCAGAGGAGTGCTACGTCATCATATCATTGATGCACATTCAAAGTTCCCTCCCTACTACAGGATGTGGGTGTGACGTAATGCAGTGATTCCTGTTTACAATCCCAGTATGCTGACGATGCTGTCAATGTGAGTAACCGCCTGAGAGACCATGCTGTAGATTCCTATCCGGCTGAGTTCAGCATTGAAGTTGTTAACGTTGGCAGGTAGAATCTTCCTAAAACAAGATTTTCTTCAAATGACATAGAACAGAACAGTAATTTTCATGGTTTTATTCATGTTCAGTTGCAAACACAGCCTTGTCTTGCTGCATCCTCATTAGAGTATTATACCAAGCAATTAATTAAACAAAAGAGAGAAAACAAGTCCATAGACGGGATTCGAAAAAAGTTGCCTACTCTCTACTTAAATTATCGGTCGCCAATTTAAATGTAATCCTCTGAAAAACATCGAAACCGTTGAGCCAGAATGTAGTAGCATTGTAGGGAGGAATATCAATAGCCTGAGTTTTACGTCTGAGTTTGCGAGTTTTTGCTCCTGACTTCATCTGAGCTTTAGTTTGTTTTATTTTTCGAAGGTCGACGCAACGGCAAACGGTAACCAGCTCCTTTAACCCAAAAATCTTTTGGTTGGAAGTGCACAACTGTATCCCGCATAAAGAATCACAAAAATCTCCTCCAATGTGTGCTCTAGCACAGGGTGCGAAGCGCCTTCCGTAAAAACGTTCACAGACCGAGAAAGCGCTGCGAAAGCTTTGACAGTAATTTACTCCTTTTTCTCAGGAAGCAGCGTAAAATGGAGGAGCAAGCAAGCGCAGAGCTCTCGCCTCGATATCGACTACTCTTCAGGTCGGCTTCGACTTCATCTCATACCACCAGCTGTATAGGGCAGCACAAGTGTTCATATGAAACATACACTACTGCGCTCTGGGACACTTAACTCATTAGAAGTGGTTTCTTCTCAAACTTTGAGGAAATGTTCATCCGGGTTTAATTGAAAAATGGAAATTTTAAATCCATGGGCATCCAGTTTCAACATACCTAAGGGCTGCTAGCTCTCCAATCACTTTTATGTCATCGGAAGAGCTTAGTTCGTCGAGAAGGCTGGGGTGCGAGACGACATACTGCAACTTCACCACCAGCTGGCGGAGTTGAGGCTCTGCAACGGAGACTTACAATTATGACGGAAGTTCGAAACCGAAACGATGTACGCACCCAGCGAGGCGATCTGTGATTCGCTAATAGGCGTATTTCGGAGGTTCGCGATGCCCTGCTCCTGCTTGTTGACGACCGTTGTCAAGAAAGGAAACTTCGTCTGAAACGTAATAAACTTGATCTAAAAGTGGGTATCTCCTCGTCCGAGTATTACCTTCACAAGGTTGAGGACTGTTGATGAGAGATCGATCACCTGATAGAGAGCTGGTAGCGCTGCAGCGTTGGCCTGAAAGTAATAATAATATCTTTAGTAATATGCTGTATACAATAATTAGCAAGTTGCTAATGTATCCGGGAAATGTGAGCGATCTCACGCTCAGTTAACTAGGGATGAAGAATATTCAGCATAGGCGCTCCTGCTTGCACAGAAGGGCTTGTACATCCACAGTTCGAGTTCTGTCAGCTACCTTTTGGGAGTACAACATGTTCTTAACAGGTAGAAAAATTCGCTCCACCACTGTCCTAGGACGTTACTTTTGCTTCTCTCTCTCGGGTTACTAGAAGACACATTTCTGAGATTTAATTGCACTGCCCCTGAAGTACAAAACGCTTACTTCCTATTTTAATATTAGAGATTCCACACACACCTCACACACCACACGCACATACTGAATCCCTGATCTGACCAAGAATACCAAGTCGGCATAACTTTGCCTTTGCGGCAAGAACGCTGTCCTTGCTCGATTTCGCTTAAGAGTGGTCTTATCCTCTAAAACTGTTGATACTGATACTGAACGCCTGGCATTCGATAACATGACCATTCCCCTAAGCCACGATTTTCGATGACTGTTGCGAGTTCTGCTTAGCTCCGCTGAAGGTGAAATCTGCAGATAATGGCCATAAAAAAGACAAACGTACGACTGCTGGCAGAAGGCAGACGACGAATAACACGTGCATTTTCTCTCCAAAAGCCCTGCTCCAGTGGTCTTTATACAGGAGTCAGCAGCACATAGAACAGTTTGAGCCCTAAAATTTCTCATCGAAAATACATTTTGCATAACTGGTCAATCCTCTACTGACCGTCAGTCGCTTGTTTTGCAACTGTGGCATTCCAGAATTGTCTCTGTGGTCGTTGGTTCAACCTCCGAACATTTGGATTCCGGGAATTTTTGGTCCAAATCCTCTCACCTCCTCAAACCGAAGTGTATCTCAACTTCAATCTCGCTGCTACAATCTCCTTAAGCGTTCTTACTGATGCTCCTTTGCTATCAGATTGTTCACGAAGTAATGGTGGATTATAAGCATGTCTCTGAATATAATTTTTTGAGCTCTGTAATCACTTTCACAGTCGAAGCGAAATGCTTCTAAACCGAGAACAAAGAAAATAGAAAAAGCAAACCGAACTCTGCTTATCAAATGTTTGGAAAGGACTCTGCGAGCGCAGAATTCTGTTCCTCAGCTCCTATGAACATCGAGAGCTTGAGCTCGTTAACTATCAGGCGTACAGACTCTGTTACAGCCATTATGATGAAGAACGAGAAGTTAGAATTACGCTAAGGTAGGAAAAAATACGTGTACAACTTTTTAGCATTTGATTTCGAGAATTATGCATTAAGTGAAGGAAAAATCTTTAATTCCATCAAAACCTTTAGGTCAATAAATAACGCCAATATTTCGAAAGAAATTACCTCTCTATCCAATAAGAACATTAAAATATTATACCGCTGCTTTTTCTGATGCTTCATTATGTTCTCTGATATGTTTACTAATATTCCTCACAAAGTGATAATCCGAAATATCTCTGAAATTTTCTTCAATTGCTTTAAGAACGCTAACAAAGAGTTTTTAATGTCCATTAATAATAAGGTGTTCTATTCAAAAGTTCCTATTCTTAAAGACGGTTTTAGAACATATAAGGTACAAGACATAATATTATTTATTTAATTATTTATTTATTTATTCAGAGCGTAAGCATTATACTCACGCGCAAAACAAATGAGAAAAAGCAACAAGTTCTACCAAAAAATCACAAGACAACAATCAGACGTAGACAGAGGCAGAGGCACCTGTAATTCTGAAGGCAGCTATGAACAGAATTTAGTCAACAGCAGAATTTAGTCAGTAGCAGTTTCTTGAAGACATGCATGGATAAGGACAGGAGATTTTAGTTTTCCGCAAGCAGAGAGTTGAGCTCCCGCAGCCTTCTATATGCCAAAAATGAAGATCTGATCGTGGTTTTTGCAATAGGAACCTGCAGACGATAATATTATGTATATATTATCGAATAATATCATGTTTATATATTATCGAATTTCTTCTTAAAAACAGCCACTGCAAAGCTGGCAATAATTTGTTTAAACAAACCAAAGGGAGCAAGTGTAAGATCAGCAATGATAGGGCTGGCATTTTTTCTTGGTGGGAAAAAATGGCAGTCCTATCATTGCTGATCTTACCCTATGCTTCTTTGAGCTCAAGCATTCCAATAGAAAAGTTAATTACGTACACGAATTTCATCCCTTCAAGTATATGCATGATATTTTAATTATTCATGACCTAGAAGAAACAGAAGTTGTCAATATACTTAGCAGCACTTATAATAATATAATAAAGCTAGAAAAACAAATGTCAATCCAAATAATTGTAATTTTCCAGGCTTAATCATACATATACATAATGGTAAAATTATTACCAAGTGTAAGCAATATAATAAGACGGACAGTTTTTCGTTCAAAGTCTCTTGGCTTCCACATGGTAGTACTTCTATTTGAAAGAGACTAAAACAGTCAATAGTTTATACAGAAACTCTTAGAATTGCTCCCAGTTGTACAAAGTATATAGATTTCGTAAACAGGTTGTATAATCTTATACGTACTTTCATTGAACTGGTACTCTCATTGAAGTGCATTGCTTAAAAAACGGTAAATTTAGCACACTCATAGGCACAACAAAATTAGCAAAAGAAATTTTGAAAATGTGCTAGTTTCTTATACATTATTTACTTAGCAGTCCTATTATGGTCAGAAACAATAGGCCTGTTTTCGGACTTTTCTTTAGTTTTGATCTCCACTCAGCATAAAAGGCGGAAACTCTTAGTTCGCAACGCTCCTGCCCTAATGATGAGCCTAAGGTGTGTGTTAGGTTTGTTTCCCAGCACACTGCCTGTCGAGGGTTTATAGCTGAAACAGGCCTAACATCGATTGCTCTTCTATTCTACAGATTTTAAGGCACAGTGCTATGCGATCGATTGTTCACTAATCTATGTCACGACTTCTGTTATATCCCCCGATAAGCCTACAGCTTTATCGCCCTTTCAATACGAGGTGTGTAGTCTTCATATAGACGGAAACATGACTGGTGCCCTGCCCTAAGTCAGACACAGAAAGACAATATTATATATAAAACATTTTAATTGTTTGGAAAAACTGACAAACCATCGTCAGACGGTTACTGCGCTTCGATATTTCGTTGGACTGCACCGGAATATAATGATCAAGCAGCACAAAATCTTAGAGAGTGGAGCAGCGCAGAAGGTTAACAACTATATGTTTTAAACAATATGCGATTAAGCAGCGTCATAAACACACAAACACACACTCACACCTCATCTCCACTAAATACCATATGCTTTATACAATACAATACGCATTTTCGCGATCTACTGCACCGGAAATAGCATGACTGTCAATGTTTCCAAAAACCCGATCACTGATAGATTGGAAACTCTAAAGCCTGCTGTTTACCGAGGTTATTTTTTGGCATCGCAGCTGCTGGCGTGCGATTCGGTTTAAGAGTGTTTTACTTTGTCGTGCTTCATGTTCAGTGCAGGGGACCTTAGCCGACGCTTTTGAACAGTCACTGCGGTTGTGATAACGATGCTTGGTTGCGGTCAAACTTCTAGCGCTGGGCAGGGCTCGAACACACCCCATCAGGATGCTTGGCCACCAGGCCCATGCGAGTGACTCCAGCCGTCCAGCGCAGCAACTTCGTCGCCATGATGCTGAGGCGACTTTCCGTTTCCTTCGTCGCAGGCCAGTACTCTGCACTGTATATCGCTAACGGCCGGACGACGGTTCTAAAGATCTTCGACTTTAAGTGCTCTGCAGTCTTCTTGTCGCTTAGCACTCCGGTCAACGAGCGCCACTTGAACCAAGCTGCGCTCACGCGTGAGTTCACTTCAACCATCAGACCGCCGTCTGACGCTATTGTTGATCCCAGGTATTTAAACACAGTTCACATATCTTTCCTGACAGTAGACTTGTATTTTTTGATCCTCTGTGGGTGGTTTATTAGGCTCTGTGGTGGCCTTGTAATATTCAATCACTTCTTTGAGGATAGTCGATTCATCCTCCAGAGATTGGAGGAGAAGGGTAATTTTACTCATTTTGCTGTTCAGCGTTGAGTTTCTTTTTGCTTTAGAAAATCAGCGGTTCTTAGCCTTATGAGGGAGAACAAGCTGATTTGAAGATGTCACGCGGGACTTTATTATTGGTGCCTGGTAAATGGCCGATGCACCAGAAATTTTGTGTGGGCTTCCGTTGCCTCTGACACAAAATTATTAAATAATCCGTTTATTCGTAATTGTACAACTAAAGGCGAGCTAGTAGGGTGGAGGAACTCAACAAGACTGAGACCGCGAGGGCGGTCCTTCTAGAATACAAAGGAGACGTATTGTACTTTCTGTTTTCAAGGAAGAAGACACTGTAGGCGAACTGTGAATGCACTATTTTTTGTCCGTCTGAGGTCTCGCGGGTGAAAACTCATGAAAAAGTAGCGGCAGCTGGTGCTTGCCGCGACAGATGTTTCTTTGCGAGGATGATCAACATTTGAAGGACATTGAGCATTGCATTTTCCCTGGAGCCATAGGAAAGGAACCCGTGTCGTCGTTGTAGGCAGCTTGGGTGGCAACTAGTAGTTTTCGAGGATTTACATTTGTTTGGAAGAGAAAATTCGATTGCACCATGAAGGAGCGATTTGTTTGGATGACGGAGTACTTAAGGACGTTTTGAAGATGTTCGGCAAGAAATTAGCGACGACGAAATCAAGTCCCGGCCGCAAAAGGAAGGATCGGTGGGATATCCGGGAGGAACACTACCTCTGAGTGATTATGGGCTGAAGGGCGACATTGCCACTAAAATGGCCACTACTTTAGAGTGCTCGTTAGAAGTTTTAGAAGAGTAGTCCACATTCAGGAGTTTATTTATTTATTTGCACCATAATTGTGCGCAACAACAACTGTAAGGACACGGTATGCTTAGTAAAACAAATGAGGAAAAAACGAAAACCTCAACATATCAAAACTTTAAGCTCAGAACAGTATTGAAGAGTGAGGACGCGATATCTGCAGGAGAATTAGTCAATTATGATACAACAAGACAGTTATGAACAGGCCGGAACAATGGGGAATAGTGGGAAACTGACGAAGAGGAGCAGTGGCCCGCCAAACACTGCAAGTCGTTCGAGAGTGACGGCTCCGGATACCAACTTAGTAGGTCCGTCGACTTCATCAGTGCCCACATAACTGCTGCTTGGGGAAACGTGGGGAAAAAAGGATGAGGAAATTTCGGGGAGGCAAATGTAGAGAAAAACAAACATCAAACACAAAACGAAGAAAAAATAGGAAACGTAATTAAAACTAAGTGCTGAGAATAAGGAAATCGTTAAGGTAACAATTTAGAAAAGAAAACATAACACTGAAACCAAAGCAGGGGTTGACGAAGGGCTAACCAGTAAGACAAAAACAACAGAATGTGAGAAATTTAGGAAAAATAAAGAGAATAAAAATAAAATAATTAACCGAACATTGCTTCTAGATAAGGTCAACAATGTGCAATGTTTGAACCAAATCCATTTTCTTCAACCTCATTTTAAAAACACCCACATTTGGAGTTTCTAAGAGGCTAGCAGGCAACATCTGTAACCAACGAACACTACGAAAGAGAAGGGAGTTGAAGATTTTTTCGCGATTCCTTCTCTTTATTTTGGGACAATGGAATCTACAGATATTTCGATGACCTATTGTTGGCAAAAATGTCCAATACTCGCTAGCACTAAGCCGAGATTCTCCTTTCAAACCTTTAAAGCACAAAACTAAGTCATTGAAAATGCGTCTATAAAGGAGGCTCTTAAGGTTAAAAAGCCTGAGCCTCTCTTGATAATTTGGAAGCTCTCCGAAATCAATCGTGAAAGATACACACTTCTTCTTCTTCTTCTTCTTCAGCGTTTTCCCGCTTCGTCGCGGGGTCCGCTCTTCTGGTGTCATGACGCCAATTTTCCCGGTCATGCGCTTGATCAGGATGGACGCCAGTTACTTTCATGTCCGTGTGTAACGTATCGGACCAACGCTGCTTCGGGCGTCCTCTAGGCCGCCTTCCAGATACTTCCAACTCAAGCCCTATCTTGCGGACGCTGTCTTCTTTCCCACGCAGAATGTGGCCGTACCATCGTAAGCGAGCTCGGCTATCAGCGCAACACCGAACTTCTACCGAATAGCATTATTTCGGACGCGGTCCATGCGCGTGACTCCAGCCGTCCAGCGCAGCATCTTCGTCTCCATGACGCTGAGGCGCGTTTAAACTTCCTTAGTCGCAGGCCAACACCAGCGCCGTATATTGCTACCGGCCGCACGACTGTTCTATAGATTTTTGACTTCAGGTGCTCTGGTATCTTCCCATCGCAGAGCACACCAGTCAGCGAACGCCACTTGGACCAACCTGCACTCACGCGTGAGTTCACTTCAACCATCAGACCGCTGTCAGACGCTATTGCTGATCCCAGGTATTTAAACACCGAAGTGCGTGCAAGCTCAGTACCGTTAATCTTGGTGGAGCCGGATTCGTTTACGTCAGTCGTTAGATACTCGGTGCTCCTGGCGTTCATTCATAGCTCGAACATCTCCAAGCGATCGCCCCAAGCTTGCACCTGCCGCTCGAGTCCATTCTTATATTCGCAAGCGAGCATTACGTCATCAGCATATACTAACGTGCAAGGGACTGGCATCTGTCTTTGGGCAAGAGTAGAGCATCCGCACCCACTCTATGAGCTCTTCATGAACTCCATGATGTTGCCAGGCGTACCATATAACCTCGCTCGGTACGCGATTGAAGGCCTTCTCCAGGTCGAGAAAGGCAATATGCACCGGCTTTTGTTTCTAGTTATGCTTCTTCACAAGAAGGAAAGCGGCATGTATAACATCGATTGTGCCACAACCAGCCACGAAGCCACACTGGTTGTCGGAAAGCTTGACGATTTCACGAATTCGTCTGTCGAGGATTTGCTCAAAGATCTTCATGCTGTGCGAAAGCAAGCGAATCGGACGGTAATTTGAGAAGTCTACAGTGCTGCCCTTCTTTTTCCAAATCGGGATTGTCGCACTTTCCAGTCAACCATGAGGTACTTTCTTCTCCGCCACAACCTGTTTGAAAAACTTGGCCAACCCCTCAGCAGAGTAGCAGAACTTCGACTTCCATAAATCAGCTGGCAAGTCATCTGGACCAGTTGCCTTGCCTGGTCTCATCTACCTCAGAGCCGTTTCAGTTTCCTCCACAGTGATCTTGTAAACAGGACCACGGATAGGATCCGCCGAAGGGACGGCCGGATGAGGGAGCTCTTCAGCCGAGATGACTTCGAAGTAATCGTGCCATCGCTTCAACGCTTCCTTGCCCTCCATAAGAAGATGGCCGTTTTGATCATTGATGCCAAAGAACGTCTCTACGTTCACCACCAGCGTTGCGAGACCCGTATCCGAAACCCAGCATGACAGCTGCACCCCTCCTTCATAGCACCTACATTAAGGTCACCAGCGACTACGATGACATCTATCGACGGCACCTCTGCTGTCTTCTCGTCAAGCAGGCTCCAATACTCGTCCTTGGCTTGATTGGAGCAGCCAGTCTGCAGAGCATACGCAGAGAAGAAGTGGAACAGTCGCTACTTAGCGGCGACAACGATCTTCACCAACCGTCAAAGCGTTCGACGCTTGCAATCGAGCCACGAAATCGTTCAGAAACGATGACTCCAACTCCACTGGTGGTCCTGGGACTTCCAGATAGAACGGCCTTGAAGCCTCGTCCTATGTCCCTTGACTTGCGGTAGGAACACCTCGTCTCCTGCACCGCACAGAAATCAACTCTTCTACGCTCCCGTGCTTCAACCATCTCGCACGAGCGGCCCGTCAACGTACCCACATTCAGCGTAGCCACGCGGGTCCTACTTGCGTTACGGGACTTTCGGACTGGCTCAGTTGCCCCCGATGCCGTCTTCGCATCAGGGACCCTCACATACTTCTCACACTCGCCGGCCTCTACGAGTGCGCGTCGGCTCCAGCGCACGCCATAGCACTATCTCGAAAAACATGAACTGACATATACCCATACGATGTGATATTGGGTTGTTCGTAGGCCGGCCTGTCACCAGGGCCTGTCGCCTGCACTCGAATGTCCGTGCTTGGCTTAGCTCGCAGAAGCGAGCAGTTTCTAGTGGTGGCATGCAGTTGGGAGAAGGATATGCGCTATCAACTCCGACTTTCCGTGCAAGAGTGGAGTCCACTGGAATGCTCTACATATAACCACAGACACTCCAGAGCAGCTCTTTAGCACTTATGCGCTTATTTATGGAACTGAGTGTTGCACCTTGAGCAAGGCGTCGGAACGGCAGCTGCATAGTGCCGAGATAAGCATGGCAAGGTGGGCATAAGGACGGGAGTGGTGAGATGGAACACGGAACAAAGATGTTAGGGCGGTGGTGAGAACAGCTCTAGAGCAGATGAAGGTGATCAAGCAACACCGAAGGAGATATACCCCGAAAAGCAGGCGGTCACCCGAAAGGGTTGGCGCTAGCATTCCAGAAACCGTGAGGAAAAATGATCGCGGGAGGGGAGCCCAAAGAAAAAGGGGGAGGGGCGTCATCCACAGAGATCCTCTCCGGTCTCACTCCAAGGCAGATGATAGTATGAGACGACGCAGCGAACTCTGCGTGAGCACGTGACTAGACGCTTGGAAAGAAGAAGGCCTGTATCGAATGCGCCTAACGTAGTCCTCCTCAACCGATTCAAACTTAACTTAGTCTCTGCAGGTCAGGATTCATAACTTTTTTGGTGCCCATTTTATGTGCGCATTCATGGTTCAAGCTATGGGTCAGAATGCTTTCCGGAAGTCTGAAAATGACGGTCGCTGACGAATGCAGGCACATATTTGAGCCTGTCTATGCACGCCATCTCATGGCGGACGTAGCTATGCATTACATCAAGCAGTGGAGATTGAGGAAGAAGCCACAGTTCTATTCTTGACCCACTTTTTCATATACCACCATTTGCTGTGATTCGCCTGCGGTACGTTCCACAGAAAGTTCTGGCGGTGTAATGTAGAATTTCATATTCTGATCAACCAAATTTCGCGGACAGCCTTGATGATATACTCTTTCAGCAAGCATCCATCACAAGTCCCGCCCGTCGCATCGCTCAAGCTTTCGGCTCAAATGGTTGATCAGTAGGGTAGCAAACGGAAACATTAAGAAGGTTCAGAGAAGGTTCCTTCGCGCACTTCACCCAGAAGACCTGTATTTTGTTTGTGTGACCTTCAGATTTTTTCCATTTTCCTTTCACCAATGTTGCTGTGCTATATTGTGTGCTCCTCCGAAGGTGACAGTGTCTGATAAAATTTTTCATCGTTCGAAAGTTTATTACTGAATCCTTGAGTAATGAAAAAGTGTTTAAAAGTGTTAAATATTTTTTAGATGTCTACCTACTTGGTGTACCTCTGAACCTCGCGCTTTATTCCTGTCAAAATAGTAAAAGATGGCAGTTCATGACCAGGTATGTATAGAAACTCTGGTTGAGACAAGTCTTCTACTCCGTCTCGTGCTTTGGAAGACATTTTTTCTCCTCTCGTACTCCAATTCTAACCGATACGAGTGTCTAGTGGGGCGGGGTCCAACACCTGAAGTCGCTGCCAAGATTGCTTCATGCACACGATTTGTCAGAATCGCAACTGCGCTTGGTGCACAAAACAATGTGAACACGTTGTACACTATGCAGATTTAGGCTCCCCTTACACTTTGACGACTCCTGCTTGGTGAGAGATTTTGACCCAGATCTGCTTAGAGTAACAGAGATTTGAATTACTTGGATCTTGTGAATAGCTTACAGTTCTGTTTGTGATCTAATCTGTTATCAGGACTGCACACAGTATGGGCAGTAAGGTTTCATTCCAAATAAAACAAGATCTCTCTTCGGCAATGCGAAGAACTATTGTCGTATGTATGTAATCCGTGTCCTCGGATTGAAGATGAAGACACTGACGTCAGCGTCAAATTGTTCAGTCGGGATAATGTTTCATTAAGACACTTTTTCTAAGCCGATAACACACGCCAAATGATTCTGAAGGCGGCGTGCAAAGGGTTCCGAATGCTTTCTACGAATCAGTGCCCAGCCCTGCAGCTTACTAGCTTTCTGCTCTTTTCAGAAGTACGCGCTCGACGGAATTCCGTGTGATCGCTGCTTCGCTGCACGTGTTTCCCTTGTTACACTGTCGGTCCCTTCACTCGTCGCCCTTTTTTCGGCCAGCTCTACATGATCCCCCAGCAGCGTCTTCCATTCAGGTGAACCGCGTTGTCGTTCTGCTCGGAAGAGCAGAGTGCGAGTGGAGATCCGGGCTGCGCTCCGCTGTCGCTCGGCCATCCTCCAGCGTGCTCGTATAGATGATATGTTTTTGTGCTGCGAGAGTGCACAGCTGACTCGAGCGAAGTGCCTGCTCTCTGTGTTCCGTCCGAAAACGCTGCCGCTGCCTTCTATCTGATTTTTCGTCCTTTAAACTTCTCCGTAATATGGGATATGCGTTTTCGAGCGAACGGACTCCCGAATGAGCTGCTGATGGGGTTGTTTGGTTAACTGCGATCTCATCAATGTGCCTGATTGGCACATAAATATCGAGTTTATGAGAGTTCTGAGAAAGGGCCCATTTTCTGCATAGACTCGATGAAAGATTTGTCTCGGTAACTCGAACAGGGTGTTTTGTTAGTCAATGATGAATCTTTCGAGACTATGAAGTAAAGATCAGCTTAGCTAAAGGACAGAATCTGAACACGAGTGCTCGATTTCATACCGAACCAGTGGCATTGTCGTTGCGATGTTATTAAGAATAGGTTCGCATGGTGCTGACGAAACTGTAGCTGACTTAAACCCAGAGATATTCATTGAGAGCTATCACTGCTATTATCCGTCTTTAAAAAAAAAGTTCTCAGTTGAAGCAGATTTCTTCGTGGGCAGAAGGCAATTCATTCATTGTTCAAGAAAATAATACCGTTCTTGGTTGTTTTTGATGTAGGGAAGGTATGTGCTAATGAATCATGAACGCACTATGAATCAGTATTGTGCCAGTAGAATCATCCGCAAGATAGAGCAGTTTCTTGGGATGATGGCGCGTGGAGCGCAGTCTGAGGAGGCGCCGGCAATCGCCTACGAGCGATACCCGGAACCGATTCCTGGTTCGGATTTCCCACCCAGATCAACCAAGCCTTCTGTCGCTCCGAATTCAGTGAATTGGTTCCGGACTCGTTTGGGAAAGATAAAACACTAAAATGTTCATCGGCAGGCCACTGCAGGCTATGGTGTAGGCCAGATACGTATTCAACGTAACCTTTGCGACATCCCGTAGAAGTCGAATGCTTGGGTCATCCTAAAAGGGACTGTTTGACGTCGTCCCTTGCTTTTTACTCTTATCTTTTATAGTCTCAAATCCTCCTCTGGGAGATTGGAAAGAAGACTTGTCCAGCCTGGGCGCGGGACCGAACTTAATATCGATCCGTGGTGAACGCGAAAACCTCCTCTTTCTGCAGATTGGACCATGGTCGCTATTTGCCAAGCTTTTCAGCTGAATCATAACCTTTAAGGCGCAAATCGTTTGTGTGTGATCTGCATTCCGTACAATAGTTATGCTTCACATTGCGTAGAATTATCGATGCATCTTGGCATGCCCTCGTGTTGAACTAGCTGCCAAGATGATGCTTAACTTTCCATCATTCAGTTACAAAGTCTAGCTGACCTACTAGGTGGATTCCCAGGAGGACCACCAGTGAGGTTTGTGGACTCTGTCATTCTCTGTCCGACCACAAGGACTCGGAGCAGAAAATCGTCAATTAACCCTTTTCCTTCAGCTGTGCCTACTTATTTTATTCGCTATCCGTCAGTGCGAGCTGCTGTGAGAAGATGTGTTTGAGTTCTGTATTGCACGTGGTGTCCCTCTACGTAATGACATAAAGAGTAGAACGCAATGGAATCTGACAAGGAAGTGGCCCAACCCATGGTCCTCTCATTGAGCTTTTGCGATGCTATTTTGACAGGATGCAGGATTTGATGTGAGCGGAGTCCAGAGCTACAGCTCGTCTTTGATGATCGCTTTTTTTAAAACCTGAAAAAGAGCTGTGAAAACGTGTGCGCAACACTCATCAACCCCTATGGTGCCGCCTCAGGGAAGCACTCCAACGGGCTTTTGAGTTCGAGTCCGCGTACTGTCAACATTTTCGCACATATTAGTTTGTTGAGACCCCCTCATGATCGCAGGAGTCAACTTTAGACCATCAATGATGCTGCTGGTGTGACAAGCGCTTTTTTACTTGTTCCGCAGTTCCATATCATAGCTGTTGACTAAAAGGAAGAGCAATAAGACCTTTTATTTCCAGAGAAATGATATGGTGCATACACGCATCGTTGAAGAACTAGCACATATGAAGGCGCAAATAGACAACTATCCTTTCTTGTAAGCATTTATGGTCTAAAATTGACTTCTGTGATCATTAGAGAGCGTAATAGCAACAACTTATTATGTGCAAAAACATCTGCGCGGACTCGAACTCAAAAGCCACTCAAAAGCCACTCAAAAGCTATGCTAATATGAGGTAATACTTCCTACTAACGGCGCCACCGACGCACATCTCGGTTTGTTGTAGGGGTTGACGAGTGTTGCGCACACGCTTGCACACCTCTTTTTCATTTCTTTAAAAAAGCGTTCAGCAAAAACTAACCGTGGTTCTGGATTCAGCTCACACGACCCTACATCCTCTCAAAATAGCTCACCATGAGTTGGGAACATTTCCTTGTGAGCACTGCCAACTATGCGTTATTCAAAGGTCTATGCAATGAAGGCTAGACAGTTCGTCCTCAATCGATTCTGGCCGGGATAAGAAGTGGATCTCGTGCTTGACGCCTGTCATCGCTGGCTTTCAACTGCGCCTCGGACTAGCGACGTCTAAAGAAAACGCTCTCTGAAGTGGCGAAGTTTACTCGCGGTGGGCTTAGTCTAGCGAACTTTAAAACAATCAGCGAACTTTAATAATAACTCCTTTAAGTCAACGAGAATTTGCACTACGAGCTGCTGCCCTGTCTATTCCCAAATCATCGCATGAGCATTTAAATTCAATTACTTACCTCCTAGAGGACTAGCCTATGGGACCACGAACTATGGGTGGGACATGCACGTTTTGATGTACGGGAGCGCCTAGTTGCTATTAATGAGGAAGACCTTCTACAATCAAAGCTGCTATGCTTCCTTTCTCTAGACTTTTTGAGCAGGACGCGAAGCCACAGGAAGCAGCCAGGTCAATTGAACAACTTTCGATTCCCCGCAGCTTTGTAGGCAAAGTGCACGACTTTATCAACAGGCATTGATTAGGAAACCTGTTTTGTATAGATAATAATGAGAGTTGCAATGAAAATGAAGAAGCAGCATAGAGTCAGTATTTATTTAATCACTAAAGGTCTGTAAGATCTGGCTCGTTTATGAAGGACAATCGGACAGCTTCTACACGCCTATTGCTGTGACACACTTTGTTTTATAAGTGTGCAGTGTGAAAACTCAAAAATACTGGAATGCGCGCTTTCAGTTATGTAAATATTAAACGGAAATCTAACTGAACTGAAAAAAAGTATTTGTGTGTGTCATATTAGGACGTTGCATATGAAATTGCCGATTTTGACTGAAAACTTTGACAGATCATAACTTTGCATGGAAGCAATCTTATTAATCGATGTAAGCATCATTACAGTTATTACACTTTCCCAATGCGACAACAGCTTAGACATTCCACCGTTGTAAAAATCTGAATTATTTGGAATGGAATAGGACACTGGAATAGGACACTGGAATAGGACATACTAAGTCATTTCAGACATCATCGTGGTTGTTGAATTTTTTATCCCTTACGTGACGATCTAAATGATTAGAAAATTATAGCCGGTAAGAGGCCAATGTGGTGAACATTATGAGTGTATCAGAGTTTCGTATCTCAATTCATCCAGTTTCTGGACAACAATTTTTGAAACGTGCGGACGCACGTTATCATGCCGTAGGATTGGGCCTCTTCGATTGACCAAAGCCGGCTGTTTTTCAATCAATTCTGGAGCAACACTTCAACATCGGCACAGTACCTCTCCGCTGTTGTCTCGCCTTTCTTCAAGAACTTGTAATGGGCTCTACCAGTCATTGTCCACTATACATACGATCACCATGACCTTCTTTGGATGGCGACTTGGTGCATCTTCTTGGGACTCTCATTCCTGTCCAGCCATTGTGCAAAGCGACGGCGATTGTCGTAAAAAGTCCTTTTTCGTCGCATGTCACGATCCTGTCGAAAAAAGACCCCATTACATTGCGCAGCCTTATCGAAACACAGGCGTCGTGGCGCTTCAGCTTCTGCCCGGCGGTCACTTCGTGCGAGATCCACTTATCCAAATTCTTTACTTTTCCGATCGCATTTGAGTGGCGAATGATAGCGATTCCGTCAAGGCCGAAATGCTGTGCTGGGTCTATCACGGTTTGATGCAGCTCCGCTCCCGCCACGGCTTTGAGTTGGTCGTCGTTAAGGAGTGATGGTGGCCTACCTCGGTCTTCATCTTCGAGACCTTCATCTCCAGATCGAAACCTTACGAACCAGCGGCGAACTTTGTGCGTTCCTTAGCGAAGTCCTTCCCAAACGCAGCGCCGATGATACGAGCTGCAGCCGCGGCGTTGTGTCCACTTTTTCATTCATATAAGTAAAGCACCCGAATACCACGTTGATTCATACTATAAAAACGAGGTCAAAAACTCGGGAAGAGGCAGTTATGCCAAAGAAGCTATAAACATTAAGAAAACGGAGGTCATGCACATTCAGGAACTGTATTCAGTGTCTGCAACGGCAACATTAGCAGCCACGAAAAATCGACCAGAAATTGAGGCAAAAGATCGACCATTTCATATGCAAGGACCTAATAGTTAACTTTAGCTAGGCTTAGCGGGACCTATGACCCCTGTTTTGGTAGGCGTCTAACTTTCTCGAACTGGTCCATGTTGTTGCACTGCGTTTCATTGTTGCAGATTTTCAAACATCTGACTCTGCCATGGTTCTATTTATATGGAATAAAGATCGGAGTTGCAAAACCAGTCACGGCAGACACTCGCCACTGTGTTTGCATAATTCCAAAATCAAAACATGGCGGCCGATTGAAATGTATCCTAAAATAGTCATAGACATGCTGGAGAAGCAAGAGTTCACTTATGGTAGATTAGATTGGCGTAGACAATTTTAGTCTCACCGGCTACTTTTGTTCTTATCAATTCATCGTGTTTGTGTATCTTATCAGTTTATATGATTTATCATAAACTGGGCGCGTGTAGCGCAGTCGGAGGAGGCGCGACTGTCGCGGGCACCCGATACCAGGTTCCTGGTTCGGATTTCTCGCCCTGGCCAACCAAGCCTTCCATCCCTCCGGGGTCGGTGAATTGGTACCAGACTTGTCTGGGAAGGACAGAGCGCTGACTTGTTCATCGGCTGGCCACCGCAAGTCATTGTATGGCCAAATACGCATTCATGTCGCCTCCACGACATCCCGTATAAGTAGAATGCGCTGGCGCATCCCAGAAGGGATTGAGTAACGGCGTCCTTTATCCTTTATCCTTTATCATAAACTATTAGGTTGTAACGAATTAAATGGCACTGGCTAGCGCCATTTTTTCGCGCGTCTTTACGCGTTTGATCAGGAACAAACCGTAACATGTGGCGTATCATTTAGAAGCGCAAACTTTGCTCTACCGGAAAGTACCAAATTTTCTGTGTAAAAGTGGGAAAACTTTAGAGTTTTATTGACTTTTTGCAGACGGACAAAAGGCTAATCCGAGGCATTTACTTGTATGAATTCAAGCTGGGCACTACAGCTAAGGAGGCGGACGAAAAGATCAACGCCGCATTCGGTCAAGGATGTTCCACAATTCGGACGGCGTATCGTTGGTATCAGAAGTTCCGGAATGGAGATGAGAGCTTGGAAGAACATGAAAGTCGTGGGAGGCATAGTGATGTTGATGAGGACAAGCTGAGAGATGTGGTAGAGGAGGATCCACACAAAGGTACCAGGGAGATAGCGAAGGTTCTTGGCGTCTGTCACAACACAGCTGCCCGGCATCTGAAGGAAATTGGAAAGACCAAAAAGCTGGAACGATGGGTGCCTCACGAGCTGTCTGAGGAGCAAAGAAACCGACGATATGAGATCTCGTCAGCACTGCTTCTACGGAACGAAACGGACCCATTCCTTGATCGCATCGTAACCTGTGACGAGAAATGGATAATGTACGACAACAGGCGACGATCGGCACAGTGGGTGGACAGCGATGAGAGCCCCAAGGTTTTTGCGAAGTCGGAATTGCACCAAAAGAAAGTAATGGTGACAGTATGGTGGTGTTCGCTGGGAATTATTCACCACAGCTTCCTCCCTCCCGGTGAATCCATCACGGCAGAGAAGTACTGCATTGAAATTGAAGAAATGATGAAAAAGTTGAAGGATATCCGGCCGGCCTTGGTAAACCGAAGGCGAGTTCTCCTTCTGCACGACAATGCTCGCCCCCATGTAGCAAGAATGACGTTGCAGAAATTGAATGAGCTGAGCATTGAAACTCTACCACATCCTCCGTTTTCTCCCGACCTTTCTCCAACAGACTACCATTTCTTCAACCATCTTGGCGACTTCTTGGTAGGGAAAATATTCAAATACCAACAGGATGCCGAAGGTGCCTTCGAAGATTTCCTCAATTCCAGAACTTCTGATTTTTATGCTACTGGGATAAAAAAGCTTGTGTCACGTTGGCAAGGATGTGTAGAATCAGAAGGTTTTTATTTCGATTAATAAGCTTGCCTACAAGCCGAGATATTAACTGTTTAAATTTACAGTGGTTCAGTGCCATTTATTTCGTTACAACCTAATAGGTCCGAGGGCTGGGCGTGCTTGTATGTAGCTTGCTTGTGAACTCTGTTAATACCACCATTTCCCCTCAAGAAAGCTCAGCTGTTGATTTGCCCCGCTATCATGGAATCGACTTTTATCTGCACCACCGAAGATAGACTTCTTGTGATCCGAGAAGATATGGGAGCATGACACTCACTCTGAGTAACTTTACTAACCTTAAGTAGAAGACACGGATACTGTCCAAACCTCACTCTCCACCTACGTATGCAGTTGCGCAATTTCAATCACTGCACTTGGGAACTGTGCTTTACGTAGCTTTTGTATCGCTTTCGCCACCATTATGATGATTTCCCGTTCATGGATTTGCTTCAGGATTCTTTTTCGGATGCAGTCTATTAACGATCGGCTCAGAACAGCCAACGACTCATCGTGAGAGTTATGTAGGCATAAAGAGTCCAACGTTCTCTAAGAGCTTCCTAGATCTTCTTGAAGCGCTTGATCGCCGTGTCAGTACGACTCTCATGGGAATGAGCACAATGGAAGACGCTCAATACTTCACGTGACAAACTTCCCGCTTCAGAAGGATAGGATGAAGGACGGTGGTAACGATTAACCGATTCTCTTTTGGGAAGCGCAACGGATTCTTCTTCGCTGAGTCAATTTGATCGTGTATTTGGCCTATACAATGACCTATGGTAGTCAGCCGGTTGACAAGTCAGTGTTTTATCCTTCAAAGAGAAATCTGGTACCAATTCACCAACCCCGAGAGGAGTGGTTGTTCTGGGCGAGACATCCGAATCAGGAAGCTAGTATCGGGTGCACGCGACAGCCTCCTCCCCGCCCCAAGCTTCATACACTGGAATTCACAACGTTTTCTAGAGCTTCCACATCAAAACATGTTTGGAATGCATATGCCATTCAAAGTCATGCACACCTTGAGCATTAACATTCTTACAATCTCACTTATGTAAATACAAGCTTCTATGATTGTTTGAGGAAGAGCGCCACTGCGATTGGGCAATTTGAGTCTTCAAGTGACGTATTTTCGAAATAAGGTCCTCAGATCAAAACTTCCTCTAGAGCTGCTTTCATTAAGATGAGGTTGACGAGGAAACCTTTATTCATTGTATCGTGATTACGGCAGAAGGCGCTTTCTGCCTTGAGTGCCGAATTAAAGCCTGATTAGCCGAAAGCAAATGCAACCAGAGTTCTCTTGCAACCTGAGCTTTCTCTGAAAAATGACGTTTTCTAATATTCAGCTTAAGAAATTTTAGGTTTAGATTCGTAAACACATCGAAGTTGAGGTTGGCTGAACATAGAACATCTACAGTTAATATTCTTAAGTGGAAAATAAGCTGTTTTCCCGTTTAGTTTTTGCTATAAGGGTTAACACAAGCCGTAGTCAGAGTGGTCGTCATCTCCTTTTGTTAAAAATATTGTCCCAGGCATATGGTTTTTAGGAATTTAGGTATGGTTTTCGACCTGAAGTTTCGACTGAGCCGTCTCCCGGAATATCCAAATTTTACCCACCGTACTCTATAATGCGTAAATAAATGGAGGGCAGCGGAAAAATCAACGGGAGTCGCATTATAACCGCAGCCGGCTTTTACACTTTTTCGTGCATCGATTGATCCATAACCATATGCAGTCGTTAAATGGCAGCAAGTCTGATTTTTTAACCAACCAAAAGTGAGTGATCTGATATCGCACCGAGTTTGGCGCTCCTGGCCGAGGAAATCTTCCAGCGTGGATTCCGGGTCTGATGCGCTGCGCTCTGGACATGATTCCGTATTCACGCAAGTCGCTTTGAACGCAATGTTTCTCTCGGCGAGAGTACGTAGAGCTGTATCCAACCTGTCCTTACTGGAGCAGGTCTCCATTGGTGTAAGGACACATCGACTGGCTTCCAAGAAACTATATCCAATCAGGAATGCATCTCATCCGAAGAGGTTGCTTGTAGTACCAGTGAGCGTTAAAGGTAAACTTGCAAGTGAAAGGTGCTTATCCTTGTAGTGCAGTGGCTGCACACCAGGATTCATTGTGATTCATTGTCTCAGGATGACTAGAAAGCTTTCGCTGCCATGGGCGTGAGGCTTCAAACGGTGTTAAATTACATCAGTCTCAACATATTTCAGAAATTCAAGGAGAGCTGCACTCAGTATGTTTCTTTCAGCAAATCGCACAAAAAATTTGTTGCCTACCTATCTTTGCTAAAACTGCTTTGAAGACGTAGACCTTTGGGGAAGTGCCTTAGGTGTAAATAGGGTTAAATAAAGTCGGAGTATCCTAATTGTAAAATTTTTTCATTACCGACTCCGCGACGTGCACTTACGGATTGCTCTGCAAAAGCACAAAAGTTTATTTTTTCCTCAAAGCTACGTTTTTGCAGGAGGGTTATGCCCCCAATTTAAGCTCCATGTTGAGCTCTTGCGCTAGGGGGACGTCAAGCAAATGTGTTAACACTTGATTACTATTATATTAGGGTAATGCACATGGAATGTAGCACACACTGTGGCCTTCTCTCCGCAGCTATTCGCGACGGTTGTGAGCTCACTTATGATTAGTTTTCGCGGCGTTTCATCCTTTACATTTCCTGTTTTTAATACATGATTCCCTCATCGATTTCTAAAATTATAGCGTAGGACTACAATGGACCAGAAAATGATTGAGCACCTGTGCATGCCCTACGACCTCGAACTGAACTAATCCGCTACGGGATAGGATCGTTCGTTGGTGCCGAAAATGTTTCCAAAAGACGATGCGAGCGGTGGTTTCAACGTTTAGCCTCCGGCGATAAAAGTCTTGAAGACGAAGAACATGGAAGACAGCTGCCTAACCTGGCTAGCGACCTTTTAAGGACTGCCGTTGAGCTGGTCCGACAAAATTGACTCGGAAGTTTGCAGTAGGGTTCAGTTGCTCCAAATCCACTATCCAGGGGCACGTTCATGAAGCCGGAAAGTCGGACCGCTGCGGTACCGCACCTGATGTCCGACGCGAACAGAGCCGCGCGTGTATCAAAGGCGAATTTTTCCTTCGCCTCGTCAAGAACTCTGGATTTCTCGATTTCATCGTTACGTCGGACAAAAAAATGGATTCCCAACAATAACTCCACCATGAGGACTACCACCTGCGGAGCTGGCTAAACCTGTCGTAAAACCGGATCTACACGGAAAGAAAGTATTGCCTTGTCTTTGGTGGAATAGCAGAGTCGTCCCTGTGGAAGTGCTGAACCCAGACCAGACCGTCAACTCGGAGGTGTACTCGCAGCGGCTTACTCGAGTCCCAAATGCGCTTCGCCGTCAAGGAGTTGACACGTCCTCTATCAACTTGCTGCAGGATAATACGCCCACATAGCAAAAGTCGTTCAGATGAAAATCGAGGAACTTGGTTGAACCGCTTTGCCTTATCCGCCATACACCTCCGACATTCCTCCGTCGGACTACCACATATTCCGCTCGATGCAGTACGCTTTGGCTGGGAAAAGTTTGCCTACTACGAAGAAAACTGGATTTGGTTGTCCAACTTCCTCGATTCGAGACAAGCTCATTTCTCTGAAGACTTGATCCATTCTTTGCGTGCATTTGTAAAAGGTTGTGGATAATTTTGGGTATTGTACTACCAACTGGAGTTTTGTTTTAATTGCTTTGTATGATTTTAGTTTTTCGGTCTGAAGCGACATTCCGTGTGGAACACCCTAATATGTAGTAAGGTCTTCAGCTTAACCGGTTCGTTAACTTTTTTGTTACAAATCTGGAATTTCGGAGTGCTCACGACAGTCGCCGCCTTCTCCAAGGTAGCGCTCCACACTCTAATATGCAGCTGCAATAAACGATAAGGAAGGTCGTGTTAACCCATTCCTTTTTGGCAAGCGCCACGCATTCTGCTTCTATGGGATGTGATTTGAATGCGTATTTGGCCAACAAACGACTTGTTGTGGCCAGCCGATGGACAAGTCAGTGTTTTTGCTTCCCAGACAGGTCTGGTACTAACTCACCAACTCGGCAGGAATGGAAGGATCATCCAAGATTCCCCTCTGAGCTGGTATGCGCCGAAAACTTTCGCATGCTTGTTCAGAGACAGAATGGTAGCTTCAGAGTTATTGAAAGATACTAGCTCTTCTCTAGATGTCCTGTACAATGATTTTGTTGCCGTTTACTGCGTTTTTTATGCGTGTTGCTATCCTTATATAGAAACGCCAAAGGTTGTCTAACACACATTGAAAACACGGACTTCGACTTTCCTTTCCACTATTTCACATCACATTAAACCTCAATCGTCGACGATGGATGCCTTTGAAGCTTTGCAACAGCGTTCTTTCTTGTTTTTCCGCGATGAGTGTCACTTCATCTAAACGGACCTTCGATGCAAATTTCAGCTCCTGGTCTTCATCATCCTTGAGCTAATGCAATGTACTCGTACCGAGCGAGAAGCGATAGCGTGGGGAGAGGCGAGATCGAGCCGCAGGTCTACAGACCGAGTCACAAGGCGCCACGAGAAGCGGTGAGTGAGCCGGAGATTGGAAGTACTCGGCACCTGCGGACAGTGGCGTGGGCCGTTCCTGAAGGCGAACAGCGCCCGACGCAGCGGCGGCGCCCCACGCCCCGCCGACAGCCGCTGTCCGCAAGGCCTGTCGGCTTCATATCGACCTCAGCTCTATCACCACCCATCAGCTGAGGCTCATCGTGGTCCAGCTCAGCAGCAGTCTTCCAGGCGGCGACGTCCCGCTCGTCCCGTGCCAGCTCCCACGATCCGTTCGCTGCTGGCGCCACCAGGACTCCGATGGCGTCCCCGTTCCGCACTGACCGCCCTTCCTATTCAAGGCCGACATACTCCGGCATGTCCACCTCCTACACTGACTACACTCTACCGAGCCGAAGTCAAACCAACAGGTAGTTCTCCTTCTGACTTAAGTGTGAGATGCTGTGTTTCGAATTTCGGGTTCTGGCCTGAGCATTCACTTAAGATTTCATCTCCATTTCTATCACAGTTGTTTATTTTTTCGTTTAAAGTTTGTTTTAAGTTTCCTGGTCTTGTTCTCTGTTAAGTGATTATTGCCATGCACAAGGTGCGTAAAAAGTGTTGACGCACCTTCTATTCTTTCAGCTCCAGCTTTCTGTTTCTAGTTTCCAGGCTTTTTTGTGATATTTTTGCTGTCCGTATCGTGTTCAAATATCAATTTCGAAAAAAAAAACTGAAGGAACATGATGCCGTCGTCGTATGGTAGTTCTTCGCTGTTACCAAAAGAAACGAATACTTCATTCAAAGGAAAATTAAGCACTCTTGAAAGCAGTCGGTGAGGAAAGGGGTGAATGACCTAAAAGTCAACTACGGCTCTGTCATAAAAATTCTTTGCAAGATTTTCAAGCACGATAACGTTCAATTCTAGAATTACTAATTCGCAGGTGTAATCAACTGCCTGTACGAGCACAGCCTAAACATGAATCCGCTGGATTACTCTTTTAGGCAGTTTTGGAGAATAAGGTCTGGGCTACAACTTCCTGCAGAAGTGACCAGTCGCTGAAGAGTCTCCGGCCCGACGCACGGGAAGAAATCTATGTAGAGTACTTGCCAACGTTTTCGCTCCTGTGTTCACAGTAAAGGAGTCAATATCGATTACGTGTTATTCCATAGTGTTTGTATCATTTTTTAATATTCCGAATGTGAATACAGGGTGCGTAAAAAGTATTGACGCAGTAAATGACGGCTGTGGAAATAGTATTGCGCGGTAAGTTTTAAAATATTCACTTGGGAAATATGGAAAATGATCTTGCAAACACGATAGAATAACTTGTAATCGAGATTGGCTCCTTTACTGAGAATACAGGAACGAAAACGACGGAAAAATTCATGAGCACGCGCCGCAAGTACTCGCTTGGATTTCGTTCCGTGCTTTTAACAGGGCAGCCTTCTGCGACTGGTCACTTCTGCTGAAAGTAGCCCAGACCTCATTCTCCAAAATCGCCTAAAAAGAGTAATCCAGCGAATTCACGTTTAAGCTATGCTCATCTGAGAAGCTGTCCACACCTGCGCGCCTTATCCGTTTGCCGTTATCGGACAGAGATTGATAATTTTGGATTTGAACGTTATCGTGCTTGAACATATTGTAATCATTATCTGTTATAACAGAGCCGTGGCTGACGTTTAGGTTACTGACCTCTTTCCTCACCAACCGTTTCGAACAGCGCCTAATTCTCTTGTTAAGGAAATATTCAGCTGTCTGGGTAACAGACAAAAAAAGGGCCACCGTAGCGATGACGATCATGTTTCTTCAGTTTTTTCGTGAGTGTTTTTTGAGCACAATACAGGAAACAAAAACAACACACAAAAACCTAGAGGGGTAGAAAGAGAAAGCTGGAGCTGAAACAAAAAGTAGGCGCGTCAATACTTTTTACGCACCCTGTATGTTAAATCCTTCTGCGCACTGCTGCTTTCATAGCCGCCATTTACTGCGTCAATACTTTCTAAGCACCTCATAAATCCAGTTCTGACGTTGTACGTAACCGCACGTCTGTGAACCCGTTAGAATGATGTGGCCTGCATACTGACTGAGGAAGGGCCATCTAATTGTATGAGCTCTGGAATCCGCACCTTATCGATGCCATGTGAGATGAACGTGTAAACGCCATGTATCGAGCACACCCATTCCATAAATTGAACTATTTTAACGAGATCGAAATATATTATGTAGAAACGATCGGTAGTGTGTAGGTTTAGGGGTTGAGTTTAAACGCTTGCACATGACTCCGACGTGGGGTACAGCATCCTGTCCGCATTTCATCGTATCGTTTTCTAAAAACCACTGATTGCAGGCCTCTTTGCCCAAATTCCTGTTTAGTTAAACTGACTTTCACCTGTTCGTGTGCTAAAAAGTCCACTCTCTTGCGTTTTCATTTGTTGGCTACACATTATCCTGTACAGATTGTTGAGGCTTATCAAATTCGCTTAGATAAAGAAGGATTTTTCGATTTTTAGGGTGCATCCCCTGAGCATAGAGATAGGAAACTGCTAGTGTGCGACTAATAAGGCAGTCGCAGTTTGCTTACTTCGACATGTTGCTGCTTATTTCTTGTGTTTTTCTTCACAATCCTAGTCAGAAGGGGCCACATCGACAGGATCTTGTCATCCCGTCGATGTGTCCCACTCCAGGATTGCACCGCTTGAGCTCATCTACTAAACGACTAGATGAATCTAGGAGTGTAGTCGATGTCATAAGGTCATGCATGATTTGTTACGCTGAGCCTCCTACGCTTCTTGCAAAACATTCTGGGCAACATCGAGGTGGGTGGAGGAAAAAGCACTTTAAACCGGGTCGTCTTTCTTCAGCGCCGCCTACCAGCAACATCGAGCAAATAATCTCACAGAAAAGGAGTACTTCTGTAGAGCTACCGCAAGATGCTTCATGAGCAGAACTTCTGGCATCGTTACTTAGAAACTTCAGACGAATCTACATTTGAACAGCACTTCTCTGGCAAAAGAGAGCGCATTCGCACCGCAACGCAATCGGATTTGAGCTCCCTGTATCACATCTATGACAAAAGTGAAAAAGAAGGAAAGGCTGAATAAGACTTTGTAGGATGTGCTTCAGTCTCAGTTGTAACAGCTCGTACTTCAGAAAGTGTTCTACCAGGGGCCTATCTGACGACGATTGTCTATTATGATGATCAGACAGCTCGAATCGCTCTAGCTGCGGAAAGTTTGTAAGCGATTTTTAGAGGGTTTTCACTTTAGTTTTCGATTATCCTATTTATAGGTATGCTCATCGTTACGCAGAAGTAGTGAATTTCATGTTTTTTCCTTTAGAATTGCCGAGGCTTAAGCTTAAGAAGTGAAAGCAGGAAGTTTAAGAAGCATCGTTGCTTAGCCCTTCCCAAAATTTTCGAGCATTTCTCACTCATGACAATGGTGGATAATGTATCCTCTCATCTATCAGCAATGGTGCTCTCTATCTCGTTGCTTCAACCCCACGCTGGGATCGAGGATGTACCCGACTGTATGTAGATCTGCGAACACATGATTGCCATCGAATTGTCGCCAATATGGGAACGCCGCTCGTCCCTTGTCAAGAAGTGTTTCCTCTTCGTAGAGTGCACGCATAGTCTGAATGATTAGTGCATTTTCTTTCACACCTCTTTACTGTTTCAATTTAGCGCCAAGACAAGATGATTCTTTCATACCGCGGTGTGATGTAGCCCTAACCGCACCTGAAGTTTAGCCCACCTCGGGAGCCCTGAATAGTTTCAATGAAGATCATCTATTTCTCCAACTTCCACGGCATTCATTTGACTGTGGGAGGCCAGAACACACATGAATAAACCACATCTGTGGTTAGCACAACATCGCGCAACGTGCCAACAACCGAACATGTTCTGGGAGATTGTTAGAAGCCACTCAAGGTGAGATGTAGAATTTGGACAAGGGCGTCCTTAGTGAAACCTATCTTCCCCTTTTGTGACAAATATAATATATATGCCGTTGTATTATAGCACCGTTAATCTTCTTATACTGCCCACTCCCTACTTATAAGTATAAGTTTATCACGTTGCTTAAGGCAAGCGTCAAATACAAGCAGAACTGCCAAAACATGAGAACAACTAAGGAATCAACAAACAAAATTATTAACCAATAGTGATAAAAATTCTACGTGAACAAGATGAAGATGCTACGGCTTCAGTAGAAAGTTCAAGACTTTACGCTTGAAACATCCAAGGTTTGTCGAAAAAGCATTGTTCTTAGTCAGCTTGAGGTACATGGAACCAGCTCTGTTTACGAAAAAATTGGCTTTTAAAGAAGTTTTAGCCCTATCAAATGCAATTTCGTTCCGCTCGCCACGCGTGATTGACGATACCCTTATGCCTATTTATATTGCCTACTCTTCTGTAGTGGAGTCCAGGTCGAAAATATCAGAATTTCGCTGCGCTTGCTTCGACTGCTGCACCTCCAGAAGTTTTGTATCTCGGATAAATCTTGTTGTCATAATGTATGAATGTGTGCGCGAGAACTTCACGGATTTTCAGCAAATACTGGAAAGCTTACCTTCTTCACAGGATATTGTGCGAATGTGCTAAATCTTCAAAAATTGTAGAGCTGTACAGATTTTAATTGTGGAAACTGCCCGGTAAGCAGAGGGTGCTGGTTCGAGCCTGGCGGTAGAGTTCTGATCACACCAAAATATCTTTATTGTACAGTATTGTACAGTATTGCGCAGTGTTACAGGTATCTTCGTGCAATTTGACTTCATACAAATCATGGCCAGTTTAATATGAAACATTTTGTATTTTATGGGAACATTTTTTTTTGTGGAATGGTTGTCCTCCATTTCTTCTGGCCCTCTCCCCTTGCCGCGCACCCTCACTGATAGTGAGCCTTTTTTTTCTAAATGCCCCGTTTTGTTAGATCTGACCATTGAGCTTTTTTCTCTTGTTTTTCTTAGTATTGTTCGTGTTCTACAAGAATCATTGAATTGGCACATCTACATGGGTGTATTTATAATAAATAAATAAATAAATAAATAAATAAATAAATATCTAACAGGTTCGTAAATCGGTTTTTGAGTCGTATGTTGCGCACAGTTTGTCCGCTCATTCATTTCTCGTACTTTCTACATACACTCAGGCAACGCCTAAGGAGGAAGATAAACTCTACTTCCTTAGAAGCTAACACATCTACGCTTCGGGTGCTAACGATTGTGGGGAGCCTTGTAGGTAAAATTTTCCAACCCAGGGGTATTTTGAAAAATAAACGCACAAACGTTTTCCTCGACAGGGATCGATCTTATGGGAACGCTCTATCGGGAATGCTCCATTAAAACACATAAGCGGGAGAGCAAACTACGCTGAAAGATTCGTATTAAATTAAATTCCGTGTATTCGTGAAGCAATATAATAGAGCATCCTGGTGACGACACTATGCAGTAACGAGCTTGCTCGGAACTCCCGCCAGGTATCGGCCTTGATTTTTGTAGATGTCTAGATGCATATTATTGACTGTGAACAAGGGTCTTGTTTGGAGAAACAGGGATCAACACCTGAAATGCTTCTGGCACCTCTCCACTGTTTGACTGATGGCGAAGTTTTTGACTTCGTCGCAAAATCTCTGTAAGTTCACCGGTCTCTGAAACGAAACTGGCTGTTCTACTGTGGAACAGAAGGAGCTTCCAGCATTTAAGGATTCAATTTGGATTTTTCACTTCGCGTCAGTCTTCTTTTATAGTTCTGGTTCTGAACTAGATTTCACATTGTAGAAGCAGAAGAAACGCAGTGACTTTCGTTTTTCTCGTTGTGGATCCGATGACACTTTCCTCATAATTCTAAATAAAAGTTTATTAGGATTTATTAGGATTGGGGTGACACCACGACTCTGCAGAAATTCGTATCAGATGGACAATCCCATGTCAGAAACTGAACTGTAATGAAATTCCAGCTACAGAGGATCTTTCCAGCAATTCTACCTACCGGTGAAGATCCCACATGCCCAATCTTCGAAGGGGGTCAGAATGCCAGTAAACTCTGGCCATTGTCAAGATTGACCTATGTGCATAAAAACGAGCACTAGGATCGAGTCCCGATAACATCCTTGGCTCGGTTCAATATTCTCTGCTTTGCAATTTTAGTAGCAAAACATGGTGTTTTCTTCAACCCAAATTTTGAGAAGAGGATCAGTGTCTTCAATGAAGAGCTGCATGAAAAATTTGTGTTTTCAGGTACGGTAGCACCGAGCAACTTCAATATAAGTCGCCATATGTGAGCAGCACGTCGAGCTTCAACAGCTCGTCGCTGTACAGGACCAACGCGAACCTCCCGAGAGCCGGCAGTGTAGGTCAGTGTGCCTTGACACAATACGACGCGCTTTTAATGGCTTAAAATTCAAGTGCCGCATATTTAGGATTCTCCATGGCCGATAGCACCACTCGCTCCTATCGCGACTACACTCCAACCTCTTCCTACTCAAGCGCAACGAGGTATTCTCGCCGAGATTCCTCGCTCACTTCGTTTTTTGATCCGTCGGACCACCAATACATGCAGGCTATTATCAGCCGTCGCCTCTGCGAGTAGCCATCATCTCTTTGAAAGAAAGTCGGGAGGGTCGTCAAAGAGAAAAATCGCTCTGCAGAGGCATCCGGTGCAGAAAGCAGCCGCGTAGGAAGCACTCAACGATCCAATAACACTTCTTCCATGGAGTTTATTGTGACAAGGCGCCCGAGGAGAATAGGTAATCCGCCATCAGCACCAGGATGTGTGAGTGTTGTCTTCCAGCCAGCATCTACATTCCTGCACCGCTACCTGGTTGAGGATTACTCCTAGAAGTTTCAGTGCTTAAACACAATTTTTTAGATGCTTATTTTCCACTCCTTTTTTTCGAAAGTGTCTTACCGTTGAAATCCCTTACAATATATGTATATTCTTTTTCATGTGAATCTGTAATATCTGGAGAGGCTTGAGATACCTACGGGAAACAAGGCAAGAACCCTTCGTTATAGCATCTCCACCTCTGCATAGGAATGCTATACTTGAAACTGAAACTTGAACCAGATCGTATATGTACATAATAGAAGTCGTCGGGAGCTTTTGGTTATATAATATGCCGCATTTTTTACATTCTATGTAGGGATGGGAACCGCGTTGCCATCACAAAATTCAACCAGTTGATAGGGTGGACCCTGGATGAAAGAAATCATATCGTGGCAGCTTCCACGTTAGCTTGCAATTAATTCCGTGATGTCATCAATTAATGTACTAGTCTCGATCGCCAAAAAACCAGCGTATAAGTATTGTTCAAGTATTGCTCATTATCTACTCTACCAATTCCACTAACTCGGCCTAACTATCAAACGTCGAGCTTTGACATCAAATAACTCCCAGCAATCACAGATTATTAGGTTGGAAAAAAAGTCTCTTCACACTTCGAATTTTTTTTTACCCTTCCCCTTGTAAACGCACTAGCCAATGTTGATAGCTGATTTCGTAATCCTATCACACTTGTCTACCGTTCGCACGCGGACACAGGTTAAGACTGTTCTTGTAATTCGTTATCCATCCAATCTTCCGGACTCAATGCCAGATCTACCTCATGGCCGTTTTCAGCACGGCATTCTTCATGAATTCATTAAAGGATCTATAGCACGTCAGGCAGCCGACCAAATTAACGATATATATGGCTTGGGATCTACTACTCATCGCGCCTGTTATGAGTGGTTCGGAAAGTCTTTAAAGGGAGATTATTCACTGAGGGCAAAGCATGGTCAGGAAGGCCAACTGGATTGGACGACAGTGAACTACACCATCTTCTTCGTACCGATAGTTGGCGGACGACACGTCAGCTGGCAGAGAAGCTCGAAGTGTCTCATAGGATAGTAGGAATCCATCTGAAGAATCTTGGCTTTCATGGAAATTTGGAGCTTGGATTCCACATGCCCTGTCAGACACTCAGAAAGGTCGACGGCTCTCCATCGCTGCTTCTCTTCTGTCCTGATAAGGAAGAAAATCGTTTCTTCCGCGGATTGTGACAGGCGAAGAGTCCTGGATTCTGTATGCCAACTTCCGAGGAAAAGGCAATGGGTACAAAAGGGAGAGAGCCCTAAGTCTGATCTCAAGTCCAATGTTCACGAAAGGAAGATTCTCTTGAGTGTTTGGTGGGATATCAGAGAAGTGATTTATCGGCAAACTCTCAGAATTGGAGAGACACTTACTGCTGTCACATACTGCGGCCAACTCCACTAAGTCGTCGCAACTCTCTAAGAAAACAGGCTGGAGAAGTCGAAGGTGATGATCCTGCATGACGGTGCAAAACCACATGTTGCAAGACTCACAAGAGAAACAATAAAGGAGATGGGCTGGGAGGTAATGCCACATCCACCGTATAGCCCTGATCTCGCCCCTAGCGACTACCATCTCTTCCTTGGTCTCAAGCAAGAAATTGGAGAGAAATATTTTGGAACGGATGAAGACCTCAAAAATTGGATTCATCAATGGTTCGACTCCAGAACTGCAGTCTTTTAAGCGAGAGGAATTGGAAAATTACCCAGTCTTTGGAGAAGTGTAGTGGAACAAAATAGAGTTTATCTCAATTGATTTGACTTTGTAGTTGTGAAGTAATAAATCTTTGAAAAAAATGAAAAGACTTTTTTTCCAACCTAATAGAACCAGGTCGGAAGGGTTCAATGCCCTTTGATTTTACAAGAGTAAAAAGGAGCACATCAGGTGTTGGTTTGCTCTTGGGTCGCTGGTACTCTAGATGAATCTCGTCATCTTCGATCAGGTCTTCCTAGAAAATGCTCAAATTTCGACAAGTTTTTCGTTTCTGATTCGATGCAGTTAGGATCGTGTTAAAAGCTTCGGTTGGTGCAAGAGAGGGGCTTTTTTCTGAGAACTTTACGTGACACCGCACTACTTCACAGGAATCTCACCATCAAATGTTGACAAGTGGGCTGAAACTTAAAAACGTTCGAGAGTTCGTTCGTGTGCACTTTGGAATTAGCCATAGAAAGGGAATGGCAGTTATGCGCTATTTGTGAGCACCCGGCATCAATAATAAGAGAATGGAGTTTTTTGGGTGCAAGAAGCCATTCTAGAAGAGGATTTTAGTAGTAGTTATATCCTGTTTCACCTCTAAGCCCTATACAGGATATAATTACTAAAGCAAAGAAGCGAAAAAAATACAATCACTCCCGGAGGATCATCAGTAGGGCAGGGAGTGACTGCGATACTTGAGTAGCCATGAGCTGTGTTTTTATACGCAAAAAACAAGGTCAGAAGGGGCGGGTATTGCCTATGGGACCTGGTTGCAGAGAGGTCGATATAAAGTTGTTGTGAGTCAACGGTCACGGTAACAGGCTGACTCACCTTATTTGTATTCTAAACGAAGTCACATAAGTGCTACGCCGTTCTGGTAGTTTTATACACATTTTATAAGGGACTGCTCCAAATTACAAAGGTTAAATTTGTACTGTACTGTTCCTACAATGAAACGCCCTTTTAGCACTTTTTGATATCTTATTTTGCATGATGTCCTGAAAAGCGTTTACATCGTTAGAATAACCGTAAAATTCTTCTTTATTTAGTTACACTAAGGTGTTTTCTATTTTGATAAATAAGAGGGCGACAATCATCGTCAATCAACACATTGCTTGCTTGTCTTAAAAACTGCTTCTAATGCACAATTTCAGTGCAGACAAAGAAATAAATATGGAGGTTGGGTCATGAGCTCATGTGATTATTTAATCATCTACGTGGAGTTTTGCAAAAGCGTGATGTACTACTCTTAGCCACTGGCTTTTCTCAACGGCCATCTTTAAGCTACAACTTTCCATTACAAGGGTAATTGCTATGGAGTTTCGGACCAAATCTACGAGCTAACCATCAAAACCTCGTGACGCCATAGACATAGGCATCCAGTAGTCCCGCTGAGAAGTGGAGTTCTTTCTCGCGTATCCTTCATCAACTGCCATTTCATTTAGCCAAAACGACATCTACAGTTGACTCTGACTCCAATTCTTAATCCACCCTAGGAGTCTGATCTACTATGCATTTATCTACACAATTCTCAAGTCTTTCGAATAGCAGCACTTAAAAAACTATACAGTTTCGCAAACTGGCCTCCACTTAGCCCTCTTCTGTGCACCAATCATTTTTTGTTCCTCTCACTTTTGAATGAAGCATCCGAATTTGAAGTTGACTTCTTTCCTCATCAGCTTCTTGAAGTGCAGTGGTGTAGCCTAGGTCATAGAAAGGAAATACACCCTGATAAGAAGGGGCAAAACTTTGTTCGAGAAGAACGTCTGGCTGTAGACAAGATCCGCCGCGCTCCGTACTTACTTTTTAGATGTTATTGCATATCCACTGTCAGCCTCCATGTTTAGAATTCGTCCGATAACGTCCACTACGTCGGCCTACAAACCCATCAGCTCCTTCGATTACCGATCCAAGACACCTGGAGTAGAAAGGTTGACCGTTAAGAAGCGAATGTGATCCTCCCAGCATCTTATGGAGTGCGATACTTTCAGAGCGACGACTTCGCGAACGAACCGATTCGACCGTGACTGCAGATCGATGTCCCGAACCGAGAAGACGCCGCTTCAGAGTTCTGGGGTAGGCTCATTGATTTATTGACTGTAGCAGCTGATCGACGCCGTGGGCAGCTGATGACGCGTAATCAATGGCTAGGCGCGATCCGGCGCCGAGCCGATCACAGTGTGTAATGCGGGGGGCTCGGTGGAGAAAACATATCAGAGCAAGAAGTGGACGGGTCTCGCCCGAGATGAAACTCGCCACGGAACAGATGTTCTGGGGCGGGGGACAGCGCAGGTGGAGGGCGCATGGACACCTTCGAGTCAGCGCTGCTCGTCGGGGATAGTGTGAGGCCTGCTCGCTTGCGAACAGGCCAGAAAGCTAAGACAAGAACCTGGGCCGTCTAATGGTAAGCTATTCAAATCGGTCTTCTGTGTGAGACTGTGAGAGCGTGGCATGGCACTAGGGATTTTACAGCAATTCTGGCACGAACTCTGCAGATTCCTTTAAGATTTTCAGGTGACGTTTGTTTAGTAGAAAAACTGTCAACTGCACATCCGCCTCCTGTTTAATGGCGAGCTTGAATGGGAATAGAAGAGGGACAAGCATTGCGAGTTTATCTGCATCTTCTTGAAACCTGGGCATTGTAAGTTATCAGTTAGTGTATGTTGAGCCTCGTCCAATAATTTGAACATACACAAACTCTAGTAAAAACTACTTAAATCGTGGAGGAACACAGAAATGACGACAAGTGAACACAACCCAAATAGCTATAATCTTACTGTATATAAAGGAGCTGTGTGTGTGTGTGTGTATGTGTGTATGTATGTGTGTGTGTGTGTTTCCGTCACAACTGGGGTGGGGTGATGAGAAGCCGAACACGTCGGCAACCGTGCTTGGCGAGCCGTAGACGTGCAGAACACGTCGGCGACCGTGCCTGAGCATTTAGTTGATCATCAACGGGAGGCATTCACAGCAGGGAGACAATCGATATCGATCGATATTATCGACTTTTGTGATGTCGTTCAAGCGGCACGAAACTTGAGCCCTGGGGGTAATCGAGATCGCTGGACACGAATCTGAAGTCGACCAATCGATATCGGTCGATATTATCGATTTTCTGTAGATGTCGTTCAAGCAGTCCGAAGCTTCAGCCGTGGGGGTAATATCGAGGTCGCTGAACAAGAGTCTGAAGTTCGTTTTTGAGGTGCCGATCACCACCAATTGATCAAATTATACATGGATGTCGTTCATTTTTTCTATTTCTCTCTAAATTGCCGCAATCGACGTAGCTAAGGAGTTCTTCCTGCGGAACCCATGACAGCTAAAAGCCCCTGGGCTGCCCATGACAGCATATGACAGCTAGGTTGCAGCTAAAATTGATGATGAGAAGTTATCACTACGGCGAAGCCGTTGAGAAGAAGTATGTGCGGGACAGGCAGCTCTCGCGGCACTCTATATAGTGAAACCAGTTCTTCACCGCAGTGAAAGTATGAAAGTCTAAAAGTTGGTAAAAGAAGATGGTCGGATTGTTTACTTCTCGGGTTTGGGGGCGAAGCCCCCAACCAGTTGTCGGCGGCCGCTAAGCCGCTGAACGACAGCTACAAAGTAATAAAGCAATAATAAAACAATAAAACAGAGACTACATCTAGCTAGGGAAGGGTTTCGACCTCCCATGGAACTTCAAGTTGAGTCCAGGATCATTAGAAATAGCTCGCAATGCTCATTACGAATATGGCTGTCAAATTGCAAAATGAAGCTCCTGAGCGAGTTGTGGCTTGTTGGGTGGCCTTACCGGAGGCTGGCCGTTTGAAAGAGCTGGCGCAAGGGCGGTGGGTCATGGAGGCTCCAGGGATGCCACTTGTGGCGGTGCGCGAAGGCAGTGCTCGCGTTTTGCTCTCTCGACAATTAGTCGTTAGCTCGGTCCACGTCGTAGCCGCATTTTTGGCATATCGAGATTTATGATCGAAATGACCTTCTATCCTGTGACACGTGGATTAAACAGGCGGGAAAACTGTCGTACACGCTTGTAAAATTGCTTGAAGGCAAAAAACTGCTATGGTGACAATTTTATGCACTTCTTTACTCAAACAGAGTCCAAATCTTATATTGAACAACTGGAGGTGTTTCTAAAAACTGGCATTCATGGAACAATGCAAAAAATGTGTGAAACAAAAAGGTAACTAGTGGTGTATGTATAATGAGGAAGACCAAAATATCGTTGACCAACTGCACTTTTGATTCGAGGAAGCCCAAAATATCGTCGATCAACAGCTTTTTATTCACTCACTATGTCCTTTTCATCAGCAAAGGTGATGCCCATTCTTCTCGCTGAATTTGGGGTGCCAGACGACAACGATGCACCAACTCGCGAAGAGAAAAAGGTGACTAGGAGGTTCGCAGCTATTCTACGCGACGGTACTGCAGCCTCAGCTGATGTGGAAACGGATGAAATTTTGGGGTCAGATGTGTCTATTGATGACGAGTCCGTTTGGGACCATTGCGAATAAAAATGTCACCATAGCAGGTTTTTGCCTTCAAACATTTTTGCAAACGTGTATGATGGTTTGCCCGGCAAATATTTTTTTATTTAATCTAACACGTGTCACAGTTTAGAATAAAAGGTCATTTCGAAGATAAATCGGTACTTGTGAAGCAAAGGGCCTGTGGTGCCGTGGGGTTGCCGGGAAACATGTTAAGGAGGCAAACCCACGGCACCACGGGACTGGTACTTACGAAGCACCCGTCCTTGGGTGCCGTGGGTTGCCGCGTTAACATGTTTCCCGGCAGCCCCACGGCACCACGGGCCCTCTGCTTCATAAGTACCGATAAATCATGATGTGCAAAAGGTAGGGCATTAATGAGGACCGGACCAATGACGTTACACGCGACGAGCGGGAGTACTACCCCTGTGCCATCCCGCAACTGCAGGCGTGTTCCCACCAAGCCCCTATGACTCATCGTTCTCGCGCCAGCTCTTTCGTATGGGCAGCCTGTAGCCTGCCCCAGCCTGCCCCTGCTTCAGCAGGTCATAACTCGCTCAGGAGTTTCATTTTGCAATATTGACACCCATATTCGTAATCAGCATTCCGAGCTCTTTCTAATGATACGGTCCGAACTTGAAGCTCTCCGAGTAAGAAAGGCAGTGGAAAACACACCAGCGAGTGAAGCTAATCGTAAGATAACATCAGGACAGATCAAGAAGAAGATGATACCATTAGGCAGCTAATTTTTTAAAATATTTGCGAGTAAGGTGTAGCCCACCTTAGGTCACCTTAGACCAGCTAAGGAACGACCCTCTGACAAAAGAACGCAACATCTAGAGTGAGAGACCCTAATTTTGTTGACCCTCAACGAGACGGCGAAGAGAAATTTTTGAAGAAACACTCACGTCTGAGTGGGGTCCTCCTACCAGTCAGAAATTTGAAAACCATAACCAGATCAAAACTTCTAGCGCCAGGCGGGACTCGAGCCTCCTGCCGACCGGGCGGGAATGCTCTACGCCACTACAGCACCGGCGCTGTTTGACGCAGCATCCACACTTCGTGGGACCCAGCTCATAGCTTACATTCCTGTACCAGCCACTTGAGGCTTAAAGAAACCGAACTGAATCATAGCCAGATAATTTTTTACCCTTTTACTACGGGGAGAGTGCACTTTTAGCACAGCGCGCTTATCAACGCTATCCTACTATATATAAAGCAGCAAGCGTGTGTCACTGTGTGTGTCACACCGTCCGTCCGTCCCACTGAGTTGGGGCGCGGCAGCCGAACACGTCGAGAACCGTGCATGGCGAGCCGTAGAGGTACCGAGCACGTCGGCAACCGTGCATGGCGAGCTGTAGACGTGCCAAACACGTCGGCAACCGTGCATGGCGAGCCGTAGAGTGCCAAACACGTCGGCAACCATGCATGGCGAGCCGTAGACGTGCCAAACACGTCGGCAACCCTGCATGGCGAGCCGTAGACGTGCCGAGCACGTCGGCAACCGTGCATGGCGAGCCGTAGACGTGCCGAACACGTCGGCAACCATGCATGGCGAGCCGTAGACGTGCCAAACACGTCGGCAACCATGCATGGCGAGCCGTAGACGTGCCAAACACGTCGGCAACCCTGCATGGCGAGCCGTAGACGTGCCGAGCACGTCGGCAACCGTGCATGGCGAGCCGTAGACGTGCCGAACACGTCGGCAACCATGCATGGCGAGCCGTAGACGTGCCAAACACGTCGGCAACCGTGCATGGCGAGCCGTAGACGTGCCAAACACGTCGGCAACCCTGCATGGCGAGCCGTAGACGTGCCGAGCACGTCGGCAACCATGCATGGCGAGCCGTAGACGTGCCGAACACGTCGGCGGCACAAAACTTCAGCCCTGGGGGTAATCGAGGTCGCTGAACACGAATCTGAAGTCGACCAATCGATATCGATCGATATTATCGATTTTTTGAGGATGGCGCTCAAGTGGCGCGAAACTTTGGCCCTGGGGGTAATCGAGGTCGCTGAACTCGAATTTGAAGTCGACCAATCGATATCGATCGATATTATCGATTTTTTGAGGATGGCGCTCAAGTGGCGCGAAACTTTGGCCCTGGGGGTAATCGAGGTCGCTGAACTCGAATTTGAAGTCGACCAATCCATATCGATCGATATTATCGATTTTTTGAGGATGGCGCTCAAGTGGCGCGAAACTTTGGCCCTGGGGGTAATCGAGGTCGCTGAACTCGAATTTGAAGTCGACCAATCGATATCGATCGATATTATCGATTTTTTGAGGATGGCGCTCAAGTGGCGCGAAACTTTGGCCCTGGGGGTAATCGAGGTCGCTGAACACGAATCTGAAGTCGACCAATCGATATCGATCGATATTATCGATTTTTTGAGGATGGCGCTCAAGCGGCGCGAAACTTTGGCCCTGGGGGTAATCGATGTCGCTGAACACGAATCTGAAGTCGACCAATCGATATCGATCAATATTATCGATTTTTAAGGATGGCGTTCAAGCGGCGCGAAACTTTGGCCCTGGGGGTAATCGAGGTCGCTGAACACGAATCTGAAGTCGACCAATCGATATCGATCGATATTATCGATTTTTTGAGGATGGCGCTCAAGCGGCGCTAAACTTCGGCCCTGGGGGTAATCGAGGTCGCTAAACTCGAATTTGAAGTCGACCAATCGATATCGATCGATATTATCGATTTTTTAGGATGGCGTTCAAGCGGCGCTAAACTTCGGCCCTGGGGGTAATCGAGGTCGCTAAACTCGAATTTGAAGTCGACCAATCGATATCGATCGATATTATCGATTTTTTTAGGATGGCGTTCAAGCGGCGCTAAACTTCGGCCCTGGGGGTAATCGAGGTCGCTAAACTCGAATTTGAAGTCGACCAATCGATATCGATCGATATTATCGATTTTTTAAGGATGGCATTCAAGCGGCGCTAAACTTCGGCCCTGGGGGTAATCGAGGTCGCTAAACTCGAATTTGAAGTCGACCAATCGATATCGATCGATATTATCGATTTTTTTAGGATGGCGTTGAAGCGGTGCGAAACTTCGGCCCTGGGGGTAATCGAGGTCGCTGAACACGAATCTGAAGTCGACCAATCGATATCGATCGATATTATCGATTTTGTGAGGATGGCGTTCAGGCGGCGCTAAACTTCGGCCCTGGGGGTAATCGAGGTCGCTGAACACGAATCTGAAGTTTGTTTTTGAGGTATGAAGGTCTAAAAGTTGGGAAAAGAAGATGGTCGGAGTGTTCTCTTCTCGGGGTTTGGGGGCGAAGCCCCCAACCAGTCGGAGGCGGCCGCTAGGCCGCTGAACGACTGGTCAAGAATAAAGCGGTAGTCGAGCCCCCCAAGTTTTCTGGTGAAATCGTTTTGTACACTCTCGAGAAAATTTGTCTTTTTTCGTAGTTGGGAGGAGTAAAACCGTAGTTCGTTCTAGGAACTTTGTTTCTTCGGCCTCACGTGAGAAGCTAGAGTACGGTTTCGGGATATGCAGCAGTAGCGCCGTTTTTTCTGTGTTTGTTTTTTTTTTTTTTTGGGGGGGGGGGGGGGGGAGGGGAGGAATGCCACAGTTGGTAGCGGGTGGCACCACTACATAGTAGACTGTTATTCATACCGCGCCGACGTCAAAGAACAAGTCGTCCCATCACGGTGAGCGCGAACTGCTACTACATATAGTTATGCTTGAAAGACCTATTTGAGTAGGTATTCGAATGATTTCCATCCGAGTTTGAACACTGTGATCGCGTTTTTCGACTATTTTCAATTTCGCACATCCTACTAAATATTCTAAAATTTTCAGGAAGTCACATTTATTCAGGTATTCGAAGAGCGCCATCAGAATGCTCGACGCAAATTTGTTGACCACTATATTATAAAGGCATACCCGACTAAGCTATGAGAATATGTAGGTACTCGGACGTTTTTCATCCGAGTTTGAATATTCGAATATTCACACTGTTCAACTGTGCTCGACTTCGAGTTATCAAAAAAACTCATTTTTCAAATTATTCGAATTCGAATATTTAGAAAATCACATTTTTGAACGTATTCGATTTCGAATGCTCAAAAAACATCGGTCTTCGTAAACAACCGAATATTCGAGAATTTTGAGAGCATAACTATAGCTCTTGCATGGACAAGAGCTATGATCATGCTTTCAACATTTTAGTAAGGCATCTAAAAAATATACTGGTACACTGACATCTCTACAGTGGCCAGTGACTGTGTGGGCAAATACGTTCTCGGATAGGCTCGACACTCGAGTAACTACCAATGCGCCGTGCTTCATCCCATCTAGGGAATGATCACCTACAAGTTGGATTGCGTCTGTCCTTCTTTCTTACTGTTCCACAAATACGGTTACAGCGGATTCAATCACGAGCAGGCAGTCCTTCAATAGCTATTTTCAGGAGGATGATGTGGAGAAAACCTTCGAGAAGCTCTATTACAGATACGTGAAGCAGGACAGCACAACTGATCCTCAGAGTCCGTCAGAGAAAGGTTCGCTGAAGCACTCTACTGTTTCAGAGCTAAGTGAGCCGAGATGGCTGTGGAGTAGTATTCCTGCAAGTGAACTGTCGGCTTTCACAAAATTGATCGTCTACCGGCCGAACAGTCTCTGGAATTTTGCGTAGTTCAGTCATTCCTCTCTGAAGCGGTGTTTTTGTGTCAGTAACATAATAAGACGAGGTCCTCGTTTTTAGAATGCATTCGCGAAAATCGTTAATGTCAATATAAACGGGTTCCTACGCATATATCCTTAGCGACAACTAGTGAGCGGGAATATTATGAGCTGTCACAGCGCATGTTGCTCAAATCTTGCCTAACGTTCGAAGAATTTTCTACCGGTGAATAGCGGGAGTTCAACCCTGTGTTTAGCCGCTGCACGCACCCTATGGATGGCATGTAGCAGCACACCTCTGACACCACCATTCCTTACCATTCATAAGCCTTTTTTGCTAAATTTGTTCAACGAGCGTTGTTTTCAGCAAAGCCTCGGACGTTTATTTCTCACAGCGAAGCCGAGGAGGAGGACTCGTCCGAAGAGGAGCAAAGCCCCACGGAACTCGACAGCTCCTTCGCCGAAAAGCTCGAAACAATGCGACATAAGAAAGTAAATCCTTATTCGAAGACTTGTCTATGATAGCATTTTTGAAGAATCACTTGGCCCGCTTGAGGGTGACGTGTCCGTGACTCCTAATGTGTCAGCTCGGAACTCGCCGGATGCCACACCGAAGTGTTCGCCCATGATGCTTCGTAAAAGGGACGACGAACAAACTGGTAGGATAGCCTTTTGCGTTTGTATTTAATTGCAGTGCGCTCAACCATCGGAGAAGGTCAGAACCTGGGAAATTGTAGAAACGTTGAGATTTTCAGTTGAGAAGAAGCCGGTGGAGAAGAAAACTGGAGCAATGAAACTCGACAAGGTTGACAGCAAGTCACCAGCCGAAGTGTTTCGCGAGAAACATTCGAATCTCGAATTTATTCCAGGTTAGATGCTTGGAGGAGGAGCAGCTTTTGGGTGTTTTTAGCCGCTATAACCTGTTGCTTGTCAATACCAATACTTACCGCTTAGCACACTGTGAAAGTCGACTCAAGGAGGTGTCCAGCCTGACAGTAGGAAAGCAGTGGACCGGCACAGTAAATTAACGAGCTATTAGACATGGAGTACATACATCAGCACGGCACACGTCTCATGCCATTTTCTACTGCACGCGGCATTTATCAGCTCATCCGCTTGTTAAACTTGCTTCGACTGCTGTTTTGCGTGCTCCCGAAAGACAAACACCCTACGCTTTGTCACAGTTCCATTATTCATCCGACGTGTTTCAGTCGAGGTACCGTCGACAACTCTGAAGCCGGTCACGTCCGCGATGGACAAATTCCTCCGTCGAGACTCGCTCACTACCAAGCTCTCCGATGCCATCGAGAAGAAAAGAGCCTCCATCTCGAATGGAGATAGCGGCACCACCAAAGCCATTAAGGAAGTCAGCCCGACGCCGTCAAGGAGCATCAGCCCCAATGTGGCTCCGTTGCGGGCTAAAAATGACCTGCCATCAGAGAATCTACCAAACTCAACTGAAAGTCCTGCCACTAAAGAGCAGAGTCCTATGCCTGCCAAGGGCTCCGATTCAAGCCATTCGGCAAAGGTTTCCTTGTCGCTCTCGGCTTCCAACAACAACGGCAAGAACGGTGCCTCTAAAAATCCCGCTGATTCCAATGTCGGGAAGGATATCTCACTAGAGGCGGAGGAGAACACCGAGACATGCCAGAAATCAAAAGAGGCACCCGTGAAGAGCAGACCCAAAGGTGCTGAGCCCCCGAAGGCTGCGTTGCCGATCGTTGTCTCAACGTCGGTAGAGAACGCCATTTCTACTAATGCAGAGACTCCCTCGAAGACTGAGGAGCCAACTGTGACCGTCACCATACCTCTGAGCGGCTTAAAGCAGGTTGGTGAATCTAAACAAAGGATACAAATAATGCACATAATTGCATAGTTTTCAGCTTCACAGGCTTCTTTGGTTTTTACATTAACTATTTTTATTGATCCCATTTTCTATTTTTTGTAGTTTAATTTTTAATTTGTTTTCATTTCTATTAATATGTTATTTTGAGAGAATTTGATTTCTATCGATATCTAGATTGAGGTCTGAAGGAAGTTCCGCTTACATATTGGTGGTTGGCCGAAATTAAGTGTGGAGCTTTTCAATCTGAATAAACCACCATAATTCCTCCAATGTTCTTGGGGTTAAAAGGGCTGGATGGCTGGAGCTGATTATTTTTTTCTCTGCCGCTGCAGATTTAAGGGCGCCATTCAAATCTTGTGTCGTTACTGCATACCAACATCAGGTTACCGTACGGAAAAATTTCCCATGCTGTTTTTTCCGAACCAGGGCAATCCGACAACAAGAAGCACCTGAGGTCATCCTTGAATTCACTGTACATAGCTGTTGAACATGACATGCGGCTAACCGCGTATAAACTCTCGTTCAAAATAAGATATTTCTTTATGCATCCACGGTAACGGAGCATCGACACTTTCTGTCTCGAGCACTCTTCAACTGCTGTTGAAGATACACTGCCCACCATAACTATGCGTCCACTTAATGAAACCTGGGCGTGGCTTGAAAACCAATGGCCTGTTGAACACTCCAACTTTTATGTTGTTTTAGGCGTCTGGCATAGATCAGTTTCTGGATTGAGTCTGCATGCCTTCGCTTCATAGGCTCACAAATATGTGTTAGGCTGTCGCAAAATTAATCGCCGAAACGGACCGCCTACTTCAAACTGCTATAACACAGCTCAACCACAGCTTTGTTAGTCCAAGTAAAACCACCAGAATCTACATATATACTTTTGCCAATGGCCCGGTAATGAATGTGATTCTCCACAAAAAATGAGATCACAGGAATTAACGAAATCAACGAGGGCACATTCAACGGCCAACACAGTGAATTGCTTCTGACGCAAATGAAAATCAAGAGCACGGAAAAGTGATAGGCAGTTGGGGAAAGGTCGGGAGAATATGGTGGGTGAGGGAGAACTTCGATATCTAAATGGGCCAATTTTCGCCGAGTGATTTATGAGGTGTGTGGCTTTGCGTTGTCCTGCAACAGGAGCGGCCCTCCTCTATTCACCACTACCGGCCACAATTTTTGCAACTTCTCATACATTTGGTTTAAATCACAGCAGCAAGGCTCTGCCTGACTAGGTTGGAAAAAGTTGTAATGGATTACACCTTTACAACACCACCAGCACAAAGTGAGCAAAACTTTTTTAGGGTGGAGGTCAGGTTTAGGGAAGGACGTTGGAGGAGCATCCTTATCTACCCAGACAAGTCCCCGTTTTCTATTATCGTTAAGGACCCGTTTTTCATCTACATACAGCTATAATGCAGCTTGCAAAGGGCTCATTTTTAAAGCGAACTAGCAGGTTGGAGCAAGTGTCGAGACGTGCCAAACGGTCTCATCGGTCAGCTCATGAGGCACCCACCTCGACATCTCCTTCACCCTGACGATTCTCGCCGAATGTCTTTCTACCGCACTATTGTGTACGCCAAAGTCTTCTGTTAACGTACGTGTATTCGTCTCCGAATTTGCTTCGACGGCTCCCCTCAAAACTTCATCGTCAAGCGACGACGACCTGCGCCTGCGACCCGGTTTGAAATCGCCAGAACCGAATATTTCGAAGCAGAGCCTCACCGCTCCTTCGCAAGGACAATCCGTCTCAAAAGTGATGCTAAGTGATGTTCCCAATTCAAATTCGTAAAGCATGATGACTTGATAGTCGCGTGGTTCGTGATATTACGGGGCCCCTGAAAAGGTCGGCTAGAAAAATCAGAGCGACATCCACATATGTTCTTTGAAAGAGCAGGAAAAAACTTACCGAACGGTAAGTGTGGCTTTCCGTGAGAAGCAATGATTTAGGGTAAAAAACTTATTTATTTGTGTATACCTCGAAACGGAGAACAATTTTGCGACAGCCTAACACAGTACCGTCGGTAAACCTCCTCCTAAACGCGGCCGGCGGCGGATTAATCCGCCGTTTCCGCCGCCTTGCCATAACTTCTTCAAAGTCGATTATGTCCAATGAAATGCACAGTGTTGGAATTAGAACAGCGTGATCTACCCAATGGCGTGAAGACCTTTACAAGATTTTAAAATTTTTGAGTCCGAGATCACCTCAAATAAGCGAGACCGTAATTATCTTGTCCTGACCCAAATTCGTTCCTGACTCTGGCCTAATTATGCCTCCTGGCAGGAATCTGCTCAGTAGAATTTTTAAAATTTTAAGCGGTATCGAAAATGCATTTCATGCCAATCTTAGGTTTTGCCTAATCATGGCGATCTATTTGATATCAAATTTGCCTAGTTTGGCTCCATGTACATCATTCTATGCGTTCTCAACTGCCCGTTTTTTCCATTTCCGCTAATTAATTACGACGGCATCACTTTTGCTCTAGGGCTGATTTTTGCTGAAGTTTTCGACTTTGGGGTGTGGATTACAACTATGGATTTCAGGCTTAGTTTGATCAAGAGTAAGGCAGTAGTAAGCCGCCAAATTGGCAGCGCATCAGGATTCCGGGTAGACACGTCCTACAAAGGCTACTTTACGTGTGTAGATCTGTGTCTCCACGAGGTGGATCAGTATGAAAGCTGGATATGTGGTCAGACACCATGCAGAGATGCTGTCTCACAAAGGCGATGGAGCTGGCAACTACCGTTTCACTTCCCTAAAAAGGCAGTTTTCTTCAAATCCAACACTGAGATTTGACACTGGCGTCTGCCCAATTCTCGTAGAAGAGCTTCTACCACTTAGCAATCCCATATTTGCAATGTCTTTCAAAATTTTTTTCACTCGACTTCAATCGAATTTATTACTTAAGAAAAGTCCGATAGTGGAGCCCACACTGTTGCCGTAATTACAGTGAACTGAGCTGCCCCTGTGTCCTTTGGGCATGCAATCGCTGCTTCTCTCCTTTTACTACTCACACTAACCATTTCCTTAAAATATCGATTAATGATGACTTAAGTGGTTTCCTTACAAAAAATTTTCTGAACTACTGTTTGAATCTATGACCGAATCGAAACCGAAGGGATGACTTGTCACGGAAATATTTGTCTTTCATTTGCAGGAAACAACACCAGAAAACTGAATACCTCACAAAAATTTAAGCTCTAGGTATCATACGATAAAGAACATTCCTTTTCGGCAAAAATCGACCAAAAATCGAGCCTTTCCAAAAGATCTCCGAATTATGACAGTTTAGGTGTAGACAATAGCGATCTGGGACTCCGACGGAATTATTCGAAGGACTAATTTGTCACGGCAATAGTTTTCTCCTGTGCGAAGGAAAAACTATAAACCTCTGATAATTAAAAATCAAGTTGTTGTGCAGCGATATTCTGTGTGATCAGTGGGGTTCTACTATTCGGACACCTTTTTTTGGAATAGGAAAAATGGAGTTCTCGGATCATATTGAAGTCTGCTACATTCGTAAAGTTTTTGTCCTTGAGGAAACCATCGAGATGTTTGAAAAGATGAGACCCCGTTGAAGCTAGGTCCGGTGAATAAGCGGGATGCGGGAGAACTTCATATCTCAACTGACTTGATTTTTGGATGGTCAGATGCGAGACATGTGAACGGGCGTTGTCGTGAAAAAGGATCGGTCCTCTTCGATTCACCAGTGCAGGACGCATTTCAAGCAACTTTTGGTGAACCACGTCTAATTCACGACAGTACCTCTCTGCCGTGATGGTTTCACCAGGCTTCAAGAAGTCATAGTGGATAATACCAGTTGCAGCCCACCAGACAGTGAGCATGACCTTCCTCGGATGGAGGCTAGGTTTGGGAAAGTGTTTCGGCGGTTCTTCCTTATCCCGCCATTGCGATGGTCTTCTTCGATTGTCGCACACGATCCATTTTTTGTCACAGGTAATTATCCGGTCAAGAAACGGATCGTTTTCGTTCCTTATAGCAAGGGAAGAACAGATCTCCAGGCGATACCTCTGCTGCTCCTCAGTGAGTTAGTGGGGCACCCACTTATCCAACTTTTTCACCTTTCCTATCGCCTCGAGGTGCCTCGAAATGGTTGTACGACTGACCTGAAGTTCTCTCCCCATCTCACGCACAGTTCCTCGTAAATCGGCTTCCACTCGTTCTTTCAAACGTCCGTGATCACATTTGGCTGGTCGTCCTGAGCGGTCCTTGTCTTTGAGGTCCACGTCTCCAACCCGGAACTTCTGGCACCATCTGCGCACGGTGCGTTCGTTAGCGGAGTCCTCTCCCATGTCATGTTGATGTTTTGAGTTGCCTCGCTAACACTGTGGCGAAGCTTGAACTCACGAAGCATTATTACCCACAAGTGCGTTTTTTCCATGGTTTCGTCCAGCACCTAAAACGAAGCAATGCTCACGACTTTTTAAAAGCAACACACCAAGTTTTATAGAGCGAAACAAGCGCTACAAAATACTATACAACATATATATATAACTACTTTCTCTATACATGAAAAAAATCACAAACTAACGCCTATCGGGATCGGACAGAACTTATGTGACAACCTTATACAAAGAGGACTCTCCCTTAAAGGGTTCCGTGGGTGTGCCACGTGGGGTTGTCAGACCCGTACGATAGACCCGTAATGGAGGCGCCAAAATATGACCCCTCATGACTATTTTGACTTTTATAAACCCCATCATTACGGATCCCCATTTTTTAGTGAGAGGATGGGGCCTCTTGAGTGTGTAAAGTAGTTTGAATACAGGATGTCTCAATTAACAAAATTAAACCAAGTGTTGTTAGACTTATGTATGAAAAAGTGTTGTAGAAACTGTCAAAAAAATTAAATGGCAAAATCTGCCTGATATAGGAGCATTTAATTTAACCAATTATTAGATTGCAAAATATCATTTTAACCAAGTAGTACCGTATACAATCGTATAACAAGTAAAATTTTAAATATTAGGTTGGAAAAAAAGTCTCTTCACACTTCGAAATTTTTTTACCTTTCTCCTTGTAGACGCACTAGCCAATGTTGATTGCTGATTTCGTAATTCTATCACACTTGTCTACCGTTCGCACGCGGATGCAGGTCAAGACTCTTCTTGTAATTCGTTATCCATCCATTCTTCCGGACTCAATGCCAGATCTACCTTATGGCCATTTTCAGCACGGCATTCTTCATGAATTCATTAAAAAATCCACAGCACGTCAGGCAGCAGACCAAATTAACCATATATATGGCATGGGATCTGCTACTCATCGCGCCTGTTATGAGTGGTTCGGAAAGTCTTTAAGGGAGATTATTCACTGAGGACAAAGCATGGTCAGGAAGGCCAACTGGATTGGACGACAGTGAACTACTCCGTCTTCTTCGTACCGATATTAGGCAGACGACAGGTCAGCTGGCAGAGAAGCTCGAAGTGTCTCATAGGATAGTGGGAATCCATCTGAAGAATCTTGGCTTTGCATGGAAATTTGGAGCTTGAATTCCACATGCCCTGTCAGACACTCAGAAAGGTCGACGGCTCTCCATCGCTGCTTCTCTTCTGTCCAGATAAGAAAGAAAGTCGTTTCTTCCGCGGATTGTGACAGGTGAAGAGTCCCGGGTTCTGTGTGACAAATTCCGAAGAAAAGGCAATGGGTACAAAAGGGAGAGAGCCCTAAGCCTGGTCTCAAGCCCAATGTTCACGAAAGGAAGATTCTTTTGAGTGTTTGGTGGGATATCAGAGAAGTGATTTACTAGCAAACTCTCAGAAGTGGAGAGACACTTACTGCTGTCACACACTGCGGCCAACTCCACAAAGTCGTAGCAACTCTCTAAGAAAACAGACCGGAGAAGCGGAAGGTGATGATCCTGCATGACGATGCAAAACCACATGTTGCAGACTCACAAGAGAAACAATAAAGGAGCTCGGCTGGGAGGTAATGTCACATCCACCGTTTAGCCCTGCCCTCGCTCGTGCCGACTACCATCTCCTCCGTGCTCTCAAGCAAGAAATTGGACAGAAATATTTTGGAACGGATGCAGACCTCAAAAATTGGATTCAGCAATGGTTCGACTCCAGAACTGCAGTTTTTTTAAGCGAGAGGAATTGGAAAGTTACCCAGTTATTGGAGAAGTGTAGTGGAACAAAATGGAGTTTATCTCAATTGATTTGACTTTGTAGTTGTAAAGTAATAAATCTTTGAAAAAAATGAAAAGACTTTTTTTCCAACCTAATAAGTAAAGTTTTGATCTCGTTTATTATGTATATGGCACTTTATTTATCTAGGCCTTTTAAGTTGATCACGCTTTAGCTTATCTAATATTATTGATTGTATCGTTACATTTTTAATTTGCCTTGATTGTTGTTTAATTTTTAAGAATTGATTTTTTATTACAATAAATTACACACCATAATATTTATATAACATCCATAAAATTTTGTAGAGAAGCACCACAAGCTTGTTATTGATTATGACAGAAATTTAGGTTAAACAGAAATGAGAAAGTCATCTACATGGGAGAGAGAAAAGAGAACAGAGTGTAAAGATCTGAGAGAAGCGTCAACTAGACGCACGCTTGGCCACTGGACACATGAGAACGCCACTGGCGTTTGAGGAAGTACCCTCAGAAAGGAATTTATCAAAGAAATAGTAAAGAAGTAAATTAGACTAAACTAATATCTATTATTTAGTTATCAATTTTATTCGTTAGTCAGTAAATTAAGAAACAAAAAATAATTTATTAAAAAAACAATAACAAAAATAAACAACTACGAAATTGTAAAATTAATACTATTATTAAATAAAAACTAGAAAGAATAGTTAAGCTAATAGTATAGTTTAAACAACTAATAGTATTATTTAATTATTAGTATAATAAAACTGTTGAAATAATTAAAATTATAAAATGATAAAAATTAAAATATTAAACCGCGCTCTAGTCACCCTTTGAGCGATCTCAATCTTCAAGTTGCATAGCATTCCGTCAGCCAGGTGTAGTTTCGCAAACTACTCTCAGGATAGGTGGAGTGCAGTACTTTGTTGGCTCCATATAACAGAATGCATAACTGATTCCATGTCCACCAACACTCCTTCCTGAGCTTACGATCGGTCACATAGGAAGTTTCTCCAACAATGCTGAAACTCACCAGGATGGTCAGAATTGCACCTTCCTCGACCGTGACGACCTAACACTCTACACGTGCGCTTGGGGCATTTTGGGAGTGTGCAGAAGAAGTCGAACTTCAGTCCGAAAAGTGTCAAGTTCGCTTTTGATTGCTCTTCAAAATCCCACTCTCACCTGTTTTTCTGCCTACGAGACGTCCCCAGCTTTCCTCATGCGTCAAAATCGTAGTTGTCACTTTGACACAATCGAGTGACGGATTGCTGCTTTGGACAGTAGTACTCCAACTAGAGCTTGATGGTGGATGAAGGTCAGGACCCAGTTTGATGCTCTCTGCAAATCTCTCCGGTCATCTCACTCCTAAATGTACCGAAATTGAGCAGCAACTTAAGTAAGTAAGTAACTTGGGTAGTAACTAAGTTAAGGGGCGGTGCCATCCGGTCACATGATACTACGTCTAACAGAAATCCATATGTTGGATCGACTTCCGAAGCGCTTGTGCGACTGTACCGATGTGCAGCCCTAAGGAACTGAGCTGATCTGGATTACTTACAATAGGGTAGTACGTGGTAGCGCAGTCGGAGAGCTGCTGGAGTTGTCTGCACGCCGAGTCAGGTTTTTTCTTAGGATTTCTCGCCCAGGTCAACAAGGATTTCATCTTGTCTGGGAAGGAAAAACACTGACTTGTTCATTGGCTGGCCACTGCAGGTCATCGTATAAGTCACATGCGCTTCAAAATGCTTCAACGATATGTCGTAGCAGTAGAATGCGTGGCGCATTCCTAAAAAGGAGTGATTGGCTCCGTCCTTTATCCTTTATCTTTACTTTGAAACAAAAGCGTGAAAATTACCCAGAAACACAGAAATTGCTCACAGCATGCAACTCAAGGCACTTAAGGGACTAGGGACTTAGAGAGGTCAGTGTACCAGACTTCCGCTTGTACTTTTATTGCTGTCTTGGGTGCGCACGAGAAATTAGGTGGAGCAAAAAAAATTCCCGTGAAAATCAGTTTTGAGAACGACTTTGTGAGTTTTCGAGTAAGTACTTATCGTCGTGAGCTGTGCACGGCTGTGTAGTGGAGTTTTCTAGCTGTGAGTCTGCCCAGGCGATGAGGCTTGCAAAGCTAGAGATCTCCAGTTCATCCGCCTTGAATGGGTGGAGGACTTTCGCAGTTCTATAGGCGCCTACCGCTTCCAGATGTTGGAAGAATAGAGGAAGTCTTGTCACTCTGTCCACACCTAACACTCGGCTGTTTTTTGCTGTTGTTGTTGTACCCAATTCTTCTTCTAAATGGGCCGGGTTCCTTAATTACACGGCACTTCGCCATCAACGTTTGAGGAGTTTTCACCCTCTCAACTATACACAGCAATTGTAAAGTTTCTTGATAGAAAAGTCGCTAATCAGCTGATTTGTCAGCCTGCTCCGTTGCTGTTTTTCTGGAAATTTTAGAAAGAGGAGCAAATGTGTTGAAAATAGCATCCAACGAATGAATATCAAATTTCTCGTTTTCACAGTTAATTTCGACGGAAATGGTTTTTAATGCGGCATACAGCAGGCAAAGGTCGAGTGTGAGTGTCCGAAGTGGTCTTTCAGAGAAATCGCAGCAGATCTGCGAGTCCAGGTCGAAGGGCTCACCGTGACCGGAAGGAGAACACGCCACAGCTCCTCACGATCGGAGGCTCGGGCAGAAGTGGTCATCACGGTAGGCAAATCCAGTACTTCATGGCGTAGTTTCGCAGAGGGGCCGACCAATTAGTGTCCGGACCGAAGCCACGGCATATGATGGACTGGCCGTTTTTCTCGCGCTTCTTTCTGCTCGGCAGAATTGTTTTCGTGGGAGAGTCGGCTGCCGCCGAGGGAGAGAAAAAGCACCGCAGAGGAACCCGTCACACAGCCATGTGGCATCCATTTACTACCCACTGGCCCTGCCCCAATCCTCGAGCTCTGCGCTCAGACAGTTCGCCTTGCAGAGTCCCATCGGATGCGACATTCGGCCAGTCCTGCGCGCGACCGCCCTCACAGTGATCACGCCAGCTCCAACGGCGACGACGAGCCCAAGAAACGTGGGTCCTTCAAGTTTAAGCAATGGATCCAACATTTGCAAGCTTAGTCTAGCGCTGGGCGAACAGCCACGGTCTGATCGGCACCTCAGAAACTGGTGTAGCTTTTTCAGATCGCCGTAAGCGTCGTGATCCAACCCGAACTCTGGAGAACCTTAAGGAGAAGCTGGCCACTGAGAAGGACACCTGCGTAGTGAAGGAGAACGGTTCTACGCGGCAAATGTCGGACTCGACTGCATCGACGGGCAGCGACGAAAGCGGATCCATGACTAAGGTTCGCGATGCCAAACACCCTGTAGTCGAATCTATGGGTCCTGAAAGGTCATTCACACTGGTTCAGATCAAGAACGGTCCCAGACCTCCCCTTCTCCTTATCACGGAGCCGACCTCACCCCAGAAGACTTGCTCGCAGTTGTGGGAAGAATCGACAGATGGAGACTGGACAGAGGCCGAGGATGAGGCGGACTGTGAGCATTTCACTTCATTACACTGCATGTGCTTTAAGAAATTTATGTAAGATGTTTGAGTTGAATGTTACTTTAAAGTTTATGACTCTAAAAACTTGAGTCATAACTAACTATGACTCTAAAAAAAGTTCGGAATTCGTTTCGCAGAACAAGAGGCCAATCCGAATCAGCCGCTTTTGGGCCGATGGTGGGAAAATGAGGTTGCGAGTGTCGAGAATATGTAACTGGTTTAGGAAAAAAGGAGCCGTCCCCAAGTTCCTAATTGCGATCAACCCAATCCTGCTTGCTTATTAATAAGTTTAATCGAAGTTCCGAGCACCATACTGATGGGCTTCCTTGCACTACATAGATGTTGGGTTTTGTTTAAAACATCAATCTTCCGCGTCGGAAGTCTCTCTATATGAAGGTGCTTGTGCTTCACAAAGGATCGGCTCTAAGCCGTTTCCAATTCGTGCTGTTACGAAAGCCACACAAGTGAGAGCTCAGAGCTACGCGTACCTGCGTGGACGGCATCGCCCTCACAGAAGGGAAGGTCAGCAAGGGGGAGAGAAAGTGCAACCGTGGCAGAGAATTCCTGAAGGCAATGCAATACTGAACGTGAACAATATAATACTCGCTTATTCTTCTGTGCCTATCAGGTTTCTATGAATTTGTTTATTACGGCCAATGGTTCGACTAAATTGCCTTTCTCAATCCTTAGAAGAAGCTCGAGATTTTCCCGTTCGAGAAGCTATTTGGGTCAGAAACGTCATTTCCACCTTTGCCCGTATCAACAGCCTCTACATCGTCAGTAGACGACCCACATCAGAGCTAACTCACCGATATGATGTCGAGGAACTCGACGAATGCACCTAGAAGCATATGTATAAAAAGCGGCTGCGGGACATTATGTACGAATGGTCGCCGCGGACGCGGCGACTCGCGCGGCGAGCGCGACAGAAGACGTCGCAATTGGGTGACTTCAGCGGCCAGTGGTATCTAGACCTGCATCAAAACTTGCACATCAAGTGTTAGTGTATACAAACTCAGTTTCACTACGATAGTGTGTCATATTTTCAGCTTTTCCTGAAGAAGCATCATATAAAATTGAGCACTAGAACGTTGCTTAGTTTTATAACTCGAACTCAATTTCTGAACCAGAGCATGATTTCTCCCAGCTCCTGCAACAGCAGAAAGGAATATCAAGAACTCAAACCTAGCGTCTGCAGCAAGTCATGAGGCACAGCTCCCACGACCGCAGCGGAGCTCATTGCGCACGCGAGAGTCGTCGTCGCGGGCGCGGCGACCATTCGTACATAAAGACCGCCCCTCATAAAAAGCCCTCACAGCTCGAATAGAGGCGAGAACTCACATGTAATTGAGATGCACTCCTTCCTGTTGTTCATGGTTTTTGTTTCCCGATTCCAGAAACCCTCGAGAGTCTTCCTGCAGCCAATTTCGCCCTCATGATACAGTACCATGCTCTTCTCCTCCAAATCGGCACGTTAAGCATTGCAGCTGGTAGACTCTCCCGTCCTTCTGTGCGGACAAACCACGCATAACGCAAGCGCGGTCAAAGAGCCGATTGCAGACTAGCTGTCGTTTGTTGTCTGTCGGGATGTTCGTCAGTACGACATCCTCATCCAAGTCTGCTCGCAACTGGCCAAGGCCTATGCGCAGCAGCTGCAGCCGGATGCTGTTGAAGTGAGCATGCTCAGACAGGGTTCTGGAAGAAGCCGGCTGAATTGCGGGTACCTGATGAAGATGCCAGAGCACGTATGAAGGCAGGTGCGATTCTGCTGGGTGTGTTTCTAATCAGTACAGTGGGAAGCATAAGTGTCGCCGCCACTTCATCGCGTGCATCTGTTCCTCGCTTACTTTGGGTGCCTGAGTCCAAGGGCGCTGAAGGCTGTTTGTCTCAGAGTTCTGCATTCCATGTGTGAAGGAAGCTACAGGAAAGCGCCGTTTGCATGGCGATGGAATCCCTACTTCCCCAGATAATGTGAATTTCCATGGCTTGACGTCCCGAAGGTGAGATGAGGACACTACAGGATACTCTTCATTCTAGGCGCAAAAGAGAGTAAGTGGTACCAAAATCCATAAGATCCTTCATCATTTCTTTAGGTACTGTGAATTTTCATGGTTTAGGAAACCTTCTGTAGCTTAAGAACGCTGATCTAACATTGTTCCTTGCAACCGGTGCATATAACCGAAGCCGTCCTCTCATCATTCTAGCCCAATAATCTCGGGAAAATGTGGACGGGTTTGGTGCCTTTATGAGAAAGAATTTTTATGAGATTATTTTGTGCTTAATTTTTTCTTCGCTTCTTGTGCCTTCAGAGAGTGCATCGTTGTGTGTTGTTTTATTTGTTTTCACCAACCGTTGTGTTGTATTCGTTCCTCAGTCTCGCAAGAAATTGAAGTCTGTGCGCTTAAGAATTATTCGTATTATTCATTGGTTTTATTTTTATCTTATTCTTAGGCTCACCTCGGGCACCTGGTAGCATAGTTGGTGGAGCAGGCGGCACCCTGAATAGAGCGAGGCTACTGGATCGGTTGCCGCACAGGCAAACCAAGCCGTTCGTACCGTCCGGATCGCCCCCTTGGCACCAAACTTGCTTGTGAAGGATGCATAGCGCTGGCTTGTTTATTGGATGGCTACTGCAAGGCCCTCTGCAAGGCAACTAGCAATTCAGGTTGCCTCCACGATGACCCCTAGATGCATAAAGTGTGCCACTGACCGACACCAACCTTCATCCTTTACCCTATGTAGCTCCATATCGCAGGTAGTCAGTGTTGTTGTCCAAAGTTAACGTTCGGCAAATCCAGGGGCGAAGATGTCGTGAAGGATGCAAATAAAAGTTAACGTTCGGCAAATCCAGGGGCGAAGATGTCGTGAATTCTTCGATTGCGCTTTTACATGGAACATTCATAGGGATAAAGCTATACCGTAACGAAAACGAGGAGCTATGAAAGCTCTGAGGGTTTCCAGCCGACTTTTAGAGTCACGTTTGGTTAGAGAAGTACTGTGTAAATTCAACACTGTCGTGACACTATTTTTGCCGCACTCAATAGGTTCCAAAACGTTTTCAACCCGTAAAAAAGAGCAAACAAAGAGAAATTTAGCGGATAAAAAAGGCCTTCGTATCATGAAAAAGTGAAAAGATTGAAGAAGCTGCCAAAGTTCGCTGATTTCAGACGAGTCCGACTTTGAGTACTCTGTTTCTCAGACGTTCAATCTTCGAGACGCGATGCCGCTTGGTATACGGTTTCTGTCCTGCCTTTCTACACCCAGTACCTGTTTTTCTGCCCTCGAAGACTCCAGTTTTAAGGGGATCTGTATCCGCTGTCGCGATCCTCCTCTCGATGTTCTCCTTTCGTCTCAGACTACGACAGCGACGGTAGCATGCCTCTGTTCAAGCTTCCTTCAAGGTTCGTTCCATAATGTGTTGTATTGATCGATGTGTAATTGCTTTCTATTTTGTTCCCATTTTATTTTAAGTCATCCTTCTTTTTCTTTTGTTTTTTTTATTCCGTATCAATTTTGTTTACAAGTGGTCACGTACAGAATCTCGCGTTCTCAAGCAAGCCAACTATCGACCGTTTTCCAATCTATCACTTTTTCGTATCAGCTCATTACGCTTTCCTAGAAGGTGTGCAACACATCATTAAGCGCTTAGAAGGGGTCCGATTGAGACATTTATGGACTCTAAAATTGTGGCTCTCCACTAAACCTCCTAGTGCTGTCAGTTGACAAAAGCAAAGAAGGCGCCCACTGTATTAGACGAGGATTCTTTCCCCTCCAACGGCTCGCGGACCTCTCAGTATACTTTCTGGAGATTCTTTTTCTGACAGTTTATAGCTGCGATTTTTTGTTTTCTTTGTTTTTTTGTCTTTTTTATTTTATTTTGCCAATATACCTCCTTCCACTGCACTACAGTACCGTCGGTAAGACCTTTGTCATACCATCGCTCACCCCGAATAACGCCTAATGATATGCTCCCATATCGATCGGCCGCGCGAATCGATATGGGTGCATATCATTAGGCGTCGCTCAGGGTGAGGGATGGTATGACAAAGGCCTGAAGGCCCCCCCAGAGTTCTGCGACAGGGCCGCTCGCCGCCATGGTTGAGGATAGGGCAGGGACGCCGCCGGCGGCGAGCTTCGCGTCTCTGCCCTATGGTTAAGCATAGGACCGCGGCGCTGCCCTATGCTTAACAATAGGGCAGAGACGCAGAGCTCGCCGCCGGCGGCGTCCCTGCCCTATCCTTAACCATTGCGGCGAGCGGCGTTGCCGCAGAACTCTGTGGGGCCTTTAAACCAGGGGTGTGCGTTTACCGGTTTACCGATTTAGCGGTTTACCGGATTTACCGGCATTTTCGCGAAAAATTCTCTTACCGAAAATTTTCGGTAAATTCCAAAATTTACCGGAAAATTTAACGAGTTTTTTTCATGCAAAATCATGTCCCTATCAATCGAATGGAATAGGAAACATACTACTACCCTATACCTCAGTTTAGAAGCGATTGCTTCTATCTTCTCCGATAATGTGCTATTACCGTTCGTGGTCCTCAACCCCATTAAAACATCCACAACCACATTTTTTTTTTTCGAAGAGCGGAATCGTCAACGCAACCAAGGAGTTGCTCGTGAGCCTGTTCCATCGCAATCTCCCAACGCGGCAGTGGGGTCAGGCTCACAGTGTTCCTTGGTCGCGTCGAACGACCTCTCCAACTCTAGCCATTCAACTCAAGCCATGAGTGCTTTAAACTAGGAGCTTCTTCGCAGAAATTTTACAGACAGTTGTCATGTTTTTACTCGAATGTCCGCTCTATTGTCAAAAATGCGCAACATGTGGATCTAGTTCTGAGCTCGAATTTTGATATATTCGTGTTTACGGAAACGTGGTTGAAGTCTCAACATGTTTTGTCAACTTTGTTGATGAATGTTGGCTTGGATTATTTTGCCATACGCTGCGATAGAAAGAAAAAGGTGGGAGGAGGTGTAGCCATCTTACTTAAAAAAGGTATTGGCGCGGTGGAGGTTTTCTCACTATCGGTTGCAGGCGCCTACGAACTTCTCGCAGTGGACGTGATTCTTGAGTCATGTAAAGTTAGATTCATTGTAGTGTATCGTGCTCCATCGTGTAAATCGGAGCAGAATAGACAATTATCTACGTCTGTTAGTGACCTTTTGGAGTGTGACCACCCAACAGTTTTATTGGGTGATTTTAATTACCCTGATATTGACTGGGGGGCTCCGCTGGCGTCGGCGTCTGCTGATGGCAATATCTTTGCAGAAATGGTAAGGAGCCACAATTTGGAGCAATTGGTGAAAAAGCCTACAAGGGGCAGCCATGTACTTGATCTCTTGTTTTCTTCGGAAAAATCATTTGTCGATGAAGTTTCTGTTGGTCCCCCGGTGGGATTGAGCGACCACAATTGTGTGAAGTTTAAGTTATGCTGCTCTTATGTGGAGCCTTCGTACACATATTGTCGGCAATTCAGTAAATGTGATTATAATGAGGTCTGCCGCTTCCTTGCTTTGATCCCATGGAGAGAGACTTTTGATTCGATCTCTAGCATTAATGAAAAATATGAATTCTTTATTAAGGTTCTCTCTTTTGTGGTGGATAGCTTTGTTCCTTGGGGGCGTGTAGAGGCTAGACATTCTGTTTTGCCTCCATATTTGCAGAGTATGCTTGACCATAGGGATTATTTGTTTAGAGTAGCCAATGAGAACCGTAGAGCCGAGGATTGGGCAAAATTTGATGGTTATAATAGGAAATTTCGGAAAGCCCTGTTAAAGTTTAACAGTAATACGGAAAGGAGGTTGCTGGAATCGGGCCGGAGGGATAAGTTCTACAAATATTTGAGTAAGAGGCTGAGAGTAAATGGTTCGGTGGGTTGTCTGTGTGAAGATGGTTGGATAGCGAGCACGGACAAGGACAAGGCGGAAGTACTGGCTGACAAATTCTGTGAAGTTTATCAGGAGGACGATTTTGAACTGCCTAACTATAATCCGGATGTTTGTGAGCCTATGCTCTCATTTCCGTGGTTTGATGCGAAACAGCTTTATGAAGTTATTTGCAACTGTTCAGATTCATCTTCTCTTACTCCAGATGGGATTCCTACTTCATTTTTTAAAAACACTGCTCATGTGGTGGCTGGGCCACTAGCGTACATTTTCAACCAATCACTAATGAGTGGTGAGGTACCGCAGCGTTGGAAGCACTCGTATGTAACTCCTATTTTAAAGAAGAGCCCAGCGAGTGATGCTAGTAATTACAGACCGATCAGCATCACGTCCTTTCCATGCCGTATTTTTGAAAAAGTAATTAAATCTCATCTATTTGACTACCTGTCCCGAAATGGTGTAATTCCTGATTGTCAGCATGGGTTCGTGCCTGGAAAATCAGTTGAGACAAATATGCTTGAATGTCTAGATGATTGGACAGCTTGTCTTGATTTGAAAAGAGGGTGCGACATAATATACTTGGATTTTTCAAAAGCGTTTGACCGGATAAGTCATTTGAAGCTGGTATATAAATTAAAACAGCTAAAGGTGCACCCGGTTATCTGTAATTGGATAAATGAGTTTCTGACCAATAGGACATTCCAAGTAAGAGTGGGTACGTCCTTCTCCACTATTAGACATGCTAAAAGTGGGGTTCCTCAAGGGGGAGTCTTGTCGCCACTATTGTTTGCTGTTTACACCTCTGATATTGCCAAACAATTGGAGGACATCGGGGTAGTGGTTAAGCAGTTTGCGGACGACATTAAAATTTATCGGGAGGTGAACAACCTGAATGACTGGTGCATACTTCAGAAAGGTATTGATTTTATGGAACTGTGGTCCCGTACTTGGCGGCTCCCGCTAGCTCCTGAAAAAACGTTGTATATGAGACTAGGTACGTCGGAAGCGGCTGGGGACTATCTAATTGAAGGGCACCTTATTTCCAGAGTAAAGTCTGTTAAGGACCTGGGTTTTGTTTATGATGATAAGCTTGACTTTTCAGAACATGTACGAATGATCTATAGGAAAGGATTAATGAAACTGTTTCAAATTTTCAAAGGATTGTCAACTAAGGATAAAAAAGTGATGACGATGGCATATAAGGTGTATGTCAGGCCAATTCTTGAATTTGGATCTGCAGTCTTTTCTCCTGGCAAAAAGAAAAATGTTGTGATGCTCGAAGCGATCCAAAGAAAGTTTACTAGAAGAGTGGTGATTAGAGCAGGTGGTTTTTTGCACTCCAGAATCCCTCGGGCTAGTATAAGGAATAGCTACTTAGGACTACATACTCTGGAATCACGTCGCAAGCTTCGAGATGCTTGTATCGTCTTCAAATTGCTGAATGGAAGCATAAAGAGTAGTATCTCGAAATCCTTTTCCGTGTTTCCATCCGTAACTCGTGGTGGCGCAATTAAGCTATCCTTTGCAAGGCCCAGGTCTAACCTTCGTGCATTGTTCTTCGCGTGTAGAGCGCCAGCAGCCTTTTGTAAGCTTAAGATTGGAGTACCTGCCTCCTCCCAGTCATTTGTTGCGTTCAGGAGTATGGCAAAACGTAATCTGCTGAAGTACTAGTTTTAGCTAAGGTGTGTTAGAGTTGCTTGTTGTTTGGTATGTTGGTTTCTTTTTAAGTTCTCCTTGTGTTTGTTCGTATATTCTCTGACGTGTGTCTTATATGCACGTAGAAATAAATAAATAAATAAATAAATAAATTATGAGGCGGAGATGCTGCGCTCTGGTGTTAAAAACGCGCTCCACTGCGATAGTACCCGCTGAGATTCAAGTTATCCAGCTTCCTGTCAAGCCTTTTCTTCTCGAACTTTCACATCTGCCGTCGTGTTTGTCGTCATTCAGTAAGCATCAGCAGTATAAGAGCATCAGAGTATAAGAGTAGGAGCCATTGGACACAGGCGCTAACCCGTTGATGTATGGACGAATCTGGTCACCAAATCTGTATTTCCTCACTTGGCTCAAATAATTCCAAGGTACTTTTGTGCTCCTCCGGGAACGGTGGAAACCGAAAGAGTCTTCTCCGCCGCCGGTCAAATTTTGAATGAGTTCCGCAAGGCACTCACGCCTGAAAATTTTGCAGGTCTTCTTTTTCTCAAAGTTAACATTCCGCTGATCGGCTTTGACCGCTAGGTGATATGTGCATTTGAAAATGTTTTGTTGTTTCTAAAGTTTCGCTTATTCTGATCATTAAGGTGACCTCCGCTTCCTATGTTGTTCTTGGAAGTTTTTATTGTGAGAGCTTGTTGTTGGATTTTGTATGTTGCAGTATGCTTTTATGGTGCTGTTTGTTTTAGAATGACATATGCATGATACAATGAAGATAACATGGTTTTTCTGAACGTGACGATGTTTTGGTGAAACGTTTTTCGCTTTTTTTACTTTCCACTGCTTAAAACTAGTTGTTATTTTGTTTAATATTAAATTTTAAAAAATTTGACGAATTTACCGAATTTACCGGAATTTACCGGCGGATTTCCGCGGTAAAGATTTGCGGTAAAAAATTTACCGGCCGCAAGTCGGCGCACACCCCTGCTTTAAACGTTCGCCAAAACGCGACTGGCGGCGGATTAATCCGCCGTTCCGCCGCTTTGCCATAGCTCCCTTCAAAGTCGATTATAAATGTTCAATAAAATGCACATCGGTATTTCAAGGTAATTTTAAGTCTTGCCTCATCATGGCAATTCCATTCATTTTCAACTACCTGTTTTCTTACATTTTCCCCAAGAATTTACTACCGTACCACCTTTGTTCGAGGGCTGGTTTTTGCTTATGTTATCTAGTATGAGGTATGAATTACAAATATAGCTTTTAGGTTTACTTTGATGGAGGACAGTATAGTAATCAGCTATCGAATTGGCTGTGGATCATGCTTCCAAGGAGACATGTTCCGCAAAGGCTACTTTACGCGAGCTGATCTCTGTTTCCACGTAGAAGATCAATGTGAAAGCTGAATACGTGGTCAGATGCTATGCAGAGATGCTGCCTAGCAGAAAAGATGAAATTAGCGCTCTACGTAAGCCAGCTGCACTACCTCAAAAAGGCAGTTTCATTCAAAGGGCATTGAGATTCGAAAGCGATGTCTGCACTAATGTTGCAGAACTGTTCCTGTCATTTTGAGAAGCACATATTCGCAATATTTTTTAAAAATGTTGTACTGGAACTCAATCTTATTTATTGACAAATCTAGAGTTGAGTCCGGATCCTTGACGTAATTGCGGTGACCTGACTTGTCCCGCCAACAATATCCTTTGGACATGCAAAAATTGATTTTGAAGGAATCTAACGAGTTCGAAAGCCGAAATCCTCCGGTTTGATAAATGCTGACATTGCGCCATATCGTTTTTTCAGCGGTTTACGTTGTTCACTTGATTAATATTGTGAATTTCAAAGAGTTTTCAAAAAGGAATAACGAATCCTTGGATTTTGTTTGGCTAAAACTTACGTTTTCAGTTGTTAATCTATATTTTTTGTTCGTAACTATCGTAACTAATGATCAAAACCTGTGGGAGTACAGTACCGGACATCTTTTGGTCATTGGCCGAAAAGGCCGCGCCGGCCAACATAGGCCGCTTTGGAGCGTTCCAAAGCGGCCTTTTCGAATAACTTCTTTAGAAATCAAATAATTGTAAAGATAAACATATATTTGAACTCAGCAGCTTAAGCTCTATCTTTTGGTATATAAATCTCAGTAGAGTTGAACATGCATATAGGTCCGACAGAATCAATCGAGTAGGCGCGGCGCGACAACTTGTAGAGCGAGCGTTTGGGGAGCTTTATCGGAAATTTCCAGACGCCCTAATCAGAAACTGCTCTAAGAATGTCCAGATTGCATTATTGCATTTGGAGTGCGCCGTGAACAATGCATACAGAATCGGACCTACAGTACCGGACATGTTCCTCCGTTCATTCGACGGAAATCCCTGACCCGACCACACTCAATTATCCAGAAAAAAATCCAAAACCTCCCGAAGTCGACGGAATTTTCAAAAACGGACGTCGGGATTCGTAATCAGCGCCCCAAATAACCCCTAGACGATTTTGAACGAAGTTTGCACGAGGAAATTTGGCCAATTTCGAAAATACCGGTTTTCGATGACGTCATCGTCCGCGCACTCGGCCTGGGACGCCCACGTCCTTGATATTGCCAAAAAATCGATTTTTTTTGAAATTGGTCGAGAGTGACACCGTTCGATAGAGCTCCTCGTTGTGAATAAAACGGTGTTACTGGGAGTGTCGGAAACCCAAATATGGGCGAGTATATGAGGGCAGAAACTTCAACCGCTGAGTCCGCCGCCCTAAATCGACAGATGGTGCTAAGGCAGTTCAGGCAGATGAGAAGTTCTGAGCCCGTCACCGTAAAGTTCCTTAAGTGCTCTGTTAGCATGTGCATTTTGAGGCCGTTAAGCTCGCCGCGTCTTCTCGTAATGGTCCAGCGAAATCGGGAAAAAAATGCGCCAC